>LQNS02278094.1:13540675-13552176 GCA_001587735.2 Parhyale hawaiensis
TTTAGTATTATTCTTAAGTTAGCTTTAATCATGAAAACCTCAGGCGCTGTGTCCTAATCTTGTCGGCCACAGTACCTTATGAGAAAAATAAATGATTTTTATTTATTTTATTTATTTCATGGAACGCTCGATCCGGCATCGACAGCTAGGCGAGCGCAAGTACGACGAGGGATCATCAAACTGACTCTCGGCACGAATTACTTCTTCTGTTCTTCACACTACCCTAAACGGGAGAAATTCCGACATACTGTAGTTCAGTTGGTATTACACACGCCATCACACATGCATACAGATTTTGGTGTGAATGTCTCTCTAACAGCGAGTACTCTACACAGAAGAGCAACCAAATGAAATAATAAACATATTTTCTTTCTTTCTCATCAACCGTAAGGACAGTCATGGGGAGATATACTCAGCTGTCTTCACCCAAGGCAATTTACAGTGAATTTTGGTATATTAACTGTTATCATTATGATCTTAAGATGCCATTGTAGAGAACGGGGAATAGCTAGCCTTTAAATTCTCGAAAGCATGCACAAGCACCCGAAGACACAATGCACTAGCGATGCCGAAAGCGGCGGACAAACACTTCCAAGAGTTCAAAGGCAAAGTTCGCAACACCAGCAGGCGGGATGGGCAGCAGGCTGATCAAAGTCCACCTCATCGCCATAGGCTCACATGAAGGCCATGACGGGTGATGTACCTAGAGAGTGGCGGTGGCAGCAGCAGCAGCTTCGTAAAGTGCATACTAGGCCGTTCATTGCAACACGGCAAGCAGTGATCGGCAAAACCCTAACTTTTTTTTAGCAGAAAGAAAATTTTGTTCGCTATTCACCGAACATTTGACGCCTTCTACAATGTAGGAACACTGTTTCTTAAGCAGAAGTTATCGCCAGACCAACCTCAGTGTCTGTTTATCAAGTGCCATACTTAAGCTGGGCCAGCACTGACACCGATTGCTTGACGTGTAGGTTACTCCCCTGGCAAATTGGCCCAAAATTTCAAACGCGAAGAAGAATTGATGTAGCACGTCGGGAGCTGCCGGCCCACGACCCACCAAGTTCACTGCAACAGATGTCTGTGAGACAGTGAACGAAACTAAATGGACCTAAGCAGAGTTCCCTCAATAGTATCACTTCCCACGAACCCCTGTGGATGGCAGGAGCAGTCCAAGCTGGAATTACTTCATTGCTTCCAAGAAGATCAAGTTCATGTCCTAGTTTTCCCTTCGAGAAACGTTCCACTCCCCCTCCTCCCTCTGTGGATGGATTCACCATCTCCTCGATCAGATTTCAGGGACCCCGAGATCGAGCCACGACTCCTATAAACACTTCGTTTCGGGAATGTGTACCGCTGTCACGGATCTGCTTTAGTCACTACGCGAAAGTCTTAGAAAAATTAAATTCAAAAGTTATTTCACGCTCCAAGCAGTGTATAACTAATTGCGTGAAGGACAAGGCAACTAAATAACTGGAAATTCAGGGAGAAAAACACAAAACTGTAGTCGGTACGGTATGTCCATGCAGCCGCGTCTGTAGCTGTACGCTTATTTACAGTATCTATAACTTTATCGTGATTGTCTAGTGATCAAGAAGGGCTCGGCAGTGACCCGTAAGAGCCGCATCCGTGCGTGTACCGTAATGATGTTCAGTATATAAGTCCTCAGGGAACACGCCAATCGCTTGCTGTCTGTCCAAATCCAACTTTGTAGAACGAGAATAGAAATGATCCAGAGCTCCCGGAGATATTAAGCAACAGGGCCAAAGGTCGCGACACTCACAGGCTTCCAAGTCAGATAGAATGACCGAGTACTAGTCGAGATCAGGAACAATTCTGTGATCATGGCACATGTTCAAGTCACCGTCGTCGACATGCTAGGTGCGACCACTGTGAGCAGTGCTCACAAGCAATAGGTGGCACTCCCCAGCGCTAGAGCACCTAGGTATCTCCCAGTTACTACAGCCACTAGAGAATTGCGGCGCTTGGTTACACTCACCACCATCAAATGGCAGTCACTATCCTCTGATGGCACTCGAAAATGCAAACACCGACTTGTGCTCTGCACCAGAACAAAATGCAAACACCAGCTTGTGCTCTGCACCAGAACAAAATGGAACATATTTTTCACACTGTGGCACTCACAAACACTAGTACTGGGTGGCACTCAATAAAACTAGCTTGTAGTAAGCACATCAAAGTTTTTACTTTGCTTATCATTAAAAACAATACGCCCGGATGGAGAGGGACAGGGGAACCCTAAGAAACATCAATCAACCCTAGGAGCCAAGGCCCAAAAACACTGCTACCTACGAAGCACAACTGAAAAAAAAACACAAGCTACTGACTTGAATACCTGCAAATCCACACGGCTGAACATAGATCTCGACTGAACTGAGTTTGACGCCATACAGCTATCAGTGCAAAGGAATCGGAAGGCAACAGCTGCAGCTCATGTGTTTCTCCCAAAGATTATCGAGGCAGGGAACGGGGAATAGGTAGGTACAGTCATTAGCAAGTAGCTATATGGAGACACTTCGCCCCCACAAGCTGGCACTTAGCAACTCTCCGTGGCACAGGCCAACGAATGTGGAAATAGAGAAATGCGGCACAATCAGCTGCACGAAAGAACTTCACGTGAATACAGTATACGAACAAAAACGCAAGCAGCCGCTAGCTTGCCAAAACTCTGCCCAACCACAGGTGTAACTTCGGCAGGGATCAAACGCAGGAAGCGCTGCAGTGTAAACAAGTACTGTACTTAGCGCTACGGTAGATTCTGCCCAGCCCCAGGTGTTGCTTTGGCAGGCTGCAAAGCTGCATACGCAGGAAGAGCTGACAGCAGTGTAAACGCGCGCTTCACCCTACGGCGGATAGATAAGGAGCAGGCTGTTAGATAACGTTAGGCAGCGTACCTATAAGATAGTTTGAACTCCGGGCAGGAAAAAGTTATAGCAGACCAAACTGAACTACCTATTTCAGCAACACACGGATCGATGCGAAAACTGCTGGAAATGCATACCGACATCGCGTAGATTAGAACATCTCAATAAAGAGTTGCTTTTACATGGCGCATGGGTGTGCCAATGTCGCTGGAAAAAGAATAAGATATCATATACGTCGCACAGCACAATGCGAAGAGTAGCTTTGCTTACAATATGCCGGCGTGCAAACATGCGTATGAGAAGGAGAATTGGAGGCGGAGGTCAAACGCCACCACACAAGGAATATTTTGTTGTGGTTTGTGACTGCAGTCGTGGAACACATCGGTGCCAGTGTACTTAGTCTATGACCTTTTGGGAGTTGAAACAGAAAGAGAGAGGCAAGTACCCGCCAAACCACGACGCAACAGGCCCTGGACTACTTTTCACCACACGGAAGATATAACGCTTCCTCGTTATGACAAACGGACAACAGCCGCATGCATTGATTGAGTTACCCATGCACGGAAGAAACTGTACACAATTGCGACTTGAAATGACACACTCGAAGTGCAGCGAGCGAAGATCACCGCGAGAGACGGAAGAGGGCAGCGGACTTGCTGGCCTTGGGGTGCGAATTTCTCGTCTGCAGCATACGACGCTGAGCGGAGACAGCGTTAGTGTTGTTTTTTTTTTCTCTTGCAAGCGCATAAAAAACTAGCAAAACAAATGCATGAAGCAGTGAGCTCTTGAGAGTTGAGACATCGATAGACGCAGAACTACGCAGAACTTTCTTTGTTTAACACTACACTAGGTACCGTACCGTATATCGGCGTGAAAAGCTTGCAAAACAAAAATGAAAACAAATGGAGGGAGCAGCAAGCTCTGGAGTTCAAATAACCAGGTACCCACATGACAATGAAGATGAAATTGTGGAGTAAAAAAATCTAATACTGCTTCGGTACCGTACACCTCCATCTTACTGGCAACAAAATCTTCAGCAGGAGTAGGCTACCTATTTAAAAAAACAAAATTCGAAGCGAACGCATCAGCCAAGTACTACTTGGCCTGCAGTACAAACAACAATTATTGTATGAAGGCACAAACATCGGCGCAGCAGAAAAATTGGATCATTTTAGGGCGCGTTCAGTTCGCTCACTTCGATCGAGATAATCTAACCAGATTAGGCTTAACCTGTTGGGATTTGGATTCCGGGCGCTGGTTCACCACTTTGGGCAGAGTTTCACAAACCGATTACACTCAAGACGTTTGGATGCCGAATTCTGTGAAGCATAACTGAACGGAAAGGAGTTTCCCGCTGTCTCAAACGTAATCAGCATGAGCAGGTAACCCACCTGAAGTTCTATCTGAAGAGTGGCGGATTGACCTCTCAGAACTAATGTTTTGGTCCCGATAAAGTTAAAAAAATTGGAGGACTAATTATTCCACTGAAGCGAGGTCGAACCGAAAATACCAACCTACAGAACACACAACCAAATGTGTTTTGACTAGGCTTCAAAACGGACAGGCATGAATGTTTCATGTAGAATTGTTGAAATTAAGCAAACGGTCCATTAGCAAGGGCGCGCTGCATGGTAGCGGGGCTGCGTGGGGAAAGTGCACATTTTACTTTTAGAACAAGTAACTTTGGCTAATGCAATTGCTGAGGCACTCACCATAAAATATAATATAACACAAAATAAACAATTAAACTAGATCACTCTGAGAGCGCATACCTTCGCCAAGATAGGCAACGTTTAAGAAAATTCAAAATTGTTCTGAAATTATGATTTCCTTTGTTTCAGCACCAAACTCTGGTCATTTATGCCTTTCTACAGCAATAACGTCTTCTGTGATTTTCTTGAAGATAAGTTAATAACTTTTTGAGTTATATTGCTGACAAACATTAGTCAAACACAGAAACGAACAAACCGATCATCACCAAAATTGACGATTTATGTCTTCTAACAATTCTCACAAATCCTGTAAATTTCATAAAAATCCGTTAAGAACTTTTTGAATTATTTGTCACAGATAAACAGACGAATGAACAAACAGATGATCACAAAAAGTCTGTCATTTTACTCTTCATGATATAGGTACCCAACAACTCGTGTAAATTTCATTTGAGTTATGGTATTAAGAAAAAAAGGCAGACAAACAATCTAACAAACAAACGGTTGAACAGATCTTCACCAAAAGTTAATGATCTATTACTGTTAACACACGCAATCCCTGTTAAATTCGTAAAGATCCGTCTAAATTTCCGAATTATCTTGCTGACAGAAAGAGAGACAAACATATACATACAAAAAGACAAACTCGACGAAGATATAGGCTATCCTCCTTGGCGGAGGTAATAATTAAGTAGGCCTAATTAAGCACTCCATACTTAACACAAATCAAGAAATATAGTAAGTAAAGTAACGTTTAAGAAACGCCTTAACACCACAGTGAAAATCTAGAAAATACTGTAATGCAGGCAACACATTCTACAAAATCCCGCTGCTCGCACTGCAAATCTATAAACAAAGAAATGACTTAGCGGCGAAAATCCAGAAAATGCGCAACTCAGCGAAATTCTAGAAAATGCCTTAACGAGGCAAAAGATGCAAAACGAGTACTTTTGAGATTTGATCTATCGTTTTATACGCAGGTTTAAAACAAGACTGCGTGAATAGGCTTGCCCCACTGTGCTGTAGACTGAACATATTACTGTAGCATGTTAATAATTGCAACAGCGAAAAGAAAAAAAAGCATTTTTATACATCTAAGTCCGTGTCGCTGTTTTCACTACTTAGGCTACCGTTATAATATAGAGCGGTGTTCGATCAAATGTCCGTGAGACATAAATGCTCATGTTAATGACCTCCGCCAATGAGGTTACGTTTTTGTCGTGTTTGCCTGTCTTTCTCTTTGTCTGTTATTCTCTTTGTCACCAAGGTAACTCACGAAGTTTTGAACGGATCTTTACGTAATTTACAACGATTGTTAGGCATGTTAACAGTAACAGATGATTAACTGTTGGTGAAATCCGTTCATCTGTTTAATTGTTTGTCTGCCTATTTTTTCTAGCACCATAATTCAAAAAGTTACGGATGGATTTTCATGAAATTTGCAAAAGTTGTTAGTAATGCTTAAAGACATAAATGATAACATTTTGGTAATGATCTGTAGGTCCGTTTGTGTATTTGACTTATGGTTGCCATAATGTTTGTTAGCAGCATCACTCAAAAAATTATGAATGAATGAATCTTCAAGAATATTACAGAAACTATTCATACTATCAAAAGGCACAAATGGTTAGATTTTGGTGTTGATACAAAGAAAATGGTGGTTTCAGAACCAATTTCAATTTTTCCCTACTAATTCCTTGCTTGGCGGAGGTATGCGCTCTCTGAGTGCTCAAATTGTATATTGAAAATGGTGTCAACATACCGTACCCATCCGCGTGATATCAAAATCCCGAGATTTCTTATCACGATGCCAGTGAAGAAAGAAAGAAAGAAAGAAAGGGCTGGAGATATAGCCTGATGGTCTCCGTACGAAACAGAAATGTCGTATAACTGTAAAGAAAATACATGTATTTCTCCCCGTAGAAAGGTATTCATACAATAGTTCTATTACAGTACATGTTCAGTACACTAGTGTAAAACAATAAGCAACGAGTCTTACACGCTAGGCTAAGAATTAAATGTTAACACAAATGAGTGCGTCATGTTACATTACTAAAATCTTAGTTCCACGAGAACCCGGCTTTTAGCAAGACAAATGTTCTAGCGAATATTAGAACCCTGATTAAACTGAGAGCGAATTATAACTAAACAGCTGAACACTATTCCGTTATAGATATGCAAGCAGAGATTTTCGGACGCGAAACGGACTCAGACGATTTCAAAAGGCAATAATGTACATCCACCTTGACTTATGGCAATGACACACGCTATAAAAAAAAACGAGTATCGTCATCTTTTCGTCCCAACGTTATGGTGACCTCTTGTAAACACAGCTTTGAGATTAGCAAAAAATGCTTTGAAAATGTTTACCGTCAATTCAGTTAGCTCCGCAAGTGCCGTTACTTAACTTTCGGACATCTCATTAGGCTATATCTGGAGGAGTTTTTTTACTCGAAATTCCTTGCAAGTTTGTAGTACATATTTAAATGGGCGCATCAACGCATCCCGACGAAAAGATGACGATACTCGTTCTTTTGACTAGCGGGTGACATCGGCATTACATCCTGATAGCAACAGCTGAAAGACAGCACAACGTTTACATCAGCAATGCGTCCTCACCTTGCATCAGAAACGAGTTGGCGCGCCATAGCAACTGCAGGATGGGTGAGGGCTGCTCACCAGTCCCCGTTCTGTTGTCGTCAGTCGAAATGTCGCTGGAACAGCTGTACGATCTGCACAAGCTGCCGCTCATGGCACTGTTAACAGACGAACTGCGAAGGAGTTGCCTAGGATTTATTATAGAAGGATTGGCGTTGGTTACAACCATCTTCGCAGGCGAGTGTGAGCAACAAAGGCAGAAATTTTTAACCAAAACAAACTGTTCGTTCACAAATTTGTTTAAAAAAGGACTAATGTTTTTCAGCACGCAGCAAGAAGAACAGTAAGTCATGCGTGAGGAGTTTCAAAGTTATCATTTACTCTGAGTCCTTAGCAAACACGTTAGAAACGTGTTGGAGGAGACTAGGCACCGGAGTTTATCGATCTGTCACAGGAGCTACAATTGTGCTAACCTCACTCTACTGTAGCCAAAGAAGTACTGCGCTCCCTCCCGGACGACCGACGACGGCGTTGCGCCCAAATGAACGGATGATAGAGACGGCAGCGCAACTGCGTAGTAGAGAATCACACTCTCTCCTCCCCTACGCTCGACACGTAAACAATGGCTCACATTGAACTTACTATTATCATTTCGCAATAAAAGAAAGCTAAAACAAAAATCAAGACTTATTGCTCAGCTGATGATAGGGTTTTCAAAACTCTAAGGGTGTACTCGTGGTAAATTTTTATTACAATATTTGATGAACACTAGATAACGACGGAAGTTTCATTACTTGTGCATCGAATGTCTCCTTTTTACATGGAAAACTAAATATATATCGGGACAGGGGGTTACATCTACTGCGTGCTATTAAAGTCATCTTTACGGCGGAGGCATTAGTTGAAATCAAAACTGAGCCGATTTTGCCAGTACCATTCATATTATTAACGACGATTTTAAAAAGTTTCGCTGAGTTGTGACAGGCTCGCAAATTTTTGGCTGTTGATCTAATTTTGCAGCCTATAATATCATAAGCTTAGATCTCCAACTCTATACGTATTGTGTTTGCTTTTTCACTTACATGTGGAGTTCTCGGTTTATTGTAAAGGGCTCAACTAATTATCAAAATAAGGTGATGCAAGAGCTTCAGTGATGTAAATTACTTAAGGACGTGTTCGACTGGTCGGCAAAATAGAGACTTCGATGTTTAACTAGTTCGGAGCTTCAGACAGGAACTTTGGCATTGTACTTGCATCGCGTTGCAAGCGTTAGAAGCAACCCGATCATGCCTGAAACCCCCATCTTACAGAGCAAGTGTAAGGCGCGTTCGATTGGCAGAAAAATGAAGCCTTTGAGGCTTGATTTGTCCGAAAGACAGGTGCCCTGCTTTCAACGTTTTGATTCAAGTTTAAGGCGTTGACTCTGAATCAAGCCAGCTCAATACTGCTTCTATACAGCACCTGTATTACGATTCAAAGAGACGAAGCTACTGTTCCTGTCTGCATTTGCGAATAAGTCAAGTGCAGTGGGTTTGACTTCGATCAACTATTACCACCCCAATCGAACGTACCCCGACCTTCTAGGAGTCTCAAGAGTAATCGATTCAGAGCCAACGCATGCAAGTCAAATCAACGGGTGAGAGCCAGAGCTCTCAAGTGTCTCAAGTTTCTGACACTTCCAGCATCGAAGGCATAAGGTCGCTGCCCAATCGGACACTCCCTGGGAGCGCCACTGTAAAATTGTAGCGGGCTATACCGCTACAAAATTTAAAAATCAGCGCTACCTTTTTAAATATGTAGTAACACTCTAGTATCATCATTACTGTCTTGGAAAGTCACCTTATTTTTTTTTATCAGTATGTGCTTCCCCGACAGGCAAGATATGAGGCAAACGGAGATTCAGAAGAATCTTGTGTTGGTATGCGTAGAAAGAAAGAAGTAGGAATTTTGGAAAGAAAATTAAGCGCGAAAGACAACCGTTGTTTTCTTTCAGCTTCATAAACTCGTAATTGTTGGATGTAAACGGCCACGGATCGCACTGATTAACACTTTTTGAGTGCCTGATTCACTTTGAAATTCTGCTTCAGTGTTTTCAACTGCATCAATTTCAACTTCTATTAGAGTTACTTCACTTGAGGATCTTTTTGTAATGGCAATTTAAAGCGAGCAAAAACGTGAGAAACGTTACCTAACGACGTCAAAGGCTCTGCAAGTGAAACTGAGCGGTACTCCACTCCTTTCTGTGTACTGTGCTTTACTGTTGCGGACTTGCGGAAATAAGAAAGAAAGAAAATACAATTATTTCTCCCCGTAGGAAGGTATTCATACAATAGTTCTATTGCAGTACATGTTTAGTACACTAGTGTAAAACAAGAAGCAACGAGTCTTACACGCTAGGTTAAGAATTGAATGTACATTTCTACTTCACAACCTACTGTTCGTACAAGAGAAAAAAATATATATTGATCTATTTCTCCCCTTAAGAATTTTTCATCAAATAATTCAATTAAAATACTTGTTGAGGAAACTAGATTAAAACATCAAAATGAGTCTTACAGATTAGGGAGCAAATTTATAGCACTATTCTACTTCACGACCTACATTCTGTACAACGCTCTATGATAGCAATAGGTTCCCAGTTCACACCCAGGTATATTGCAAATCAATTATTACATCATGTTAATTTCGAAGATAAAAATAGGGAACATTAGGAAAACACGAAATTATAGATATAATAAAGAAGAAAAAAGAAGTAGAAAAGCAGAAGCTAACATACAGCTGTAAAAAAATTTTAGGGGTGCCAGGCGTAGATAAGGTGGGGAACCACTGTTGTAAAACAAATGAATGAAAGAAAGTCGTGAAGATGATGCTAATATTCGGCATTGTAAGTGAAGTTATGATTCATGTAATATCAGAATAAATGCCTTATTTTTTTGTTACATCAATGGGAGCTTGTAGATAATAACAATAAGTCATTCATCTTTCCGACGTGGGGAGATATTCTTTTTTTCAATTCTAATATCCATATTACAAAACACAGAGGGGCAGTCAGACAACGCCTTCCATGCTGCACACGGCAAAACATAGGAAGCAGCAAAATCAATCATTCTAGAGCAGCAGTTCCCAACCGGCAGCGGCCGCATCCCCGCGACGTGAGCTCTCAAGTCAAGGAGGGCTGTGAAACCTTTGATTATTTCAACGTCATTCAGAAAGGAACTCGAATTTTGTGGCGCAAATTGAGACCATTTAAATTCTTCGTCATCATGTGAGGTACTATCATTATTATTATTATTATTTGTAAGGGTCCTACGGGGAGAAATAAATGTATTTTCTTTCTTTCTTTCTTTTAGGAGCACCAAGCACATATCAGTTTGGGGAACTATCGTTCTAGAACAAATGATCAAAAGGAATTGTTAGGATGATGCCATAGTAGGTCACACAACCCCAGAATACAACGTTCTAGAACAAATGATCAAAAGGATATTGTTAAGATGATGCCATAGTAGGTCACACAATCCCACAATACAACGTTCTAGAACACATGATCAAAAGGATATTGTTAAGATGATGCCATAGTAGGTCACACAATCCCAGAATACAACACTGTAACTGTTACAATGGAAGCCTCTTATTATTATTATTATTAAAACTTCACGCCTGAGCTACCACGGACAGGTAATACAACCCAAATGAAGCATCTTGCAACACCGGGAAGCCCAAAACGCTGCTAAAGGGAATCCAGCAAAAAAACATTCACAGCTGACTTAAACGCCTGCATGCCTCTAAACTACAGAATGCAATGGCATAGAACACATATGTTATGTTTATACATGACATCCCATAAAATGTACAACTACCCACACTATTTACATTCCACACAGTTGCACGTGGAGCGGTGGGGAGGCACACCTGAGACTCAGCAATGAATCAGTTAATGCATAGTCACCGTACGGCAACATTCAGAGTGCACAGCTAAAGGTTTGACGCAATTATAAACCAAAATAACTCGTGACGCAAGACAACTCGTATATAACTTATACACGGGCACAAGACGAAGCTATTATCCAACACAATCTATACATTATAAAATACTGTAGTAGTAGTAGTAGTAGTAGTAGTAGTAGTACAGAATTTTACTAGCGCATCAGGGACACGATGTCTACATTGTGCTGAACCACACCTGAGGTTTAACACAGGCAAGTGCATCGCCATGCTAGTAGTAGTAGGTAGTATTACAGGATTTTACTCGTGCATCAGGGACACAATGTCCATATCAAGCCGAACCACTCCTGTGGCTTAACACAGGCTC
>LQNS02278094.1:13652623-13679759 GCA_001587735.2 Parhyale hawaiensis
TTTTAAGGTCTCTGAGACCTAGACACCGGATGGTTGACCCCAGACAGGCTAAAGTGGGTGAGAGCCACCCGCCCACGGGGGCAAGAGGCTAGTGGAAGTTGAACTTCCAGTAGGCACTAAACATGATGGGCTACTGATCAGTAGCCACGGGTTCCAAAATGGAAAAAATCAGATGCACCGACGAAACATTGAAACGTGTAACCTTATGGAGGGCTAAATTATATGTAAACTGTGGGAAACAGAGCTTAGAAAACTTGTGCAAATGCATAAGAGAACATTGCAAGATGTACCCTCGTTTTTCTCTGTCTTTGACACAAGTGCAAATTCTTTGCTGATAGAACAATTGCGTAGTACAATGGTGAAATCGAAATACAGTACAAGGAAAGGTTAGACGAGGTGTAAGGTAGATGGACTGCGTTACGAACGACGAGGATAAGCGGCGTACGTTAGTTCAGAAGGAGTGGGTTAGGATGTGAGCGCTACCTCAGGTTAAATAAGGTGAGTGAAAACATTCACCAACCGTGAAATTTCCACGGGTGCAGCTAGTTCTTATTTTCGATGTGGCATTGTTGCCATTCATGAATTTGTGGATGTTGTGCAGTCTCCAGCTGAAGTGATGGCGCTAGCACTGGAACGTCTCCTGCTGCTGGTGGGGCTTGAGCCGTCCCTGTCGACGCCCTATCTTAACCGAGTGTCTTCGCTGTGNTTATCAAAGCCAGCCATGATCCTGTCCTCGTTGCTCTCGTCCAAGATCTCCTGCAGGAGCTGTGCCAGCATCCTGCCAACAACAACGCCATGCAGACCAAGTTCTTCCCCACGCTGGTCTCTTTACTCAACGCTGCGCCTGACAGGGTAGGTGCTCTTGTGTTACTGTAAGTGTTGTGGAAATTCTTCCAACGCTGGTGTCATTCAACGCTGTCCCCCCCACCCCACAGGGCAGGTGTTCTTGTGTTGTTACCAGTCGTGATGAAGTATTGCCCAAATTTTGCTCACGAAAGCCTTTTTATTCACATAGTACCGTATTTTCGGCCCACAGAACGGGCTGGATGAAATACCTTGCTCATGCTTTATTTCAACAAAAAAATGATGCACGTGGTGTATTTCTGCGAACCGGTTCTTTGTGTATGCTGTTACATCTGTACTCTGCTGGTGAGTGACCCGTGTCCGGGTTCTTCATGTGTTCACTGAGAGGTTCTGCCTTGTGTTCACTGAGTCAGAGAGGTACTGCCTTGCAGCGTGTAAAGGTGTGCCCTCAGGGGCATATTGTGGCGGGCCCTTTCCCTGCCACAATATATTTGGGCATCACGCACCCAAGGGTCCCGAGTGCCTTCTCCGCAGGGGATGTTTTGCATCTGGCCGCAGTTCCTGCTGACGAGGTTAGTTTTGAAAGTTAGGTAGGTTGTCTATTTTTCCCTCTCTGTTACTCTAGGTGGGCTGTTGGTCGAGACAGCCGACCTATTTCGTGGGACTTCTCTACTCTATCTCGTGTGGAAGGCCTCGAATGGAGCTGTCCATCCGAGTGTCTTCTCTGTTCTTTGCGCCTTTTTCCCGCCAGTAGTAGCGCACTGAGCCAATCGAAACTGTCCGGCAGAAATGCCAAGATAAAATATTTTTACTGAGCTATGTAGAACGACCGAGCCTGCACCGTACGGATCACTCATCGAGTGGATACGGTGGTAAAACTATGACTATAATAATAATGTGTAACGGTGTGCTCTGCTACTTTTCAGTTGCCTATCTCTTTCAGAACATAAAATTCCCATTTGCTCAAAATTTAAGCGCAAAAAGCTGTATTACGAGCCGTGCAATATCATCAGAACTATTCCCTGTAACATTGTTAATTCGTAAGTCGTGCACCATAACCAGCGCGCCATTTTGTACCCCGACCAGCAATATCCGCCTTGGCCTCATCATACAACTGTCGCCGCAGCTTTGCCATTAGGGAACGGAGAGGGTAAATATTCGTCTTATCCTCCACCCGAGTTATAGGGTAAGAAAGTGATTTCTAGTATAATTGAGGCGTGCTGAAACGGAAATATAACATCCATTTTTTGTGGAAATTAGGCAAACAAGACCTACGCCTTACCTAACTTGCTCGATATTATGAAGGGGTTTATGCCTAACTACCCGACAGTACGGCGTAAAGAGGGGTGAATCTGAAGGGGTTTATGCCCAACTACCCGACACTACGGCCTTAAGTTGGACGAATTTGGCTCTTACGCATACGCATGTAACCTAACCTAAAGCAGCAGCGCGCTCCGACGGGTCAATTAACAAGCTGAAAAAACGAAAATTTGATAAAACAAAACAGAATTTCTACAAGTAAAGACCTATATATTCTGAATCAGTAATTTTCAACGAATCAAAATATATTAATATAATTCTGAAGTTCAAGTGGGGGATAAGACGAATATTAGCCCGGAGAGGCATGCCGGTGTAGGATTACATTTCTTTCATCGACTTCAGTTTGTAGTTCGCGCTTAACCTCGTGACATTCTGTTCACACGTTAGTCCCTTGCCCTAGGTGCGTTCATGCGTCGCAGGTGTCGAACAGTGCACAGTTTCCTGATATCTAATTCGCTCCAAAGTTGAAACTACAGCCGACACTTAACTACTTACACTTGTTAAACCAATTCACTTGATGGCTCATGTCTTGGCAGATCTCTAGTGGACCTATAGGTGTGTTCGCAGCAGGGTTGCAGATTTGGAGTCATTTTGGGGTCCCAGTGGCTGGAGTCGGAGCAGGACACTAAATAGCTGAACTGGCTCCGTAGGACTCCGTCAACTTTAGTTTCAAGAACACAATGAAATTTCAGCTGTAATGAACTAGAAAAGAAGACCAAACAACTAACACATGATCTATCCTTTATTTATGGCCAACTTCGTACTACATAAACGTATCCAGTAGGTACTACTAGTCCTTCCTTCGAAAATAAACATCTTATTTTGTTTTACAGGGTTAGGAGCTCACCTTTTAGGCTTCACTGGATAGTAATGGCTTTGCTTCTTTCACATTTTTTCCGCTAGTTATTTGTCTCTGTGTGCTTACTATTTTGTGCAGTTGTCTGGCGTTAGGTACCTGCTAACTCTTGATTCTGGTTGATATTATTGTTGGTGGTAGCCTCCTAGGGGTTAGAGTCTAAAAAGCGCCACATTTTTTGACCGCATAGAGGAAGAAGTTGAGGCATTTCGATCTTGTAGTTGAGTACTAGGTACAGGCGCGGTCCACGTTAACCCTGGGATTAAACAGTGCGGTCGCGCCTCAGTCAGACTAGAAATCTTGAAGAGACCGAATAGGGGAGGGCATGAGTGAACTGCTGTGGGTTGCACTGCACCACTCTGTTGCATTCGAGGGAATCTTAGTAACACCTCGGTGCTTACTATTGGAAGGAAATAGTGAAGTAACATATGCTTTGACCCGTACTAACTGAGGCATGTAAATATGTCACGAGTCTATCTAGAGCATTTAACAGATTTGAGAGTTGTTGGCTCTATGGAGCTCATCCAACTTCCTTGTGCATTTCTTCCCTCAACTCCAGCCTTCAAGTGGTTCATACATCTGCGAAGAAGCGGTTGGGAGCCAATGAGGAAAGATCCTGGTTTAGTCGCGTACAGTCGACCGTGCGTTAGTCTCCTTTTATATATATGGGCCTCACTCACTCACCCAAGGGCTGTCTCGTGTGCCTTTTCCAATGGGCGTGTTGCAGCTGACCGCAGTTCCTGATGAAGTTAGTTTGTAGAGTTAGGTAGGTCTCCTCTATACTTGACCCTCTCTACGGCTTGGTTCCTGCATGTAGTAGCGCGCTGGTCACTTGAGACCTATAGAACTCATTTGAGTTCGCGTCAAGATTGAGACTTTCCGGCAGTAAAGCTTAGAAAAAGTCCTGGGACTTTAGTTCAGCGCGAGGTGGTTTAGTATTGCTGCGCTAATAATCCTACTTCCGTACTGCTACTGAACTGATGTATTTTCTTGTAATGGTCACAGTCTTGCAATGCTTTCGTTGAAGACTGTCTGTGGATGTCGCTGTAGCATTTGTTACTCGGGCTTAACACAGGAGACGGAGTCGGACTAGACCCACTTTTGGTTTTGACACAAAAATATTGGGATTTTCAAATTTGTTTTATTTTTATTTAATTTGAACGAAGACCAAACAACGAACGTTTGAATCAGCACTTAGTTAATCATATCTTGCCTTGTCTGGAGACTGCTTGTGACGGTACTCTTGAGGACTTTCTGTATTACTGCTGTTTTGATGCTAAGTCTTGTACTGTCATACCTGAAGACCACGACTGTGGCTAAGCATCTGAAAACTTCTAGTGTTTTTAATGGTCTTAGGTCATAAAGCTACTGCTAGCGTATTGCCTTACTTGAAGACTGCCTATTGCTGTATCTCTTCTGACCTTCCAAGCTTTGTGTTAGTGTACGCCATCCATGCATTGTCTTACGGCTCCAGATCATTTATTGGTAGACTCCTTTGGCTGTACGAACCAAGCATCCACATCTATAATAATGTATAGCCTCTGCTCCAAAGTCTAAACCCATAAAACTAACTTCTTAACTCCAATTTCTTATTTACAAGGGACTCTCCTGAATAGATAATAGACCTTCACTAATGATATGACTATGGAACATTGATAGTGATTATACATGTACAGCATATTATACCTGATAATAGATTAGATAGGCGGCAGTAGACGAACCAATAGTCCCATTCCCAAGGAGACACCGGAACATACGCCCCGGCACTCTATGAGCTATTGCCATTATGTTAGTAGGATATAGATGACAGGAGAAAAGAGAGAGAGAGAAAAAAAAAAAGGGGGCGTGAAGAGTCCATGCCCAAGAGACGATCTTGAATGCACGCAAGCACGTTCAAGAGCCGCTGACATGCAGAGCTTAGAGACATCGATCTGTGTAGTTGGAGCGGAAAAGAGAAGGAGATGGATTAAGGGTGCCTCGGAAGCTTTGGCCGTTAAGTGTTTTTAACTCCCGGAGGATGAGTTCTTAGTTGCCGAGGATGTCTCTCCCAATATACGTCAAGACTATTTTTAAACGCGTTGACTCACTGACTCCGCACTAACAACATCGGAAGGGAGTCTATTCCAAATGCTGACTATGAAATACGGAAAGAACTGCTGACTTAAGGTCGTTGAGGTCTCTTTCAAAGAACCCCATTGTAGGTAGGTACATCGTTGAAGCCGTTCAAATACTTGAATGTTTCTATTAGTTGCCCCCTGAGACGTCTTTGCTCGAGAGAGATCAGACCAAGTTCTTCTAGGCGACATTCATACGACTTATTTCGCAGCTGAGGTATCAATTTCGTTGCTCTGCGTTGGAGTCTTTCCATTTTATCGATATCTTTACACAAATGTGGCGACCAGAATTGAACAGCAATTTCTAAGTGTGGCCGCACTAACGCTTTGTACAAGGGAATGATGATGTCTTTGGACTTCTATTCAAAATTTCTGGTGATTAATCCCAGTACTCTGTTTGCCATAATGGTGTCGTATGTGAAATTACCCTCGTGATGGCCCTGCTTTGTTTGACCGCATGGTACGCACAGGTACCATCAGGAGTACACGCCGTAGCACTGGACATGTTGACAGTGCTGGTACGCTGCTGCCGCAACCCCTCCAAAGACGCGCTGATGATGCACGCCACCTTCCCCGCAGTTGTGAACAGAACCTTGCACACAGATGATCTCTCGGCCCAGCAGAATGGCGGCGAGTGTCTCCGCGCCTTCGTATCTGTTGCCTCAGCGGATGTGAGTAGTGCATCTGCAAACTTGAGCAGTTATTTTTTCTTGCTTGAGCCAATAGGAGAAATATGATTATTTTTTGTCCCTATCAGTTTTTTTTTTTGGAAGGGGGGGGGGGGGTCTCAGGCACTTGGCTATCACTGGGCTTAATGTTTATGGCAAAGAGATAGCTCAGAGACTCGAGTTGCTTGTGCTAATTAAGCTGCGATCGTTACGTAAGGATATGGCGGGTAGGTCTTTTCTCTTTCTGCTGCTCTTATTAAAGCCTGGTAACACCTGGGGCCTTTCTTTATGGAGGACAGGAATTTGTTTGCAATTTTTAAACTCATGCATGCTCAACTTAATCTAGTGTTTTCTGTACTAGTAACATACAGCTCGTGATGTGCTTAGTATAAACTTCCTGCAGCTTTACCTGTACAGTTCAGCTTTACCTGTACAGTTCAGCTTTACCTGTACAGTTCAGCTTTGCCTGTACAGTTCAGCTTTGCCTGTACAGTTCAGCTTTACCTGTGCAGTTCAGCTTTACCTCTACAGTTCAGCTTTACCTGTACAGTTCAGCTTTACCTGTGCAGTTCAGCTTTACCTGTACAGTTCAGCTTTACCTGTACAGTTCAGCTTTACCTGTGCAGTTCAGCTTTACCTGTAAAGTTCAGCTTTACCTGTAAAGTTCAGCTTTACCTGTACAGTTCAGCTTTACCTGTACAGTTCAGCTTTACCTGTACAGTTCAGCTTTACCTGTACAGTTCAGCTTTACCTGTGCAGTTCAGCTTTACCTGTAAAGTTCAGCTTTACCTGTACAGTTCAGCTTTACCTGTACAGTTCAGCTTTACCTGTGCAGTTCAACTGCTCGCGTCTGTACCGCAGGTGGTATCGTGGAGAGACGCCGACGGGCGGTCAGGACTGGACTGGGTGGTGGAGGTGTGCCACCAGCTGCTGGCCCCGTCCGCTGCTGACTCGGCTGCAGGCTTCGTGGGGCGCCTCGTGTCTGCCCTCATCCACAAGCTCTCCCAGCACCTCGGCGACAATCTGCACAGATTACTTCGAGGTGTTCTCAGCAAATTGCAGGTTTGTCCTCAGCTTTGTCCTTACTGAAGAGAAGCGTCGTTTTTGGCTCTATCTTGCTGGCAATTGTTGATGTGAAATATCTGTCTTACTGACAATTCCTCCTGTGAAAATTTGTAATTGCCTAGTAAGAGTAGGGATTATAGAAGGAAATATTTGTCCCACCTCAGTCACTGAATTATTCTCTGCAAAGCTCATAATTTGTACAGATTGTTGAAGAAAAATATCTGTCACAATTCATTGTTTTATTGCAAGGGCTTTGATGGAAAATTTGTTTCCGTAACGTAGTTGCGCTTTCAGAAATTATCAACATAGCCTTAGTCGTGGCATGCAGTATAGGTACAAGCTTAGAATGATGTTGTTAGTGTAAGGTAACTTACATTACTGTATATGTACTTTGTTGTAACTGCTAAACTATAGCAGACTTTAAGCTGTTGAGTGCTAAACCATCACATAATATTACTTGATTGGTGCTAATCAACCACTTTATTGTAGCTGACCCTAAATTACCACGCGTATTATTCTAATTAATGTTAAACTATTGCCTAATTTAAATAATTGGTGTCAAACTACCGGTTAATTAGAATCCAATTAGTGCAAAACTTCTGCCTAATTTAAGGTAGCTAATTGTTACTATATTTCCGCTTATTTTATTCAGGTTGCTGCTTTATTCTTTTGTTGCAGAGCACAGACGCTCTTCTCGTCATCCAGAACTTGACGGTGGTGTTCGGGCAATTAGTACACAACCAACTGGAGGATGTGCTAAGCTTCTTAAGCTCTGTACCCGGTCCCGAGGGTGACAGTGCTCTGAGTTTCGTGATGACGCTCTGGTGCAGCAAACAGCCCAACTTTTATGGTGCCTATGAGAGAAAAATTACCATCCTGGCCCTGGCGAAGCTGCTGGAGCACGGAGTGTTGTCTGGCGACCCTCGACTGCAGGGTGTCGATGTCCCCGGCGACCAGGTGCGTGTGTGACTGTGTGTGTGTGTTCGTCCGAGTGAATAAACGACAGTGTACTCTTGCGTGACCAAATTAAGCATCGCCGTGCGTCAGGTCGCTGCCCATCGTACTTCATCGGTTTTCCCTACCACGAGAAGGTCGCTTCTTTTGATTGGCTGTGACGTTACGCTTGTCTTTGCTGTAGTCACGTGACTGTGACGTTACGCTTGTCTTTGCTGTAGTCACGTGAGAGTACAATTTTTTGTATTCAGTTTGGTGTGTCGTGGTATTTTGTGGGTAGGATGAGGTGCACTGTACCGTATTGCTGTTGCATGCAAAGAATTAGATCTAGTACATTATATAGCAATGGCGTTGGAGAAATGCGGTAGTGTGCAGGGATTGTATGTAAAGAATTGGCTAGTCCAAGTATATATACTAGGCAATGTACGGACATACTGTCTGAGGAATCTAGTAATGCATAGGGTTTTTATCACAGAACTACAGAGCTACCGAATATTCTATCGATACTGATTGGATCTACCGAATGACTTTCTTCGGTAGATTTGAATTTCCCCCGCCGACGAAAGAATCTTCTTAGACCTTTATAACCCACCGTCCTTCCTTGAAGACTATAGAAACATCCCATTGATTTTCGTTCAGTTGAGCTCTTTCACGCTGTATTGCACTTCAATGAAAAGAACAGTCGCTACCTCTCGGAGAGGCAGAGGATGGGCCATAACATAGGGTTAGGGTAGTTCTCTTTGCCCATCTTCTGTTACGGCAAGTAGCGCCACCAGTGGAAGCCATAGGTTACTTGAGCATTAGCTAAGTCTTCGAGACGTCATTCCTGCCTACTCATTTCGCCTCCTTGCATTCTATGCTCCTGATCACTCGATGTCCTGTTTTTTCTCGAGTTGCTGTGCCCATGTGCTTTTATCCAGCTTGGAAACGCGCTCGGGCGTGGGTTCCACTTTTCTCTCTTCCCACGATATCTATTTGTCCATTGTTTTTTCCTCATTTTGACCGCCATCCTAGTGAAGAGGGGGGACGTAAAACTTTAACATAACTTAGCCCATCGTGGCAGACTTCGAAAGTGGCGGCATAGTTTTCAGAGAGAGCTTGCGATGGAAATAACCAGTTCTCTAGTGACTATCATAGATGCCAGAAAAGCTTAAGAAATGTATTGTACTCGAGGGAATAGGCCTATCATAGATACTTTCTGCTTAAGTTTCCTCAGTGTTTCGAATCGTAGTACAGTAAGTGAATCGTAATATATAAAACGCTTCGTATATTTATTTCTTGTCCACTCTTTAGGAAATTGATAGGCGTAAAATAGGCCAGGCTGCAGATTTTTTAAGTAAAAAGCGTTTTCATGAAGATCGATGACCAGGCTGCTGAAGATGATGAAAGTAGGATTTTATCCCTTTATCTGAGGGCACTTCTTGCTTGAAACACTTCTTGAAATCGAAGCATAGATATCTGCAGCTTCTGGATTCTGATTTTATAACTTTTTTTCTCTCACGTCGTATAAATTCAGTAGATCATCAAAGGAGCACTCACGAAGGGATGATTTTTCACAGGCAGTAGACAATTATTTTTTCCAGCTTCCTTTTTTCTTTGACGGAGCAGTTATCTCTTCTTCAGCCGAAATTTCCGCTCTTCAATGAAGCAGATATTTGAGTTTGGCGGTATCTTGGCTACAGTGCGCTCACATTGTATATAAATAAGCTGACTAGAGGTACATTCAAACTTATTGCAGTGTTTTACTGCAGCTTTTACTTCCGCCTGTCAATACGGAAGAAGCTCGTGAAAGAAGGAGAATGGAGAAGAAAGAACCTGACAATGAGAGTACGTCATATTATCAATGAAGAAGCAATTTAGAAAAGTGAAGATTCCGTTCTGGCCTTTCTTAAGTAAACATATTGATTATTGCGTGAATTTTCTCACCCTCGGATCCACTAACCACTCCCCTCAGAAACATAGGATTAGTCTTAGACAATAGAGTTTAGTTAGTAAGTTCGCCCATCTTATGTTATGGGGAACAGCGCCCCCAAGAGGACCCTGTAGGTTACCTTAGCGACGAGCTAGGCCTTCGGGACGTCTATTGTTTGTGTCGAATTTACTTTTTTTGCTTCTTTCCACATTCATATACTCTTCTACTGATGCAATTTTATTCTGTATTGTCTCTTATCTCTCGACTTGCTGTGCCATTGCGCGTTGATCCTGTGGGGCAACACCCTCGTGCATGTCTTCTACGTGTGTCTTGGCAGATTTTTGTCCTTTCAATTTTCTGCAACTTAGTACTGATATAGGGTGGCTTAAGCTGTCGTATAGGCCTATATCCCTAATCATTATAATCACCACAGATAATCGTGTCTCAAGTGGGCATGAGAACGCGCTCACAGGCAGCATCCCGACCCGAGCAGTGGACTCAGGTGCCCCTACTGGCCAAATTCTTCAAGCTGGTCATCTATGAGCTGTCGTACGTCATGGAGACCAACATGTCTAAGGACGATTCTCCTGTGAGTGTTGGGACTGTGCAAAGACTGTGCTCTTACTAGTTCTTTTGGTGATTTATGGAATTGGTTCTTCAGGAAATTTTTTTTAATATCCATTACGTTTTGTTGTGGTCTTCCCTATCTTGCGACGTGGATACGGTAGTTAAACTAGGTATTCAAATATAATAATTAGGTTGCCTTCCCTGGAATATATAAATCCTCGTGGAGATCCTTTGTTTTCCACGCCCGCTTCGTTTCCTTTGAGTCTTAGCTGCATAGGGTTAGGTTAGTTTAGGTTCGCCCATCCTATGTTATGGGGCCAGGCAACCTCAGGGGGCTCGTGTAGGTTCCCTCAGCCGTTAGCTAGGGTTTCAGGACGTCTGTTTTTCGTGCCCACTTTGCTCCTTTCACGATTTTATACTCCAACTTGCTCATGCTTTATTCTGTTCTTCCTCTTCTTTCCCGATTGGTTGTTCCCATGCGCGTTGATCCTATGTGGGAACACCTTCGTGCATGGGCTCCCCGTTTTTATCGCCATGCTATATGTCTCTTGCTCTTTCCTCTGTGATATCGTTCTGCTCGGAAACGGAGGCTTAAACTTTCTGACTATAACTAACCTGTCTTTGCTGGAACCAGGCCATTGGGTCATTTCTCTCGCTACTGCGAATGGTTTCTGGTATGATACATTCTCTGCTGCATCGCTTCTTTCTTACTCAATCTATTTTACTCTCTCACTTTTGTCGCTTCTATGTGCAGGCGTTTGCTTTGGGTTACTTTTTTTGCGTCACTTTTCTTTTTTGCATCTTCCTTTGTGTACGGGAAGGCTTGTACTGAAATGTAATATTAATTCCGTATGCTCATTATTTGAGGCTTGTTGAGTCGCCTGCTGTGGAGAGGGGCTTAGGCTAACCTATAATCTAATCCCAGGTCTCTTCATGCAACGCTTATTGATTCCTACGGAGACTCGAGGCAACCTACAGTTAACATCTGGGTCCTCGCTTGCAATTTATTGTAGTACCTACTGCCTCAGCAGAATTGAGCTAACTTATAATTTTCAGCTTACTGATAGAAGATCGCTATGTATTTACATATGCGAGCTTTTTGTTTAATTGCAAAGGAATATGAAGAATTAACAGTTGTATCATACTTTTTGTAAAGGACGAAGATGATGACGAGGAAGGCTGGGAAGACGACGACGGTGATGATGCAGATGCAGTATACACGTCGGATTTGTTGCGGGACGATCTCCGCTGCAATGACATCGTTGAGGATGAAGACGACCCGGACGTGGCAGCAGATCCTCTTACCTCCGTTGAGCTCCAACCTTATCTCACCAACTTTATCAGAACCTTTTCCCAGCATCCTGCCTACAGCATGTTCACCCAGCACCTCAATCCACATGAAAAGGAGGTGCTCTCTTCTATTGGGGTATCTGCTGTATAGTTTTCTGTGCAGCTTGTCTATAGAAAATTTCTTGTGTCTGTATAATATGTAGTATATAGTCCTCTTTCTACCTCTTGGGCGAACCCCCCTTGCACGAGTCTTGGAAAGTTAATTCATCGTTTTTTACTTTCGCGGCGCTAAGTTGCTTGTTTTCATGTGCCCAGAATTGTTCAAAAAGTTGCGTTGAATACAGTTGAGTTTTGGATATAAATTACGTAATATAGTGTACCCGCTAGATGGCATCGTTACCTGAGTACCTAACTATGTATTTTAGCCGCGCAGCAAATAAGTATCTTGAAATATCAACTTATAATCGGTATTTTTTCTTCTTTGATCAGAAATATATTTGTTGAACAGGGTGTTAGTATATAACCAGGTCGGCACATCAGATAAACTTTGGTTATTGAAATCTCTCTCGATGGTCAGTTTCTCTGAAATTATCCCTTTAATGGTCATCGCTTTGGGATCATCGCCTACATCCAAAGTAGCAAGCCAACGGTCAGAACTGAAGTTCCAGGCAAGTGCTGCTAATGAAATCAGCTGATCTGGTGCAGTCGGTGACTCCTAAACCTAATCTATAATTTTTGCGGAAAGATTAATCCAGTTAACTTCTTAACAATTCCAACTTCACTAAGACTTACTGGTCACGTATCGAATGAAGTTCTAAGGAAAAGGTTGTGTGCCTGGTAGCAAAAATGCCACCATCTTTGAGCTTTAGCATACAGCTACGTACACTAACTCTTCCTCTCCTGATGTTCTGAGTTGTGGACGTTACAAATACTGTAGTGCTATTCTTACGAAAAGGGAGTTTTAATTCAAGCGTTGAAAGTTTAAACTTTATTCATGCCAGGCTGTGTTACTTTGCTCCATAAGTTCTTTATCCTATTTTATTCGCAGAGGAAAAAGATTTGGCAGCAAGATAATTGCCAGGTTTTATTGGGCTTCAAATGAATCTTGTGTAACAACGGTATTACGTTTTAATTTGATTAAAATGAAACCATTTGTGTTAAGGAAATATGTTGTGTTGCCAGTGAATGGTTTGTGTTCTCTACTGCATTATTTAATTATGAGATCCGTGTCCCCAGCAAGTGTTTTGAGCCTAAGTTACAGAGGAGTTCATTGATGATTAAAGTTGTTGGCGGCTTATTTGTTCCGCGGGTGTACAGTGTTGTTCCTAATTTATTTGTACGAGCCTGTTCCTGGTTATTATTTACCTTTTGTTGGGGCCCACGTTTCTGTCGACATATTTAGGTACTATGTGCCTCTTATTATTTCCTCTGTTTTTTCTTATCCTTTGTTACGGGGAGTAGTGACCGCAGGGGAACGAGTAGGTTATCTTGGCTTTTGCTGGGCGTTCGGGACGTCTGTTTTTCGTGCTCATTTCGCTTTTTTCCATATTCCTTCTCACTGATTTTGCATTCCTCTGTTCTTCCCCGACTTGCTGTTCCCATGCCCGTTATCTTGCGTGGGAGCCTCTTCCTGCATGGGTTCCCCTTTTCAATCGTCATACTATGCGTCTCCCTCTGTTAGATCTTCATTGTTGGGGAAATGGAGGCTTAAACTATTCAATAATCTAATCTATCATACTAAATGCCTCTTATTTCATCCCCGGTTTGATTGCCGTTTTTGTGGAAATGGAGAGTTTCAAACCATTCGATGTAATAATAATTTTACATTTGGCTAAGGATTTTGGTTGTAAGTACCTACGTTGCATTACTGGTGGCCAATCTGCCATTATATACCCACATGTGTTTTTCTGTCGACTTTGGTGAGAAAACCCTAGAGAAATTAACCGCGGTGCTTACCATTTACGATACCTTCACATAATCGTAGGAATAGTAGTGCTATCTTTGGCGTTGCTGTCTCTGTGTTATTATAATTACAATCTTGTTAATAATGAAATGTATCTACATGTTGTGCGATTTCCTACATAGAATTTATTGAGACGCTTGTGCTTCCTGATATGATCTTCGTTGAACTCGCTTGAAATCATCAAGTGAGAAGCCAGAAACCGTCCCCTGTTGAACATTGTCGTATGTCTTGGTCGTGCTGTTCATTTTGTAGAGTGCAGAAAGTGTCAACACATATGGCACTGTGTGTTTCCAGTCACGCACATTTGCCTAATTAATGATGTAATTCGATGAGCTTTTACGTATCCGGAACTTCCGACGGATGAATTTTTTTCCAGCTGCCGCAAGTTTCGGCCGTCTCATCCGTGCTCCTGCCATTCAATTCGGAGTGGGTTGAAGCGCCTCGCAATCAATACCTGCGTTGATTAGTTCATCTTAATGCGATCCATGGAACGCGCCTCTAGAGTAAAAAAAAACCTAATCTAACGAAGCAAACTTTGTTGACTCAACAGTCAACCAGCCAACATACGCGGACGTCGATGTACATTTGCTTGCCACGTGTGTACCATTTTTGCCCTAGCTTTTGTAAGCTGTACTATTTCGCTCCCAGTCTTTTCATATTGTCTTCTTATTGTATCGGAAAGATCGCTCTTAACGCGATAACCGTGTCTGAATAAGATAGAGCCTACTGTTACGCTTATGATGT
Source organism: Parhyale hawaiensis (assembly GCA_001587735.2). Lineage (NCBI taxonomy): Eukaryota > Metazoa > Arthropoda > Malacostraca > Amphipoda > Hyalidae > Parhyale > Parhyale hawaiensis. The sequence continues at coordinate 13,666,881 of LQNS02278094.1, forward strand.
TGTAAATAATGGTGTTCCTCTGAACAGCGATGTTCCGTTCTGGCATAAATAAGTTGAACCGTGTCAAATATAACCCATTGGTTTCTACTTACGTGTATTAGGTTATTGGTATATGCGGGCTGTGGCTACCACAGCTACCTGCTCTGCTCATCTCTACATGACAGCAGAGTTGTGCCAACTTTTTTGATATTACCGTAATGAATTGCAGTCTAACTACATATATTTATATGCTTTTTGTACTATCTACTGACTATTAATAAGCTAATGGCGATTTCTAAAAAACATTTATGGCATTACCAGTGTTGCTAAGTGCGTTTTTTCAAACTACTTTTTTGTCGACTTTCCCTAATATGTTGCCTTAGCCTGTCATTCTTCCTCACCCATATGGTTTTCTTCTTTTGTCCCGCCTCACTGACAGCTTTCGTTCGTTATTACCTCTGCTCTCCCGCTATCTGCGGTCATTTGTGTGTGTGTTTGTTGTTTTATTGTCACCCTTGTATTTTTTATTCTATGAAATACCAAGTACAGTAGCGTCTAGGGAGGCTGGTATTTACGAATACTATGATTTGTTTTGGAATAGATCGAGAACTGATTGTTGTTTTCGTGTTATATATGGTTTGTGATCCGCGTCCTCATTGCATTGTCTTGTGCTTTTTATACCTGCACGCGCGCGTATTGGGAGGTGCCGGAAAGTTCACAGTTTTGTGTTGAACAGAGAGGAGAGGAGGATCGAACGTGCGACGATAGGTACCCTGGAAACAAAGGACTTTTCGGCAGCGCCTCGTGGATGTCTCAGTGTTGTTTTATTTCACTTCATTGTTGCGTGCACTCGAAGTTGTGTGGCACTCAATTTGCTTTCACTTAATTTAGATTTATTTACTTGTGGTAGTGATCCGAAACCTGGTGTATTAGATCCACTTTGTCCAAAAACGTTTATAGCAGCAGCCGGGAAGTCTTCAAGTCATACGCGCACCAAATCTAAATACCGTAATGATAAAGCTTCACGTAAACTTTGAAGAGATTTGCTGTGCTCGTGCCTGCTCATTTGATCCAAGTGTTAGAACGCCCCATGCACGGATTTCGCGTATTTATTAATGTACTATGTGTTCCCTTGTATCATCTCTCTTTCATCGTCGGTGTAGTCTAAACGTGAGGCTTAATCCTAATGTAATAAAAAGCTCGAGCGGTGGAGAAAGTCTTGTTGGGCGCATCTACAGCACGCTTGTGTCCAGAGTAATTGTAATAGAGACAGTGTACTTACACGTGATCAGATCTGCCTCCTGGGGTATATTCCTTTTAGCCCTCTTCCTATCATAGCATATATTATGGGCCTCGCTCACTCGGGCTGCCCCGAGTTCTTTTTCCGCTGGAAATGCAGCGGCTGCAGTTTCTGAAGATGTCAGTTTGTCGAGTTAGGTAGGTCTTCTATAGTTGCCCTTCTTCTGCTGCGTTATTATTATTATTAAATTACTCTAGACTGGCGACGTGGGAATGGAGAAACTCCATGAGGTTGACAAGCCCCACGCAACCCGACTAACGAGCGAAGAAAGAAGAGAAGGTCCGAGATCACAGAATAGCTCTGTGTACAGATCATTTAAAGCTGCCAATACCTGCACCAGCTAAGACAGTCATAAAGATCATTCCAAACATCCAAACATGATGGAAAAAATGAACGAGAATACTGGCCCGTATGGCATCGTACCGGTTCCAAGGTAAAAACTCATGAAGAGCACCAGTACGCTTAGTATACCTCACCCGAACGAATGGCTCCGGAAGAAAATGAGACAGTGGATGACTTGGGCAATTATACAATTTGTACAGAAAGCAGACCCCACCAACTGTGCGACGATGCGCCAGATCACAAGGCACAACACTATCCAGCATGAACGCACATCGACAAACCACTTTGTCAAGCAAACACAGATTACAATCGACAGCAGAACCCCAGACTACGGATCATTATTCCAGAAGAGGAATACATGGCAATTAAAGCTGCGACGTGTCAACTCTACCGAGACAAACACCCTCCAAGCACGTCTCATAAGACCAATTTTCTGCGATGCTAGGTAGGCAACCGAACGACAGTGGGGCTCAATCGTCAACTTTGAATCAAAATTGACACCCAAGATTACCAAGTCATCAGTCACAGAAAGTGACACACCATCCAGTATGAGTGCGGGGAAAGGAGGTCTCACTGTACGGGACCTATACCTGAAACCTACAAACTATCACTAGGCTTATCGCAAACAGCCAGCAAAGTAACGGCATCTTCGTAACCAACAAGTAAATTATAATTAATAACAAGATCAAACAGATCCGCTATATATACAATGAACAACAAAGGGCCCAGAACACTATCCTGTGGGACACCAGAAATCACATCCAAAAGCTCACTCCTCTTCCCATCAACAACTACACATTGACGACTGCTACATAAAGACTGACCAATTACCGCTATTACTAACCAACCAACACCCATCAATTTTAACTAACGTATGGAGCAACCCAAGGTGATTCACACGATCAAAAGCAGCACTGAAGCCAAGCTGTACCAACTTTGCCTCATGGGCCACATCAAGAGCCAGCTGCAACACATGAGAAATGTGAAGCAGAGCATCAGAAGTTCCCAAGCCCTCTCCGAAAACCATACTGTGTTGAAGGAAGGACGCCCTGCTTCTTAAGAAAACAACGCCACCAACCTCTCGTAAACATTCGACAAAACAGGTGTAATCGAGATGGGTCCATAGTCGGAGGTTCGAGATGAGACAGAGTAATCATTCTACTACTATTCTGGCTGGCACCACTTGGGGCTGTGCGTTTCCCCGCTTCTCTTCCTCTCTTCGACTTTCTCCCCCTCTGCCCAGCCCCCGTCCGGAGCCTTCTCTCCCAGTGGGCACTTGTGAATCCTAGCCATGGCAACAAACTACAATATATGTACTATGATCAGAGATGAAGCTAGCAACAGATTGTTATTGTCCAAAGGTAAATGTGAAGTCTCCTTGACCATACCCCATATTGGGAAACTCACATGTATTGGTTCGTGCTGCAAATAAACGCATTCTTGCTCCAGAGCAACGTACGGCTGTAGTCGATCAATAATTGTCAAATGAATATGGCGCTGTCGACGGGTGATTTATGCAACGCCCTATGCTTCCCTGAACCTTCCCATATCTGGCAAAGGTCACTGTCTCCGCAGCAGCTTTACAGACATCAATGTGGAAGCACATCAAGCGCCGCAAGAACTCGCACTTGCGATGCTGTTGTTGCAAAATCACTGTGAATTAAATTTTGAGTTCATAACACACACAACGCCGAGCAGTATTCAATAACGGAAATTCATGCGTCTCGTTATGCTCCACTGTAATTACAGTACTTGTGGCTGCTGTCATATTACTTTGTGTTATGCCTCATGGACGTTGAAAATATGCCCCATTCCGGATATAAGATGCGAGCATTTGGCCTGCAAAATGTTTTATTATTGCTATGGAGTTAGACGCGAAGAAAGCCTATCGAGTCTTGTTGATTTATTTTGTTGGATGCATGTGTGCCATAAGTTAATTGGGACTCTTATATTACTAATGTATGGAGCTATTTTGAAACGCGTGGCAACTTTGATAAACTGAATACAGTATTCTGAATTGGCATTTTGATATACGAGTAATGCTTCAAGCTTTTTACTTGTAGTTAATCATACGTCAGTCCATTCTACACAATAACTGAAAATTCAGCTAGTCAAGTCTTACGCTGCCTAAAGCACTTGCGCTCTACCAAACTTAGAGTTTCCTTCTGGTTCTTGTGCTAAATGGCAGCAGGAATTTTCCCCTTAAAATAAAAAAAAATTTGGTTGTATAAATACTTCTGTCCAATCTTTGTATCCCAGACTGTGTTATGCCACTGGAGATTGTTGATGGTGTTACTACACACATTTAATGTGTTCATGTTTGTACTTGTAGGGATTTCCATGTGAAAATTTGTTGAAATAATTAAACTTGTGTGTCAGTAGCTTTGTAGTTGAAAGAGTTAGAGCAGTTCATTACTGAACCCCGTACTGGTAGTAACTTCGAGTGAACAAAAACCTACGGCTTTACATCGTGTGTGGGATTGGGTTCCTTGGTCCCTCTGTGGCCAAAAATCTATTCTGATGTAACATTGCCAGCCCTAACTTTTCCAAACCTCCTTCTCACGGGGATATTCTCGCGGACTCTATCCAGGGGTTGGATGCACAAACGCCTTATAAAGTTACGGCAACTTAAACTGTACAGTTCTTTGAACAAGTACCGATATCGCGGCTCAAATACTGTTACTTTCTTATACGTAGTGATATTCACAAAGTTATGATCAAAGAGGTTTGAACCTCCAAATGATACATACCTAAATTATAGGCTAAATAACAGACAGACGTGGATGTTAAATCGAAGAGCAAAAATGTAAAACTTCAGCAGTTATGCGGTTGCATTCGTGCCCGCAGCTGTACAGGTACGAATTACTTACGATGCTTGTAACTTCACAAGGCGTCTGAGCATCCGGCTCCAGGTCGGAATTTCGACAGGTCTCTCGCTCCTGAGGATCAGTCAACTTGAATTTATTTTCGCAGGGAATGTTGCATCTGGCTGCTGTTCATTCTGATGAGGTTAGTTTGTAAAGCTGGGCACTACTTCTATACTCCTTTTGCTGCGTGAGGTCACCGAGGTGGGCTGCTGATGGTGATTGATGACTTGCTGCCGTGTGGGGACCACAAGAGGGACCCTCACAGGTATCTCTTTCTTCAGTTTTGTTTTCTTCTTTCTTCCTCTTTCATCGTCAGAGTCGCTCTTTGCCTCAGGAGAAATGCTGAGACAATATATTGAACCTTTGATAGGTTGCGGCTTACAATCACGGTTTCGGTAATCCTACCTCCTGCACTATGCGTTCCGCTTAGGGGCACAAGATGAGCCACAGGGTTAGTTTAGTCAGGCTCGCCCATACAATGTTATGGTGACCAGCGACCCTAAGGAGACCCTGTAGGTCACCTTAGCCATAGGTGGAACTTCGGGATGTCTTTCCTTTGTGCCCACTTTGCTTCATTCCATTTTCATACTCCTACCGATTTTACGGTAATCTACTCTTCCTTTTCTTTCCCGACTCGCTGTTCCTTTGCGCGTTTATCCTCAGTGGGAGCACCCTCGCGTATGGGATCTACGTTTCCACGGACATACCATGTCTCCATTTTTTCTTCCTGTACCGTGTAAAATATAATCCATTGGTTTCTACTTACGTGTATTAGGTTATTGCTATATGCGGCTGTGGCTACCACAGCTACCTGCTCTGCTCATCTTCCTATAATAATACACTATGTATTAATTTCATCCAGAAATTCAGTACTGAGCCGTAGTTTTGCCGCTTTGTCGTCACGAACCCGCTGGGGCAAACCTTTTCCTGCCTTTTCCGCAGGAGCTGTTCTGGCTGGCTGCAGTCCCCCTCAGGGGGCATAGGCTGGCCCACAGGGTTAGGCTAGTTGAAGTACGCCCATCCTGTGTTATGGGGAACAGCACCCAAGGAGACCCTGTAGGTTACCTCAGCCATTAGCTAGGCCTTCGGACGTCTGTCTTTCGTGCCCACTTTGCTTCCATCTCATCTCATAGTCTACTGATCTATCTTCGTCTTCTTTTCCGACTTGCTGTTCCTATGCGCGTGATCCTGTGTGGGAACACCCTCGTGCGTGGGTTCCACGTGTCTATCGTTATACTATATGCTGTTCTTTCTTCCTCTGTGATATCGCCTGTGTTGTGGAAACGCAGACTTATTTTTCTGAATTTAATAATAAAAAAAAACTGGCCACAGTTCCTACTGACGAGGTTAGTTTTGTAAAATTGGGTAGGTGCTCTATATTCCCGTTTTTGTTCCGCTAGGCGGGCCGCCGATCAAGAGCTTCTACTTTCTCCTGTGTGGAGACCCCTTTCCGTAGCCCTCCGCACGGGCGTTTATTTCTCTTGTTTTCTTTTCATTTCATTTTTAGTCTCTTGCCCAGTGCAGCACAGCTAAGCGAATTCGTTCAGCCGAGCCGTGTAGGGTTGAGACACACAACTCACTTATTGAAGTTCGCTGTCACTCACGATCTTCCGGCAGAAATGCTGAAACCAAATATTTGACCTTCGGCGCGATGCGGTTTAGAAACGCTGTGCTAGCAAACCTTTTTACTAACGTTGATGTGATGACCTCAAAGACCGCTGTGTTGTGGACATCTCAAGCACGATCGATCAAGAATTGAACACCCAATAGCGGATTCAAAGTTACGAAGCCAAAGTTCTGGATTTAAGTTTGTGTCTAGTTGAAACTAATATGATTAGATTATCTTGATGAAATTTAGATGAAACTTGGAAAATTGATCGCCCCTCTAGAGTTGGGGCAACTGGGGGTAATTACTGCTAACCGTTGATGGTAATGTCTTAACTATTATGAGGTTAAAATTTTGAGTTTTTAGGTACTTGCTTTATGCCCTTATCTACGATTTCTTAGATACTTTTATGAATATCGTACCTTCATCTCAAACATGAACGTTACCTTCCGTCTTTTGAGACTTATGGCCTGTGTCACAGACTTCCACAAGAACACACCAACTTCGTGGCCTCTTTTGGATGGACACCCACAGTCACTTCCTCGACCAACAAAGTTGTTTCATCTTCCCTCCGCTTGTTAACGCCTCGTTAAACGGATGAATAAATCGCTGTTATATCGTGCCCCGTCGAATACGGCGGGAGAATTTCGAAGATAATATAATATTACTTAGTATTTAGTAATTCATGAATATTGTAATATTTTTGCAGTTGTGATCTGCTGACAGCAGTTGTGTGTTTTATGTATGAAGGCCAAGTATGCCGGGTTGTGGAGTCGGATGAATCAAATCAGATTCCTAGGACAAGCCAGTTGCCGACTCAGACTCCTGGACCCCCAAAAGATCCGTCTCTTGGACCCATAAAATGCCCCCAACTCCGTAACCCTACAAGTAGGCAGAGTCTCATTACTACGTGGACTTCGCACCTACGGGTACGGTAGTGAGGACAGCTCTACTGAAGTTCGTCGATCATGCTACCGATTTATAGTGTGTATCAAGACTTCGTGTGAGCTACACATACGGTCATCAAGTTGGACGTGTGATTGCTTGCACAGTGTGGTCTCCGCTTTACAGTAGGCACAGGGTGACTTCTCGATGTCTATTAACATTGTATCTATTTATTATGTACCTATGCCTTTCTTAAGATTTATATGCAGTTTTTGCTACAAAATGTTTAAGAAAGAATGAAAATTTGCGTGTGAATTGTGTTTTTATCCTGAGGGTCACGAATAGCTAGGAGAAATTTGCCATAAGGTGACAGCTGGGGAGCTTTACGACTGGTTAGACTTGAGATTATCAAAAAATGGTGTAAAAATGTTTACCTTCAGTTTACTCTTCAAGTGCCCCTCTCCGGGGCATAGGATAGGCCATAGGGTTAGATTAGTTAGGTTCGACCATCCTATGTTATGGGGAGTAGTGCCCCCAGGGGGTTTGAGTAGGTTACCTTAGCCATTAGCTAGGCCTCGGAGTAAATATAAGGGGAGGCACCAGACCCTATTTTTTTGAATAGAAGCTCCGCCCACTAGCTCTCTTCAGGTGGCTGTCCCTCGACGGCGATATTGGGAAAACTAACATCAGTTTAAGCTGAATTTTTCTGAACTATTTTTAAATAAAATAAAGCTATAAATTGTTGTGAGTGTATTTTTACTTTAACTAACTCTAGTAAAGCGCTAATAAATATTTTAGTGTGAAAGCTATTCCGCCGTGTGGCGGCGGCATGCCGATCCTCCAGCCTGAGGCCTGTCGCATTCAGGTTGCCTCAGAGTTACTCGGTGTTACGCTGTTATAGAGGTGAATGAGGCAGGATTTCTCATAGCGTAACCCCGAAGCAACAAAAACAAACCCAATGTTAACACAGACATTTATTCGTAATTATTGCTAATTTTGATGAAATAGCCTTTTAAAAATTACGTGATAGGTGCCTGCAGATCTTTCTACTATAAGAAATTGATGAATTACGCCAATTGAAGGCTTTCCTCCATAAGCTCAAATAACCGACTTCGTGAGAGCTCAAAAGGTANGGTTACCTTAGCCATTAGCTAGGCCTTCGGGACGTCTGTCTTTCGTGCCCACTTTGCTTCCTTCCACTTTCATACTCCTACTGATATTACTGTTGTCTGTTCTTCCTCTTCTTTCCCGACTTGCTGTTCCCACGCGCGTTGATCCTGTGTGGGAACACCTTCGTGCATGGGTTCCCCTTTTTTCTGTCGACATACTATATGTCCCTTCCTTTTCCTTCCTTAGAAGATCTTGGTACTTATTAAGGAAGGCTTAAATCTTCTTATAATACCTAATCTTCAAGGGCCGTTAGTTAACTTTCGCACATATCACTATATCTGGAGTGATTTATAAAGCTAATGTTTTGACGAGCAATTGTAAGTTATTTAAATGGTCACATTAACTCATACAAAAAGATGAAGATACTCGTTCTTTTGATGAGCATGTGGCATCGGCGTTAGCAAATATAGTTCAGTCTAAAGAATTCACTGGAAATGCTCGGGGCTTACCGTAACCTGGATGCCAGCCAACTGAGTGAAACGCATAAGGGCGAAATTTGGCTGCAATATAAATTGCATATAAAAAAGCGTCTGTTTGTTCTGCGCAAGGAGGTTTAAAAGAACGGAGGTAGCCAAAGCATCGTCCGTGAAGCTCAAGTTTCCGGTGTGGCTGCTGCCAGTTGCCGTATGCACCAATCGCATATTAGTACATCAGTTTGTTGCTCCCGCGTCACTTCCACCAATGAGATTAATGTGTGTTCGTTCGTTGCANAAAAGAATGGAGGTAGCCAAAGCATCGTCCGTGAAGCTCAAGTTTCCGGTGTGGCTGCTGCCAGTTGCCGTATGCACCAATCGCATATTAGTACATCAGTTTGTTGCTCCCGCGTCACTTCCACCAATGAGATCAATGTGTGTTCGTTCGTTGCACTCGCCAGGTGCCAGAGGCACTCACTTTCATGGCTTATCTGATTTCTCACCGTAGAAATGTGTTCATACAATAATACTATTAGGTTCAAACGCGATTCAGCCACACCCGAAAAGTTGGAACGCTAGCTGGTCTCACTTAGGCGGCAGGGCTCCCTCCTCTCTATTAAAGCTTATTGGTTTAGCGTGAAGATTCAACTGCTACGAAAAGATTCAACTAATGAAAGCATAAACGAAATAGATTATCCCCGAAGGAACGAAAGGTATTAGGTATTATAAGAAGATTTAAGCCTCCCTAAATAAGTACTAAGCTCTTCTAAGAGAGGAAAAGGAAGGGACTTATAGTATGTCGACTGAAAAACGGGGAACCCATGCACGAAGGTGTTCCCACACAGGATCAATGCGCATGGGAACAGCAAGTCGGGAAAGAAGAGGAAGAACAGACAACAGTAAGATCAGTAGGAGTATGAAAGTGGAAGGAAGCAAAGTGGGCACGAAAGACAGAGGTCCCGAAGGCCTAGCTAATGGCTAAGGTAACCTACTCAAACCCCCTGGGGGCGCTACGCCCCATAACATAGGATGAGCGACCCCTCAGGGGGCATAGGATGGACCACAGGCCATAGGGTTAGGCTAGTTTAGGTTCGTCCATCCTATGCTATGGGGCCAGGCAACACCAGGGGCCCGTGTAGGTTACCTCAGCCATTAGCTAGGCCTTCGGGACGTTTCTCTTTCGTGCCCACTTTGCTTCCTTCCCGATTTCATACTCCTACTTGCTCATGCTTTATTCTGTTCTTCCTCTTCTNAACGTGGGCTGCGGCCTCGGAGTAACGTGGGCTGCGGCCTCGGAGTAACGTGGGCTGCGGTCTCGGAGTAACGTGGGCTGCGGCCTCGGAGTAACGTGGGCTGCGGCCTCGGAGTAACGTGGGCTGCGGCCTCGGAGTAAGGTGGGCTGCGGCTGTAATAGACTCAGAACGAGGATCAGTTAAGTGAGCCTGGTGGTGTGCGAGGGATGACTGACTGCAGGACAGCCATTTTGGTACAAGTAAATTGTTCTAACATCTAAGAGGCTGAAGTCAGCTATTAGAATGCCTGATTGGTCTGTTAATGAGCTGGTACCATGAGAAGTATTTGTGAAATGATATATTTAAATTTATGAGAAAATGGAGAATAAATGGAGTTTAATTGAACAATTTTCTATACCTTCGGGACGTTTCTCTTTCGCGCCCACTTTGCTTCCTTCCCAATTTTATACTCCTACTTGCTCATGCTTTATTCTGTTCTTCCTCTTCTTTCCCGACTTGCTGTTCCCATGCGCGTTGATCCTGTGTGGTGGGAGCACCTTTGTGCATGGGTTCCCCGTTTCTCTTGGCATACTCTATGTCCCTNACTAGGATGGGCGAACCTGAAGGAACGAAAACTACAACCAAGATTGAGCCTCTCGAACTGCTACGAAGAAATTGAGCTAAAATATAATGCAATATAGGCCTACTTATGCTCGACAGGATTAAAAACTCTGTCGAAAATACCGCCTTTCATCTACCATTCTCAGAAGAAAAATAATCTTCGTCATATCAAAAAGCACTGAGCTAGTTTTGAAAGCGAAATTAAAAATAAAAATGCAGTATTTCCGCTATTGACCTTATATTTCTGAAGCTATATTTGCACTTTGCTCAAATTCTAGTACACGGTGGATCTTTTCGCGTTTCATTCCTAATTCTATGCTCATTTTAAGCTCTTGTAATCATCAGTACTCTATAATAATTCACGTGGTGTTTTTATTTATTTACTTATAGATACATCTATATTTTTCCTGTCACGCTCCATGGGAATATGATAGGAAGAAATTCGAAAGGTTTTATTCAGCCAGTGCAACCCTAAGTGGGTAGAATGGGGGCTGGGCTTGGGTCTTTAAAAAAAAGTTTTGACTTCAAAAAGTTTTTTATTATTGGGCCGATCTTCATGAAACTTGGTAGAGATAGGTAAAAACGAAAAAGAAGGTGGGTTTGATTTTGATTCGTATACTTTTTTCTATTTAACCCCTTAGAAAACAAGGTATTCGAAGAAAGTACAGGAGTCTAACCCGCATTTTTCTTCGATTTTCCATATGTCAACAAACTTTCATTCAAATCAGTACAAAAATGAGCAACTTTTTTAAACCCTTCGGCGGGAAATCCGTTTATTAAAAATAAATAACTTTTTTGAACCTATTTAAATGAAACTTGGTACAAAAATGTAAAATCGAAAAAGAATGTGGTTTAGACTCCTGTACTTTTTCCGTTTTCCTAATAGAAAACGAGTTATTAACAAAAAACGGATCCACTTTTTCGAAAATGGACGTCTTCATTGTAACATTGGAATCAGCAAGCTTTGCTCAACAATTGCTATAAAAATGTTTTTGAAATTCGAAATCTGAATTCTCTTCTCTCTCAGCAAAGCGTGCTGATTTCAGTTAGAAAACCGCATTGCTCTAGCTTGAACATTGCACACGTCCAATCGATTTGAATAAAACAATTAAAGATCCACTTTCAATGAATGACGCGTTTTCTACGCGTCAAATTAAACAAACGTCAAGAACAAAAAAGCCTTAAAATTACGTTTTGTTCTACGTATGAAAAATTTCAGTGACGTAGCTGTAATCATGAAAATGTTCAGGAAAAACTGCACCATCTCCCTAAGTTTGTCAAAATGTTTGTTAGCAGCACGCCTCAAAAAGTTTTTAACGGATGTTCGAGAAAATTACAGAAACTGTTGATACTGTCAAAAGCCACAAATAATTCGATTTCGCTGTTGATTCTAAGAAAATCATGGTTTCAGAACCAATTTAAATTTGTCGTTACCTTTGCCTTGCTTGGCGGAGGTATGCACTCTGAGAGTGCTTTCTAGTTTTGTCATGTATTATTCGTCTGTTTGTTTCACTGTTTGTCACCAAGATAGCTACAAATGTTATAGCTGGATCTTTACAGGGATTGTAAGGCATGCTAGGAACTCCCGTTCAACCGTTTGTCCGCCTTCTTTTTCTCGATTAAAAAACCTCAAAAAGTCATGGATGGAGTTCTATAAAATCTGCACGGTTTGTTAGAATCTTACAAAGAGCAAAGGACCAAAATAATAAACATGCCAATACATAACGTGGCCCCAGTGCAAAAGAACGTCTCTACTCGTCTTATAACAATACTTCCTGCCTTTAAGCATAAACCCAACAAGGCCTTCTCGAGTGAATTAAAAATGAGTGAGCAGGGAGTGCATCCTTACAAGGAGGGGTGTCATTATAGTGCGCTAAGTTGCGTCCCCCATCCTACATCTGTCTCACAAAAACTTTCTGCCTGGCCAACGCCAGCCTCACGCTCCACACATCATCGAGCGAATAAGCAATCTGAAAGATTCATGAAAAATAACCTGAAAATTACACACATAAATTCTCAGAGTTGTTTTTCAGATGACAAACACGAAGACGTGAAAGCCATCACGCATGATAATGACACTGATATTTTATGCATTTCGGAAACATGGTTTGATTCACGTACCTCTCGGTCATACCTCAACATTCCGAATTATTTGAAGAGCGGTGGCGTGTTTGATATTATTATGAAGCTAGTAAACAGAGAGAGCGACCTAGCAGAAAGCCTCTCACAATGTGGACAGCAACTGCGTGGAACATTGTAACGCTCGCGTTGCCAAGTTTGTCGGTGGCAAGCGTGTGAATTATAACGCAAAATCGAGCTACAAAACTAGATGCCACGGTGCTGTAATCGCTCACAACAGTGGTAAGTTGCACACCAAAATCAATAAACACCTTCCAAGCACATCTCCAGGCAAATGCGTAATGAAGCTCGAGCAACAGTGGGCGCATAAATGATCTGTTTGTTC
>LQNS02278094.1:13732960-13743103 GCA_001587735.2 Parhyale hawaiensis
TAATATAAAAAGGCACAAATGATTGGATTTTGGAGTTTATGCAAAGAAAATTATGGCTTCAGAGCCAATTTGAATTTTTGCTACCGTTGGCTCACTTGGCGGAGGTATGCGCTCTCAGAGTGCTCTAGTTTTATATATTTTTCTAAAATAAACATAAGTGTGAAATACGAATTCAAGCGGTGACTCAACCAAGCTACAGGCGTGCGCGATATGTGTTTTATTTGTTAGTCTAAAACATCATTTTCATATTTATTTAATACTTTTTAATGTTGAAGAAGTATATTTTACTAGTTAGTCTAAAATATTATTTAAATATTCGGAAAAACGGTAAATTATATATTTTTATATATTAATAAGCTGGTATCTAACTACTGACCCAGTTTTTGTGTCACGCTCTTCAATAAAAGATACAGGGGAAATTAAAAATTTTAATTCATATGTGAACCATTTCAACCGTATCATATCCACCTATGGATTTTCAGTTTTTGCAGCATTCTATTCGCTTTGCTGGCAGCGGATGACATTTCTAATATGGTCAGGTGCGTAGCCATGATACGGCACAGGTAAACAGAAAGGGTAGTGTTGGGCTTATTGCTCTGAAGTCGATTTTGAAGCGATTGTGCTGCCGCGACAAGCATCCGCCTCTACAGTCTACAGTGTGATGCTTGAGCAAACACGCAAACACAATGACATCTTGAGCATAGAAGATGACCCTGTTGCTAGTGGAGAAATTGACCGAGTCTATTTTTTTAGCTACTATATAGCTATCACAATCAACGAAGCAGAAAACTTATGGGCTACTGATCAGTATCCACGGGTTCCGAAATAGTGCGAAAAAAAATCAAAACACCGACAAAAAATTGAAACGTGTAACCTTATGGATGACTAACTTATCTGTAAACTGTGGGAAACAGAGCTTAGAAAAGGCGTACAAACACATACTCCAAGAGAATATTGTAAGATATACCGTCGTATTTCTAGCTCTTAATCAATACACAAGTGCGAATTCGTTGGTGACTGAACAATTGCGGGATTCAATGATGAAATCGAAATACTAGGAAAGTTAGACAAGACGTAAGGTAGACGGACTGCATGAGGCCAGCCTAGGTTAAGCGGCGGACGTTAGTTCAGACGGAGTGGTTTAGATATGAGCGCTTCCTCAAGTTAAATAAGGTGAGTGAAAATATTCACTAACGGTAGAATTTCCACGGGCGCAACAAGATTTAGTTTATTCTGCTTGTCCCTCCGTGACGCTTTCACCAGTATTAGATAGGCGAAAATTAGGATACCCTTGAGGTATCCTTGATACATGAGAAGGGATCAATAGGAGACGGAGCCAAGTTCAAATTTAAGCTGCTACTGCTCGCAGGGCTTAGGTAGGAGCAGGGAGGTTCTAATAGGAAGGAGCGCGCCCTCTCTATTTACCCTACGGGAGCGTATCGAGTAAACTTTCCCCTTCAACTGGCTGAGTGGCATATGTAATCTGGGTCGGCATTGCCTCTCGCAGCCTGTATAGGAAGGAGTCCTGAGCTCAAATTTTTATAGCCAATAACCATTGACGAAATTCCGACCCGATGAAAGTATGTAAAGGAAACTTGTATCATGTATACCATCTGATAATGAAAGGAACAGGGTGAGCACTGGGATTTAAATCTTCAGGCACGATTGTCTTGCAAAAAATTTAAGAACTGCCTGCCTGTATCCTCTTTAATTATATGTGCTGACCACTGCCACTTCAAGGACTCCAAACGCCAGCTTCGATCACGTGACAAAGCCATGTGCTTACTCGCCCAGAGAGTGCTTGGGCTTGCTCCTCCCATTAGAAGCTCCTCTGGCAGAAGATTCACTGCCTGACTTGGAACATTTTTTACCCTTCGTATGCATGATACGGGTCCGAGGGTAACATAATTACCTCCACCAAGGAGGTTATGTTTTCGTCGTGTTTGTCTCTCTGTCTGCCTTTCTGTCAGTCACCAAGATAATTCAAAAAGTTTTGAACCGATTTGGACGAAATTTCCAGGGATTGTTAGGTATGTTAGGAGGAACAGATGATTAACTTTTGGTAAAGATATGTAAGTCTGTTTGTTTGTCTGCCTCATTTTTCGCAGTGCCATAGCTCAAAAAGTTATTGATGGATTCTTATGAAATTAACATGAGCTATTAGGTATATAACAAAAAGTAAATGACCAAATTTTGGTAATGATCCGTTAGTTTATTCGTTCGCTTGTCACTGTTTTTTATTTTATGCTTGTTAGCACAATAACTAAAAAATAATGAATGGATCTTTATGAAATTTATAGGAGTTGTTAGTGATATTAAAAGACACAAATGATTAAATTTTAGTGCACATTGGTATGTTCGTTTGCATATTTAACTCATGTTTGTCATTACGTTTGCTAGCAGTAGGCCTTTAACTCAAAAAGTTATGAACAGATCTTCAAGAAAATCGCACAAGTTGTTATTACTATCAAAAGGCACAGATGATTAGATTTTGGAGTTTATACCGAGAAAATTTTAATTTCAGAGCCAATTTGAATATTTTGCTACGGTTGCCTTGTTTGGCGGAGGTATGTGCTCTTAGAGTGCTCTAGTTGAGGCAGTGTTTTTGTTTTGTACAATTTTAGCAGGTGCCTTCAGTATTAGATGAGGGAAACGTTGGATGATACGGGTCTGAGATATCACTGGAGAACATTGCATTTCTGCTGTGGAATTTCCCCCAAGTTCCGGCTTGCTGGCCTAAATAGCAACAAGAGAATCAAGTTTAGAGTCATCCTGTCTACACGTTATTCTTTTAAACGCGTTCGCTCATCCAATCAATCGAATGTGTTAGTGTGGTGCATTTTACGGCCAATTGAAGAGATATCCCGAACTTGCCTAGTGACACTTGCCGAGGAAACTGATGAGACGGCTAACATTTTTATAAAGTTTTGTGGAATACACACTGTTGTTTACAACAACAACGCTACGAGCCATGGATAAGAGAACACGTTCAAAGCACTAACATGTAGAAAACCTTTAAATAATGAACAATAATTTGAAATTTTCTTCATTTGAATCTAAAACTAGTAAATTCCTGCTTTCTACTGTAGATCTACATAAACAAAGGTTGATTCTCGTTGTAGTTGAATGCTCAAGACTATTCCACTTATCGTAATACAGAAATACAACTTCCAAGCGCCCAGAAGTTTTTTTCACGATCGAGGGGTCGTCATCATTACCTTTCATTACAGCTAAGCCGCGCAGCGTTGTGTCAGAAACACGTTCACACTGTGAGAATAATATCTGAACTAAGCAGAACGGGATAGCATTAGCAGCCGCCACCCAACAACTTGACCCGGGAATAACTCGTAACCTACAACACAGTCAGCAAGTTGAGAATGTGAAAATGACAAGCTGAGATTCATTGCCAGGAATTCCGAGTATAAATCTAAGTACATTATCATTACACTGTACAAAGTACTGTAGTTTGCCCGCATTTAGAATTTGTTGCTCAATTCTGCTGTTCTCATCAATGCAGCGATATCGATAGCACGGAAAGAATTCAACGCAAAGCAATAAAATTTATACCTCAGCTGTGAAATAAGCCATACGAGTGTCGCCTACAGCCTACAGGAAGTGGGCCTGATCTCTCTGGAGCAAAGACGTCTCAGGGGGCAGCCATTAGAAACATTTCAGTTTTAAATGGCTTCAACGACGTACCGTGAACGGGACTTTTTGGGAGACACGTTAACGAACGCCTGGGCAACAACGGTCAAAAACTCAAACATAAAGCTTGAATAACCACCGAAAGTCAGCAGTCTTTCTGTATTTCTGTGAACATCTAGAATAGACTCCCCTCAGTTGTCGGTGCGTATGTAGTCAGTGCGTTTAAAAATCGTCTTGGCCAACATTGAGAGAGCCATCCTCCACACCTAAGAACACCTCCTCCAGGAGTCACAAACTCTTAACGGCTAAAACTTCGGTGGTCACCTCAATCCATAATCTTTTTTTTTTTTCTGCCCAACTAACGCAACAACTCCAAGCTCCGCAGTTCTCCAGCTATAAATTGTGCTTGCACGATCGTCTCTTCGGCTGCGTTTTTTTAGATATCTAAATCACAATGGCAATAGCTCATAGAGGGCCGGAGCGTATAAGTCTCGGTGGCTCTCTAGGGATGGGCCTGTTGGTCGGTGCCGACAATCTAATGTACAGTAATCTTTTCGTTGCCATACGGTAGTGTTTTCGAGGTATTAGCAACGCAGTCAAACGATTGCTTGGGAATTACATACAACATGACTGTCAAGTACATAAAGTTTTAAGGTAGGATTACTCGACAATTTTCTGTTCCCATGCGTAGTGCATAGTGTTAGAACATTTTATTTTGTCTCACGAACAGAACTGCACTTCCACGAAAAGTGGACAAAATGTTTGCCAACAACTCAGTTGCTTCATAAGTGTCACTACTGTATAGAAGTTTTGTATTTCTAATCAAATTTGCACTGAATTAAAACTCAAAGAAGCTTGGGACTTTTAAAATGTATATAGAGAAGCAAGAAACATTAACAGAACAGCCTAATTTATTATTACTAGTTGGGGCCTGTAGAAATTTCACAGAATAAAAGTAATGTTCTTCAGTGATGTCTCAGACCCGTATCATTCTAGTATGCCCCAATCTAACACTGAAGGAACTTACAAAAATTGTACAGTGCAAGAGCACTGTTCCTCAATTAAGATGCCTTCGGACCCGTATCATGCAAGCGAAAGTGGAAAAATGTTCCAGTCGGGCAGTGAATTTTCTGCCTAAGTTATTAATACAACCCAAATGAAGCATCTTGCAACACCGGCAAGCCTAAAACGCTGCTAAAGGAAATCCATCATCCATCAAAAAACCATTAATAGTTGACTTAAACGCCTGCAGGACAAAAAGACCAAAACCCGAGCATGAGCCTCTCTCCCAAAAACCTTGAGGGCAGGGAGAGAAGAATGCAACCAATGCCTCTCATTATTGCACACATTATAAAACATATATAGCTCTGTTACTCTTCTCCTGTGGGACAGGTTCACTAGATCATTATCAGCGCACAGCCTACTGGCTAAATTAACAAGTCGGTCCAACAGACGCAAGTGAGTGTCACCAGCTGAAGCCCAGACCGGTGAGCAATACTCTAACACAGGCAGCAAAAACGCATAAAAACATCTGCAGGCAAACTGACTGTCAACAAACACAGAATTCACCTTACGCAGGAACCTAACCTTAGTGAAAGCACGTGACGCCATCATCCTAATATGCGGCTCAAAAGTAAGCTTCTCATCAAAGACAACACCAAGAATGTCCAAGGAGCTAGACTCCTGAAGCAAAGTGTCATCAATCTCCAGTTGGGATGCTGCGGTGCAAGTGTCCGAGACCGACTGATAATCATCACTTGGTCTTACTGGCATTCAGCTTCATACTCCAGGCCGAGCACCATGCACTAATGCGTGACAAATCCCTATTCAGAGACTGAGCGACAGCATCACGAAGACGAGGAGCAGGTATAACTTCCATCAAAGTGGAATCGTCTTCATAGTTGATCATGGTGTTTTCAAGCGAAGAGAACATGTCACTAGTATAGAGAACGAACAACAGCGGGCCAAGCAAGTCGCCAGACGCCCAGAGGGACGCCAGACACAACTTCAACTGAGGCGCTCAAAACGCCATCAACAGACACACTCTGCGTTCGCTCAGAAACAGACAGAATCGCGAATGATTGCCAGAACCTTACCACCCACACAAAATGACTCCAGCTTGTACAATAGACCCCTGTGGTTAACCCTGTCAAACGCCGCGCTAAATTCCAACTGGACAAGGCGTGCCTCCGACCTACAATCCAGCGTAGATGTAAATGGTGTTACACCGACAACAGAGCGTCGCAACAATCCAAGCCAATTCTGTACGCAAACTGACCAGCAGGCAGCAACCCCGTAACCTCAGCGAAACAACCAAGCTTACCAGCGATCAACTTCTCGAACACCTTCGACAAAATGGGCGTCAGTGTGATGGGTCGATAGTTGGTAACATAGGGTGACACCGGACCCATGGGAATAGGAGTAATATTCCCAGTACGCCAAAAACGAGGAAAATTTCCTAACCGCATCAGGCATCGGAAGATCACTGCAAGCTTGGGGGCAAGAACGTCAGCCAGCTGCTTATAAAACAAAGGAAACATGCCCACCGGATTCAGTCCTCCATGCGGATCAAGGCCCTCAAGCAGCACCTTGATTGTACAAGATCTGAACGCCAAAGAGGTTAAGCGAGGTTCAGGGTGGCATCCATGAGGTAATGCGATAACGTCTTTGCTCTGCTTCCCGTCGAATTGAGCCGACAAAAGCTCCGCCCTTGTCAAGGGATCAGTAATGATGCCTCACCTGGACCTACAAGGGGCGCCAACGAAGGTTCAGCACCGAACACTGAACCCCTTAGCTCACTTCACTAACGATGTGGATGGTTAATACCGTTGGGAACCCAGAAACCCAACAACGTTGCGTGTTGTACGGCGTGATCAAGGGAAGAAATAAAGTCGTTCTTCATAGAAATAGAATATCTTCATTTATCAGGGAACATTGTCCGCCTCGAATCAGGTAGCAGCTTGACACTATTGACTAAATATCAGGCGTGGCCAGGCAAGCTTAGAAAAACTCTCCTGCGCAAGAAGAAATGCCTACGTAAATATAAGTTCTAATGCATTTTCGATCTTACAAACTATCAGTATTCCCCGTATACTTCAATACGATTTAGCAAGGAAAATTCATATAACAATATTCCAGTATTAAGTAACTACATAAATAGAAAAAGTGAATTATGAAGCACAATAACAATAATGAATATAGACAATCTATTTAACACCGCGCTGCACCATACACACCTTTGCTGGGGGCATCAGAAGCAGAATGAGTTTAGCAAGGTGTGCAGCTCAGACCTAAACTGCGGAATGGAAGACATGTACCAAATACCATGTACGTGGTACAAATATGACCAGTACGTGCTCGCAGTAAATCCTCAACAATACTTAGCAGAGACTCCCTAAAACGCTGCCTCAGACGACGTTGTGCCTCCTCATACACACGCATAGCATCGGCGATACGATCAACATAGGTCTGCCACAACTTGTGGTCACGCGAGCGCCGCCATGACCGGTACGCAGCTTGTTTAGCTGCAAACCAGGGCTTATCCCGAGACCTCATAAGAATAGTTCTCTTAGGGACAAACTTCTATTTATTTGTTTGTCTGTCTATTTACTGTCAATCTTTAAGAAAACAGACAAGCGAAAATTTGGTGGGGTAGGAGACTGTGGTCATCTTGCTCCGCTTTATTGAAAACTGATGGGTAGAAACTATACCAGGTTGCAGATGATGGGAAACGTATTTTGATGTATGAATTGGATGCACTTCTTGCTCAGCCAACGTTGAAATCCAAACAACGAAGAATTTTACAGCTTCTCTTACCGCTGCCATTCACTGAAACTATATTTGCTCCCAGTTCAGTACAGTACTTTCAAATTGAGCAGATGATCAACGAAGGACAAGAGAAGCGATATTTCACGGTGAAGTAGACATAGTAGTTATGTTTTCAAGTTTGCTCTCTTCCGTTTTTGATAAAACAATTTTTGCTTGAGCGCAAAATTTTTGATGTACTAAAGCTGTATCGTAGTGAAAACAGTATGTGTGGAGGGAATTTATTTATATTCAATGATACTTCCCAGCTTGCGAACATAATATTTTTTTACACGTTATCTGAGGGAAGGAATGAGTGTGCTGCTCAGATGAATTGAAACAGAAAACACTCCTATCTTATGACAATATGAGTTAGCCGTTGTAGCGTATCCTTCAGAAGTATATTAGAAACGAAAACAAGATCAGCGAAGAAGGGTCATCACAAATTTCTCGCCGTCATTTTTGACAGCTACGGCACTCTAATATACAACATACATACTGTACAGATAATCTGTACATAAACAGAAAAATGACAGCAAAGAATTTTCAATAAGTCCTCATTAAGAAATGTCGCGTTCATACGATTATTAAGCAAGCACTTCAAGTGTTGTTTATAAAGAGGAAGAGAGACGAGGGCCCCAGGTTTCAATTTGCTGAACGGCCAGTATAGTCCTTCGTCAACGTCATTAACCTTTCTGTTAAATAGTCCCATGCTAGGCACGTCGTGGACATCATTGAATACTGGGCTGTTTCTAGTAGCAACCTCTTGAGTCGTCTTTGGTCGAAAGAAATGAGTCCCACTTCTTGTAGGAGATGCTCGTAGGATAAGTTTTGCAGAGGAGGTATCAAGTTCGCTGCGACGCGTTAGATTCTTTCCAATTTATTTATACCACTGGTGGACCCGCTCGTGAAAAAAATTCACGCAATAATCGATATATTTGCTTAATACAGGTCGGTGCAAAATCTTCTCTTTATTGATTTGCTTCTTCTTCATCACAAGAAGTTTGTGATAACACTTCTTCATTGATTGTACTTTCTTTACTAAAATACATATAGAGGAAAGCGCTACGACGGCCAACTCAAATTATTATCGTAAGAGTTGAGTGCTTTCTTCTGAGCAGTACACTTCTATTCGTCTTCAGCACGTTTCTTCCCTCCATTAGATGGCATGCAAAATATTAACTGTATTCGTAAGCGCTGAAACAATACCGAATTTCATTCCCGCTGCGCATCCAGCTCATGTGAGATACTTTCAGCAACATAAAATTTTCTCTCCCGAAAACTTGGAATAAAGAATTACTTCGCCTGCTTTACAGGAAAATGTCGGTTCCTCTACGATTCGCCGCTCTGCTACAAAATGCGTACATCGTAAACCAAACGAAAATATAATTTCGATCTATAGAAAAATAATGAATATCAGACTCCACGGGAGCGGCAGGAGAATCTGGAAGAGCAAGAACTGCATTCAATGTTTATAGCGATAAGTACCGTATTCCAAATTTAGCTTTCTATTGCAATATGGTTTACTAGTGGACCCGCACGTGAAAAATTTCACGCAATAGTCGATGTGTTTGCTCTCTTCTCTGACTTGCCATTTCCACATTTTCCCTCTCACGCTTCCTAGCAATGTACTTTTTCCTTCCGTAACCTTTAATTCTGCTTCAAGTCTTAAATTTCTTGTCAATGTGCCGCCTAGGCGCTTCATCTCTCTCCATTTCTTGCACGTCTCCTTTCGTTCTTCTTTTACGTTCACCCTTCTCTATCTTAATTGAGCGTGAGTTTTCCGAAGTAAAATCTCAAGGAAAACATTGTAATAAACTTGAATGCGACTCCTGTCGGCTTATATGCAATGTAAGTGTAACGTATCCATAATACGGTCTTCCATACTTAACTATCTGCTTCATTGAAGTGCTCAAATTTCGGCCTCTGAAACGAATTCTGCTCTCTCAGAAGAAATAATTGTCTATTGCCCCTGAAATAATTCTTTTTCCCGTCGTGAGTGCCCCGTTAATGATCTACACAATTTATACGTTGTGACCCAAGAGAGCGACAACTACCTTCTATACATATACAACGGAATCATCTGTGGGAAGAACCTTCGAATCAAGATGCATAGAATAGAAGCTCCAGTGCAAAGATTTCAACTTCGGCAATGCAAGAAGTGCATTCAGACATAAGGTCGCCCTATACTTTGCCATAGATTCGATATATGGAGAAGAGGAAAACTCGTACAAATCAGACTAAGCCTGCGATATCTTCATTGTTTGCATTTCAACTGCTCTGCTTAAGATACGTTTGCCATCTTATGCAACCCGGCCTATTTTTTACCCAACAGTTTTCAATGAAGCTTGGCAGATGACCACAGCCGCCAACCTGGGCTACGGGATTTACCCAATAACGGAACTAACTCTATTTCCGAACAAACAGTTATATTTGCTAGGTGAAAATGGCAATATCTAATCTAATACTAAGAATGACCGTCGTGTGTTTATATATATATTTATATTCGTTGGAATAGAGGACATCCAGGTTCCATACTTGTTAGGGTTTTTTTTTTCAAAACTTCCACTGCATTTTAATTATTTAATTGGCCGAGCTTTCGACAATCTCAACGATAGTCGTTTTCAAGGCAAAAAACTTCAAGACCCGTGAGTTATGATAGCTATATACAATGTATCTAGAATACGGAACAGC
>LQNS02278094.1:13748785-13767989 GCA_001587735.2 Parhyale hawaiensis
GGAACAGCGCGCTTATACCACCAACACCGCCGGTGTAGGAACAGCGCGCTTATACCACCCACATCGCGGTATAGGAACAGCGCGCTTATACCACCTACATCGCGGTGTAGGAACAGCGCGCTTATACCACCCACATCGCGGTGTAGGAACAGCGCGCTTATACCACCCACATCGCGGTGTAGGAACAGCGCGCTTATACCGCCAACACCGCCGGTGTAGGAAAGGCGTCTTATACTACCAACACCGCCGGTGAAGGAACAGCGCGCTTATACCACCCACATCGCCAGTGTAGGAACAGAGCGCTTATACCACCAACACCGCCGGTATAGGAACAGCGCGCTTATACCACCAACACCGCCAGTGTAGGAACAGAGCGCTTATACCACCAACAGCCGCCGGTATAGGAACAGCGCGCTTATACCAAAAACACAGCCGGTATAGGAACAGCGCGCTTATAATACCAACACCGCCGGTGTAGGAACAGCGCGCTTATACCACCAACTCCGCCGGTGTAGGAACAGCGAGTTTATACCACCAACACCGCCGGTGTAGGAACAGCGCGCTTATACCAACAACACCGCCGGTGTAGCAACAGCGCGCTTATACCACCAACACTGCCGGTGTAGGAACAGCTAGCGCGCTTATACCACCAACACTGCCGGTATAGGAACAGCGTGCTTATACCACCAACACCGCCGGTGTAGGAACAGCGCGCTTATACCACCACTACCGCCGGCATAGCAACAGCGTGCTTATACCACCAACACCGCCGGTATAGGAACAGCGCGCTTATACCATCAACACCGCCGGTGTAGGAACAGCTAGCGCGCTTATACCATCAACACCGCCGGTATAGGAACAGCGCGCTTATACCACCAACACCGCCGGTGTAGGAACAGCGCGCTTATACCACCACTACCGCCGGCATAGCAACAGCGTGCTTATACCACCAACACCGCCGGTATAGGAAAAAAGCCCCGGAAAAAAAAAAAACTTGCAGGCAGGAGCGCCCGCCTCTCATATGATGTAATATATATTTATTACCCCTACCTATTTATTTTGAAATACTGTACGTTATATTAAAATGAATTAAACTCCACAAAGCTTACTTACCCTAACCTGTTGTAAGTTCTTCTAACAAAATTCAACCTAAACTAGCCTAATCTAGGCTAGCCAAATTTATGTAGCTTAACCTATAGCCTCTTCGGATTGACAATAACATAACCTATTCTGACCTACTCTACCTAATATTACATAGCTTACCAACTCTACTCTCTTCTTACATAATTTAGCACAATCTCATAATTTAGCACAGATCTAACCTAACCCTTGACCTATACTAGCCTATTTTTATCTAACCTATCTTAATTTAACCTCACTAAATATAGCCTAACATAACCTAATCTGGCTTAGCCTAACCTAACTTAACTAAATTAACCACACCTCACCTAACCAACTGTAGGGGCTCTTCTAACCCAAGCTTGAGCGTACAAATGCTGAGTAAAGTATCTCTTGTACGATTTAATTTACTTCACCTATATATAATGTACGTAAAAATGAGTGAGTTGAACAGTTAAATATACTCTAAAAGACAGCCGGGGTTTTTTACTACCGGTATTTTTTGGGGGTACCGACCCTGCAGCTGAGAAACGGAGTCCAGTGAGCAACAGAGAGAACAAAGAGCCCCCGGCCCACCCAGCTGTCCCACTGCAGCTCGGCAGAGCTCCAGGACCCACAAGTCTCCAGGTCCCACTGACGCACTATAGTATCTGCACGCCGACGGTTCTGTCCAAGACTCGACAATTATCAAAATGGATCAATGTAGCGAGTCACGCGATGTGGCGAGGCTTACGATTTATCATTTACAATGAAGCACAGTTTAAATTCTGAAAACGTCTAGTTTACACGAAATTCTTTGATATTCGCGTATCCGTAAGCTATTTTGAGAAGATTAAATTCATAATTACCTCCGCCGAGGAGGTTATGTTTTTATCGTGTTTGTCTGTTGGCTGTTTGTCTGTCTGCTTGGTTCTTTGCTTGTTTGTTTGTTTGTTTGTCACCAAGATTACTCAAAAAGTTATCTACGGATCTTTACGAAATTTACAGGGATTGTTGGGCATGTTAACAGTAGCAGATGATTAGCTTTTGGTGAAAATTTGTTCATCTGTCTGCTTGTTTGTCTGCCTGCCTATTTTTTCTCAAGTCCATATAACTCGAAAAGTTATGGACGGATTTTCATGAAATTTGCTTGAATTCTTAGGTATGTATAATACGAGGAGTTGATGACAAAACTTATGGGGTGATCTGTTTGTTCGTTTGTTTTTCGAAATGTTTGATTGTATGCTTGTTAGCATTTGAAGCCATTTGAAGCCTCTCCTGCAGTCTATGGCTTGAATCAAGACGCAAATATAGTCTTACTAAGCTAAGCCCGTTAGATGAGGCCTTCCTATGTTTCCAGGGGCTCATTTGGTGAACATTATGATAATTTTGTAATCTAAATATGTTGGTTGAACCCCATTAATGTTACAGTTGAGGGACTTAAACCATTTAAACTGTTGTGACATTTTTTGGAAATTTTACGAAATTATCATGATTTTGTAGGGGAAAATACATGAGTTTTTATCCAGTTTCAGGATGATTTTTTAACCCTATCTGCTCCAAGTCGAGACAAAATTGTATCGCCCTCCGTTTTTCGTTCACTGTTCTACGCTCAGTGATTTTCAGTACCCAAACTTCCGTACCTTTTCCTAATTTCTCATTAGCATCATCAAAATTACAAGATGCCCGCACATTATAGCCAACAATCGTGCTAAGTATCATTTTTTTTTGAGAAAATTCGGTCGTAAAATTTCGGTAAGCGCGCGCTTCTGGGCCGACGTCGATCAGGCAGCATCATCGAAGTCTGATCCTTTCTAACTGTTCTCTGCTGCAACTATCAGTGCAGCGCCACTGTGCAGTTGCCTGTAGCTACTGCAGGTACCGTGAAAGTGTGACAACTGCTGCAGTTGTGCAGCTGGAGCAATCACCCTGTGCGTTCCGGTGAAATTTGCTTATATTCAAATTGAATTAAAAATAAAACTACTCTTAGCTCTTACTTTTTGAACAAATAGGTGAAATATTAGTTGAATAAATGATTCTTAGACTCTGAAGAAAAAAACTCATGTTGATGACGTTATAAGCATTTTTAGTGGGCGGTACAAATTTGTCTCGCCTTGGCCCTCAAGCGGCTAAAAAAAAAAATGGTTATGGATAGAGTTAAGGCTACAGATCTGATTTTTTTGCCTGACATTAATATACTATAGATCTGAATATCTTGACTTGTCCAAACTTACGATCTGTAAAAAGTAGAAAATTGACCTATCCCAATGTTAGAGTGCGACACAGGACAATACACCCAGTCCCTAGGTAGCAATCATTTATTATGTTAATATTATTATAACGTTGAAATGTTATTATCGTATTATATGTTATTTCTGGTATGTTATTATCATGTTATTTTGAGATTGGAACGTAATATTTCTTTGTTGTATTATATCTTTTAAAATGATAATGTTATAATAATGTTTCTCATCAATATTATCTCCTAACATTGATTTAATGTAAAAAAACTGTTCTTCTTCTTCTTCAACATTAGAAAAAAATTAAATAAATATTAAAAAATTGTTTTAGAGAAACAAACAAAATACATACTGCGCACGCCTGTAACTTAGTTGAATCACCGATTGAATTCGTATTTCACACTTATGTTTATTTTCTAATGATGTCCACTGTATAATAATAATAATAATAATAATCCCAACCGCCAGCGGGATAACTGGCAAACCCTGCCCTACTCCGCTGACGCTAAGGTGTTCGCCGCCTGAGGGTTATCAGGTCCCGCCGCCTGAGGGTTATCAGGTGCCGCCGCCTGAGGGTTACCAGGTAACCATGAAAATAAGTCAAAATAGAGATACCCCTTCTAACGGCGTGAAGGGTACCTCAGTTAGACTGGGTACCTCGCTCGTCCGGTCTCCTGTTGGTGAGGCAGGGGCCGTTCGTGAACGCGGTACTCACCCGTCGCAATCGGTTAGCCAGGATTCTGACGCTAGTGTGAATGCTACTGGAGAGGGGAGTGTGAGGGAGCAGGCTCCCCTTTCTCCGCCGGGGGCGGAGGAGGCTACTGTCCCGACGCAACGCAGCACGCGCCACAAGTGGTCCAAGGAAGACCGACTTGTGCTGTAGTAGTGCTTCGTCGCCAACAAGCGCGAGGGGCCAGGCTATCTCAAGCGCCTCAAGCAGCTGTGGGACGAGAGAGGAATCCCTGGCAATTTCCCACAGGATTCTCTTAGTGGCCAAATCCGGCAAATCTGCAGCAAGAACCTCCTCAGCGAAGAGGAACGGCTTCAAATCGCTGCGCGGATGGAAGCTCAAGTTGCCTCTCCATCCGCTGACGAACCTGCACGCCAGGTTCCAACCCGACCTGTGACCCCGCCTAGATCCCCACCTGTGGAATCTGTAAGCGTCTCTCCATTCCATCGGAGGAAACCCCCGACCTAGGCCCTGTCTCGTCTGAGATCGACTGTACCGACCCCAACCGTTCGCCCTCTCGTGGGCCTAGACACTTACCGGCCCATAATATGAGCCAGAGCGAGTCAGAAGACGTGACAGATCCCGACGTGTCTGACCAGCAGCGGAGTGACAAGTGGAGCCACGGGATTTACTCCAAAATTCCAGCGTACAATTTAAGCCAGGTCACTCTACCTAGGAACTTAGTGACATCCTTTTGTCGAACTACGTCCTATCTGAGATCGACTCGGACGACCCCAACCAGTCGCCGCAACGTGGGCCTCGGCACTTACCGGCCCATGATATGAGCCTGAGCGATTCGATGGACGAACAGACAGAACCTGACCTATCCGACCAGCAGCGGAGTGACTTGCTCGAGCTGCGGGACTTACTCCGGAACTCCAGCGTAGAAACGACGCCAAAAGATCATCCTAGCCTGCGACATCTACCGGAACCGAAGATCCGAGCAGCTGCTTTCCGCATCAACTCAGTGATTGGTAAAATCCACACCAGCAACATCACTGAGACAAACGCCCCCATCAAAGCTGGAGCAGACCTCGCAGTGAGAATCCTTGAGGTACAACCCCGACCGTAACGGACCCAGCGGAAAAAGGATCCTCCTTGGAAGCACCGCCTCGAGAAGAACATTGCTGAGATCAGGAAACATCTCAGCTGGATCTCCGAATGGCGCAGAGGAAATATCCACGACGAGGAAAAGAAGACGCTGCTCGAATCGAAGTACCGGTGCCTCGAAGTCGGCCTAACCAACTTAGAAGATACCTTAAAGCAGCGGCTATCTGCTAAAAGGAGCAAAGTTAGACGCTTCGAGGCCAGAGTAGCTGGATTCCACCAGAATCAGCTATTCAACACCAATCAGAAACGCCTCTATGAAACCCTTAGAGGAGAAGAGACGAGCTTTGACTCACCCAACGCAGAAGAGAGCATCCGGTTCTGGAGTGACATCTGGAGCAAAAAGGTACGGCACAACAATACCGCAGAATGGCTCCCCGACGTCAAGGAGATGAACGTCGCAGCAGATCCAGACCTTACAATCACCAGTCAGCAGCTCAAAAACCAACTGAGTAAGACCAAGAACTGGAAAGCACCTGGATCAGATATGGTGCAAGGCTACTGGATCAAAACTTTCACATCGCTGCACTCCAGAATTACTGCACAGCTCAACCACTGCCTGCAACGCGTAACCGTGCCCACCTGGATGACCACAGGGAAGACGGTCCTAATCCAGAAGGACAAGGCAAAGGGCACGGAGGTAAGCAATTACCGCCCAATCACGTGCCTCTCCCTTATGTGGAAGGTGCTGACAGGCATAATCTACGAGAGAGTCTACCAACATCTAAACTCAAAGAAGCTCCTACCCGACGAACAGAAAAGATGCCGCAGGAACACCAGGGGAACGAAGGACCATTTGCTCGTCGACAAGCTCTTTACGAAAGATGCAAGGAGCAAAAAGAAAAACCTAAGCATTGCTTGGGTTGATTACAGAAAAGCCTTCGACATGGTCCATCACTCCTGGATCCTGCAATGTCTGGACCTCTAAGGCATCGCCGGCAACATCCGCAATCTGATCGCGACGACCATGCTCAACTGGAGGACCCAGCTCACAAGCGCCATTAAACACCTCGGCGAGATGAGTATCAAGCGGGATATCTTCCAGGGCGACTCCTTATCACCACTGCTCTTTGTCCTGACGATGATCCCCTCTCCGAGACCCTGAACAAAGCCGGCCAGAGCTACAACTACAGCCGTACCATGAAGCTCAACCACCTGCTTTACATGGACGATCTGAAGCTCTACGCTAAATCAAAGGACCAAGTAGAGCAGCTCCTTAATATACTCCATCAGTACTCCCAAGACATCAAGATGCAGTTCAGTGTTAGCAAATGTGGAGTCCTTGACATCGAAAGGGGAGAGGTTACTGCGTCCAAGGGAATCATCATCAAAGAAGGTACCATCAAGGATATCGAGGAGGCAGGTTACAAGTACCTGGGTGTCATAGAGTATAACACCATTCTCCACAGAACGATGAAAAATTCCATTCGGAAGGAGTACCTCACCCGACTCCGGCTCATCCTGAAATCACGCCTGAATGGCAACACCATCAAGGTCATCAACACCTGGGCTGTCCCCGTAGTCCGATATTCTGCTGGCATTATTAACTGGACCAAGAAAGACTGCACCGACAAGGACATCAAAACCAATAAGCTCATGACCATCTATCGAGCACGGCACCAAAGATCGTGCGTAGACAGACTCTACATTAAGAGAAGAGAAGGGGCCGTGGCCTCATTAGCGTCGAGGACTGCATCGAAGCGGAAAAACGCCCTCTCTCCCACCACTTTAGAGAGAGCGACGACCTGTAGGTACGCTGCTTAGTCGAGGTGAAGTTGTTGAAAGAGACCGAAACGGCTAGCCAATTCAAACAGCGACGACGCCTTGATCGAACTAATAAGTGGAAGAGCATGAAGATGTCCGGCCAGTACCTCGAAGCTGTTCAAGACAAAATCGTACCAGACTCTTGGAACTGGCTTCTGAGGGGTGAGCTGGAACGGGAAACAGAAGGCACCATCCTGGCAGCTCAAGAGCAAGCCCTCAGAACCAGGTATATCCAAAAGAATATCGACCAAAGGAACGTCCCTAGTACCTGTAGAATCTGCAGGAGCTCGGATGAAACCATCAACCACGTGATAAGCGAATGCGGAGTGCTGGCGCCAAAGGAGTACAAGCGCAGGCACGATGAAGTTGCCCGACACCTTCACTGGACCCTTCTGCGGATCCATAACTTCCCGGTCAGTGAAAGGTGGTACGAGCACGAACCCGCGCCCGTGGTTGAAAACGAAGCCGTGCAGATCTACTGTGACAAGAGGATGGAAACCGATCGTGTACTTCACGCCAATCGACCGGACATCGTCGTCAAAGACAAACAGAAGAAGTTGGCCAAACTGATCGACGTCTCAATCCCCTTCGACTCCAGAATCGTGGACAAGGAAGCGGAGAAGAAGGAAAAGTACCGTGCTTGCCATCGTACTCCAGAGACTGTGGCAGATGAAGGTAGACGTCGTTTCAGTGGTCACTGGAGCTCTGGGGGCGATGTCCAAAAATCTCAAGACAGCCCTGCGAGAGCTGAAGTGCGGCCATCTCCACCCAGGAATCCTCCAGAAAAGCGCTCTGCTTGGAACAGCGCACACCACTCGCAAAGTGCTCTGAGCCTTAGGTTGCGGGATGCGACCCGGCGCTAGAGCGTAGAGCTAAACATTGCTCAACCAATCCATTTTTGGGGTGTGAAATCCCCTCGATAGCAATAATAATATGATAAGTTTATTGACAGTCACAGTGTACAAATAATAAGAGGAAAAGACACCAGTCAATTCTAAGACAAGAAATGAACATTTGATACGGATACGTGAATGTCAAACCTATTGGTAGCAGCGCTATTTAGGCAACAGTAAACGATAATTTGAATGACGTTTTAGAGTTGGGTCACAAGCTTCTTTTTACTAAGTCCTTCAAAACATAGCCGTTAGCTAGAGTGAGAGAGGACGACTCATTCATAATTTAAGTGGGGTGGCCAGCAGCTACAGCCCACAGATATAGGTAGGGATGAAGTAAGCTCCCACACCCAGTAACAAGCTAGGATGCCTACTTAACTTTCTCCAGTCACTCTCAATTCTTTATACAAGGAAAATTTTTACACAATATACATATAATGTAGAAAGACAGAAAAAGATTAGGAAGGAAAGCCCTTACACGCCAATCATCAGGTGGCTCAATCGGCCAAGACGAACCGAAGAGCGCAGGCACAGAGGAGAGCGCAGTGCACTGACAGCCGGAGCGGAAAGGAAGGGCACGGCAGAGACGAAGGGCAAGGACAGAGTGAGGTCGTGCGGGAGGAGATTTAAAGAGCTAAGTGCTCGCAGTCCAGCTTGCTCCCGTGTTTCGCTGGATGTTACGGCTCGGCTCTTTTCCGGAATGCTTGCGTGTTGCTCATGTGACGCCTGTTCAGAAGGGCTGTGTTTCATCCCGAACCTCCGACTATAGACCCATCTCGATCACAGCTGTTTTTTCAAAAGTTTATAAGAGGTTGGTTGCGTCGAGGATAAGTCATTTTCTTCATTCCCCCAACACAGCATGGTTTTCGTAAGGGCTTGGGAACCTGTGATGCTCTGCTTCATATTTCTCTTGAGTTGCAGCTGGCTCTTGATGGCGGTCATGAGGCAAGGTTGGTACAGCTTGACAGTAGTGCTGCTTTTGATCGCGTGAATCACCTCGGGCTGCTCCATAAGCTGAGATTGATGGGTATTGGTGCTTCAGTTTTCGCAGTAATTAGTCAGTTTTTATCTGAAACCTGTCAATGTGTAGTTGATGATGGGAAGAGGAGTGAGTTTTTGGACGTGGTTTGTGGGGTCCCACAGGGTAGTGTTCTTGGCCCTTTGTCATTCATTGTATATACAGCGAACCTGTATGATCTTAATTATAATTTACTTGTTGGTTAGGCTGATGATGTTACTTTGCTGGCTGTTTGCGATAAGCCTAGTGATAGGTAGGAGGTTTCAGAATTCATTCAGCATGATTTGGAAGTGATTGATTCCTGGTGTTCTAGGTGGGGGTGAGGCTGATTGCGAGCAAAACGAAGACCATGCTCGTGTCCAGGTCAAGTCCAATGAGACCTCCTTTCCCTGCACTCATTCTGGATGGTGTGTCACTTCCTGTCGTTGATGACTTGGTAATCTTGGGTGTCACTTTTGATCCAAAGTCACGTTTGAACCAAACATTCGTTCAGTTGCCTCACGTGCATCACAGAAAATTGATCTGATGAGGCGTGCTTGGAGGATGTTTGGCTCGGTAGAATTGACACGTCGCTGCTTTAATTGCTACGTCCTTCCTCTTCTGGAATACTGCTCCGTAGTCTGGGGTTCTGCTGCCGATAGTCATCTGTGTTTGTTTGGCATAGTGGTTCATCGATAATAATGATAATTATAAAGCAAAACTATTGTAGTTACAAAAAGTTTGAATGTTACATCTTGTTTATCAATCTTTTTTTTTTGTCTATGCTGAAAATTTCATGAAAAAATCTGCGTATTTTTGCAACATTATCTTTAGTACAAGACACTGCAAACATGCTTGCGAAAACTTGTTTAAATACAAATTTGATAGGGCTAAAAAAATATTTTAAATAACTTTTAACAGTATATTAGTAATGAGAAGCCAATAGAATTTCAAACTAAAGAAAAAACTTGAAATTGTTCTTTCATTTTTAGTTCCCTTGGGTATGCCCTCCATTTCTTCCAACGCTCAGTCGCATTCTCTTTCTCATTGCATTCATACTTCTTAGCAGAGCATTATCTTCTCGAAGCAGATTGACTTCCTGTTCAATTCTTAGCTTCATGTCGTCGATGTGTCTTGTGGGGAATTACAAACTTACTAGTGGACCCGTGCGTGAAAAATTCACGCAATAACCTTTACGTTCGTTTGCCTGATGCCTCTAGGCCGGGGCGGAATCTCCTCTTCTCTTATTTGCTTCTTAATTTTTTTCTTTTCTTCATTGATCCTTTGTCGTGCTGTCATCCTTAGGTCTTCTATATAAACAGGCAGAAGTAACATCTTGAGCAAAACACTCCAACAAACTTAAACAAAATACCAGCTTATATACAATGTGTTCGCTCCGTAGCAAAGATACCATTGATACAGTTTTTCCGCCTCAAATATCTGTTTCATTTGGGGTGCTCAAATTTTGACCTATGAAGAGAAAACTGCTTCGTCAGAGGAAAACAGTAAGCTAGAAGAATAATTGTCTACTACCCGTGAAAACGTATGTTTCGTTGGTTTCGTTGACAATTGCATCAAAGTTGGAAGAATAGCTCATGCAACGAAATCATGTGTGGGAAGAAACTACGAATCAAGAAGCATGAGAGTGCCAACGGAAGCTTCAGACATCTTCAGTGCTACGATTTCAACTTCGGCAATGCAAGAAGTGTATTCAGACATAAGGTCGCCCTATACTTTACCGTAGATTCGATGCATGGAAAGGCTAATACTCGTACAAATCAGACTAAGCCTGCGATGTCTTCATTGTTGGAATTTCAACTGTTCCTGCTTAAGATACGTTTGCCATCTTCTGCAACCCGGCCTATTTTCTGCCCATCACCTTCAATGGAGCTTGAGTGGACAACCAGAGTTTCCAACCTGGGCTAAATTCCGCCCATCTATTTCGTTAAGAGCGTGACACCAAACATATAAATAAACACACGACGGTCATTCTTAGTATTAGATATTTTCAAGTGTTCCCTTAGGAAAAAATCACAGGGAGTCAAATCGGAGAATCTGGGTGGCCACTCAATAAGATGATTCAAGGAGATAATGCGATTGCCGAATAGCTCATTCAGTTTTTCCCTTACAGCAAGTTCTGTGAGCAGGAGCACAATTTTAATTTTTTTTAGTTACCTCCGCTAAGGAGGTTATGCTTTCGTCGGGTTTGTCTGTCGGTCCTTCGTCTTCTTCTCTCTCCCGCTCCAACTACACAGTTTGACATCTCCAAGCTCCTCATATCAGCGGCTCTTGATCGTGCTTGCGTGCATGCACGATCATCTCTTTGGCAGGGATTCTTTCCCTATTTTTTTCTCTAGTGCTCTATATCCTACTAGATATTGGCAATAGCTCATAGAGGGCCGGGGCGTAAGTTCCGGTGTCTCTTTGGGAATGGGCCTATTGATTCGTCTACTGCCGCTTATGTAATCTAATCTAATCTTCTGTCTGTCTTTCATCAAGATAAATCCAAAAGTTATTAACCAATTTTGACGAAATTTATAGGGATTGTTAGGTATATTAAGAGGAACAGATGATTAACTTTTTGTGAAGATCCGCCCATCCGTTTGTTTGTTTGTCTGCCTCAGTTTTTTCAATGCCATAACTCATGAAGTTACGGACGTATTTTTATGAAATTTGTTAGGTTAGGTATATTATGAAGAGTAAATGACCAAATTTTTCCGACGATCTGTTTGTTCATTCGTTCGTTTATCACTGCTTTAATTTTACGCTTTTTAGCACAATAACTCAAGAAATAATGAATTGATTTTTATGAAACTTACAGGAATTGTTAGTAATGTTAAAAGGCATAAATGCTCAAATTTTGGCACAGATCGGTTTGTTCGTTTGTATGTTTGACTCTTGTTTGTCATAATGCTTGTTAACAGCATAACTCAAATATTATGAACGGATCTTCAAAAAAATTACTGAAGCTGTTAACACTATTGAAGGGCACAAATGATGAGATTTTGGTGTTGATACATAAAATCATAGTCTCACAACCAATTTTAATTTTTCGTAACCGTTGCCTTGCTTGGCGGAGGTATGCGCCCTCAGAGTGCTCTATTTTTAAATTTTATTATCTTCTCATTACTGATAAACTGTTAAAAGTTACTTAAAATATTATTTTAGCACTATCAAATTTGTATTGAAACAAGTTTGGCACGCATGTTTTCAGTGTCTCTTACTAAAAATAATACTGCAAAAATACGGCTTCACATTTTTTCATGTAATTTTTAACATATATTAAGAAAAGGTTGATAAACAACATGCAACTTCCCAAATTTTTGTAACTTCAATAGTTTTTGTTTTATAATTACTTGAAATTGGATTAACTTTTTTGGGACACCCTTTATAGCACATGATTTAAATTCTTTCGTGACACGGAAGAAATGGTAGAAAACCGTCTTTCAAATAATTTAAAAATATATATAATAAATTATTAAGGCATACAAAAGTTTCCTAAACTTATTTCCACAACTTTCTACATCAGTTCGTGTAGCTGTGTCGTAATTTAGACTGTGTGTAACATAGTGAACGTTAGTTATGTCCAATCAGTGTAAACGTTTTATGGCAACCTAGTTTACCTTGGCATGTGTGTGTACGATTCCTTTGGGTGAATAAATAGATCCTAATCTGTTCAGTCTTATGATGCCTTATTGTCGCCGCTGCTGCTTCAGCCTGTTTAAACTTTATACTGTGTAAGGAAATACTCCATGTTTATAATTACATGGACACATTTTCAACTCAAAATTAGGGACGCACACCCACTGAGATCGTTATCTCAATAAGAAAAGATTGTGTGTATATCAACCATACCCTTCTTCGTAAAAATTTGTCATGTCTTGTAGATGTCTAACTAAATTTCGGCAACTCAATTGACCAAAGAAAAAAATGAATAAATTGTCCCTGGAAATGAGTACTGTGGAGTGAGGACATTAAATCGAGCTTTTCTGCAGTAAAGACGTCAAGAAAACTTTGTAATAGAAAGGCTAGGATTTCCTCCTCAAAATAACACAGTGCCAAAACTTAAGTACGGAGCTGGGCCTCTGATGTTCCGGGGGCCTTCTCCTACAGTGGCACAAGAAAATTAATTCCGATTAGAGGAGTAATGAAGTCTGCTGTCCATATGAGGATTTCAAGTGAAGATTTTGGGTATTGGTTCTATGTCTGGTGAAGGCCGATGATTCACATTCCAGCAAAATAATGGAGACAAGTACTACGCTTCCAAATCTGAGTAATTTCAACAACATCCACAAAAAACCACATAGCCATTGAAGAATGGAAGGTCGTCCAAGTGAAA
The DNA here is from genome assembly GCA_001587735.2 of Parhyale hawaiensis. Taxonomy (NCBI): domain Eukaryota; kingdom Metazoa; phylum Arthropoda; class Malacostraca; order Amphipoda; family Hyalidae; genus Parhyale; species Parhyale hawaiensis. The sequence continues at coordinate 13,761,954 of LQNS02278094.1, forward strand.
TATTGCCCGAGACCGCTGTAAGAAGTTATAGAAATGGAAACGTCATGTTATTAATAATAAATATTATTAATATGCGCACATCTTCCTGCTGATCTAATAACTTTGCCTGAATATTTTTGTGAGACTTGAGTTTTTTATTTTCCCATAGGCTCATAAACATATTAAGAATTTAGGACTGTACAAGCACTAGGTCTTGTAAAATTATTGACAGTACTAGTGGACCCATGCGTGCGAAATATCCGCAATAATAAATACGTTTGCCTTATACCAATAGGCCGGTGCGGAATCTTCTCTCACTTACTCCTTCATTTTCTTCATTGATCCTATGTCTTGCTCTCATCCTTAGTTCCTCTGTATCGATAGGTAGAAGTAAACTCTTCAGTAAAACCGTCCAATAAACTTGAATGCATCTCCAGTCAGGTCAGCACCTATACAATGTGAGCGCCCCGTATCAATGATACCATTGATACCGTCTGTCCAACTCAAATATCTGCTTCACATGAAATACTGAAATTTTGGCCTCTGAAGAGAAAACTGCTTCGTCAAATAATTAAGAAAGACAGTAAGCTAGAAGAAATAATTGTCTACTGCCCATGAAAAATCATTACCTCCACAGCGCTTCGTTGACCAGCTGTCGAATTTATTCGTCTTGACCTGAGAGAAAAAAGATATAAATCGGACTGCAGAAGTTGCATACATATGCATTGTTCCGATTTTTAGACGTGTTTCAAGCAAGAAGTGTCTTCAGATAAAGAGATATGGATCAGCCTTCGCTATCTTTTGCAACCTGGTCATCGATATCTATGTAATTACAAACTCTGCAACCTGGCCTACTTTTCACCTATTTCATTAAAAGCGAATTCGAAATAAATAAATAAAAACACGAATCGTTTTATTATGTAAGGACTAGTGGACCCCTCTCTGTGGTGAAGTAACAAAGGCTCGCCATCGCACCGACGGAGGACCGAGTTCGATTCCCCGGACGACACGCTATGGATTTATACTGCGTGGAGCACTCCAGCACTGAAAAGGCCAGGCGAAGCACGGCGAGGGATCCCAAATTGACTCTCATCATGAACTGCTTCTTCTGCTCTTCACACGACTTGTTCAAAATTCTAGAATTAAGGCAAAAACAAACCTCAATAGGTGTCTCCACTGTACCCTGTATACGAGATAATAAATTATGTTTGTTTGTTTTGCTTGTGCGTGAGAGAAAAAAAGTTATAAAATCGGACTCCAGAAACTGCATACTTATTGTTCCAATTTTAAGAAGTGTTTGTAGCAAGAAGTGTCCTCAGATGAAAGGATAAGGATCAGCCTTCGCCATCTTCTGCAACCTGATCATCAATTTCTATGTAATTACAAAATCTGCCACCTGGCCTATTTTTCGCCTATCTATTTCCTCAAGAGCGAACGCAAAATAAATAAGAAAAAACACGAAGCTTTTTATTATCTAAGGATTGAGTGAGGGCTGCAAAATCTGTGCAAACTCTAGGCTTTGACAAATTAGTGAAAATTATGAAGATTGAAAGGCGAATGAAATTATCATTGATAACTGTAGTCGAATGCCGAGTATGGTGGAGATACGGTAACGAATCAGTTATGCCGGTAGTACACCATACAACCTCACACACAACTTGATGCGAGGATATACGGCTCGCAGGTATCCCCATATTATTGTAAAAGTAGCAATAAAAATTTGATTCATTAAAATCACTGGATAAAATAACAAACTATAAAGTTGACAGGACGAAAATTTTATCGAAAGCTAATTCGTGCGCTTCAAACGTAAACAAGCTCAGCGCTGGCTAAGTTCTTAAAATTGCTAGGATAGATACGGGAGCATAAACGACATGTGAGTTGCATAAACTATCTTCAAGTTGTGCGTGAGAATGCATGGCTTAAGAGTGACACACGCTAGCCAAAAGATCAGGAAACTCTCGCAAGTGCGCAGAATATTTTGCACAAAACCGCACCTCCCTATTCGCACGTGAGAATGGCTCGATGGTCAACAAAAATCGAGCTCCGTTCATCTAAGCTAAGCGACGCTGTCATGGCTTAGGAATGAATACTGTAACAAAAATACATCTAACAAGCAGAATTATCTAATACATGCTACCCATTGCCTTCAAATGTAATGTTAAGTGTAATTCTACGATGAAACATTTTGAAAACAATAAGCTGTTGCGGCTCTGAGAGCGAACTGAACAACTAACATGCCAGTAGATGTCTCTGGTAGCGATTTGTTAACAAGATTTCGCGCGTTTGACCAGCATATCAAGGACAAAAACGCTGCATACTCCATTCCAAAGCTTTGCGCAAAAGCGAGAAAGTGCAAGTTTAAGACGATTCGATGTTCATAACTCGCATAGCCGTTCTGTTGGCTAGCGTGTAGTATCGGCATAGTTGAGAAACTACATGCTCTCCTACAAAAATCAAGTTATACTATTGCAGATATATTATGCACAGGTACCAGTAAAGTACCTGTGGATTGAAGAAATAGCAATGGTGTGTGGAGATCTCTATCCCATTTAAGACTTTCTCGAGCAAAATATGAAAGATTCAGAAACTTGAGGTGGTATTAGACCTGACAGAACGGCTTTTGCAAACTGAAGTGTTTTCTGAAGCAGCAGCATTCATAGGTTATATGTTACGTGATAATTAAATATCTGTTTGAGGTGGGTTATCCAAGGCAGCATTAAGCCGTTTCGAGGCCCAAAGTATATACTAAAGACTTTGATGCCTCATATATCTATGAGCCATTCAAGATATTAACATAAGTAAAAATTCGATTTATTAATTGCTAGAATTAAGTAGTTTTAAGCAAAGGTTTGGGATGCACACAGACAAGTGAAATGATACCAGTATAACATTGTGAAAAATTGTGATGCACTTTCATGCAACAAAATTGCATGCATTTTCGTCCCAAAACCGAAACACGTAGGTGCATCATAAAAACAAAGTGCATCATGATGGTGCATATAGGGTCTTATGATGCACTTGACACGAATTGATCCACTAATGTGTTTCAGTTTTGTGACAAAGCTAATGATGCACTAAGATGCATCAAAAACAGATGAAACTGACGCACCTGAATAGACGAATCTTTGAAAAACAATAGCGATCTGCTTGTTGATATGTAACTGCGTCTTGCTTCACACGTGTAACACAACCACAAAGCTTTTGATCACTTTGTTTTTGCAGAAATATGTTTTTCTGACTGAAATATGTTTTTCTGTCTGCTGTGACGACACACCAAACTACGTCATGAAACACCTTCGTGCATCCAGATGCTTCTCTGTGAAACACCTACGTGCATCCTGATGCTTCTCCGTGAAACACCTACGTGCATCCTGATGCTTCTCCGTGAAACACCTACGTGCATCCTGATGCTTCTCCGTGAAACACCTACGTGCATCCTGATGCTTCTCCGTGAAACACCTACGTGCATCAAAATTTTTCTCAGTTTATCTCTTGAGAATGCATGGTTTTTATACTGAATTTTGTTTGGTTGACTATTTTTGATAAACAGAACCAAGCCTAACCTCATCTAACTTAGCCTATACTATAATAACCTTAACTATTCTATCTTAACCTTACCTAACGCTGCCTCATCAAATCTTACCTAACCTTACTTCAGTAAGTTACTTGGGGTAAAGTAGCCAAAGTCCAACAGTCAAGAGTCCAGAAAACAAACGTCTGTGCGAGACTTGACTTCCGAAGACCATCAACAACTTGGATGATAAGGTATGAAAATAATGATTTTGGGGCATTATTTCAAATTACAATTCTCTACTTTAATTTTGCTTTGCCTCAAGGAAAAGAGGTCCATTTCTGTGACGTTTCAGGGTTTCTCTGCAAATCTTGATAGTAAAATCACTTATTTCTGACATTTAAGTATGCGAATATTAACAAAACATAATTAACTAGAGAGCACTCTGAGAGCGCATACCTCCGCCAAGCAAGGCAACGGTAACGAAAAATTCAAATTGGTCCTGAAACCACAACTTTCTTTGTATCGACATCAGAGTCTAATCATTTATGGCTTTAGATAGCATTAGCAGTTTCTGTAATTTTCGTAAAGATTCGTTCACAATTTTTTTAGTCATACTGCTAACCAACATTATGACATACATAAGTCAAACACACAAACGGAGCAACTGATCACACCAAAATTGAAGCATTTCTGTCTTTTAGCATCACTAACAAGTCCTGTACATTTCATAGAGACCCTCCCATAGCTTTTTGAGTTACTGTTTTATCAAGCCTAACTTCAAACACAGCGAGAAACTCACAAATGTACCAGCAGATCATAACAAAAAATGTTTGGTTATTTACTCTTCGTAATATGCCTAACAACACATGAAAATCCGTTCATAACTTTCTGATTTAGGGCGTTAAGAAAAACTAGACGGACACACAAACATATGAACGAATTTTCACCAAAAGTTAATCATCCGTCACTGTTAACATGCCTTACAATCCCTCTAAACTTTGTAAAGATCCGTTCATAACTGTTTAAGTAATTTTAGAGACAGAGAAGCACGACAAAAACATAACCTCCTTAGCGGAGGTTATAAACCACGGAAATTTTTTCCCATTAGAATCAAATAAAACTAAGAGCAGGAAAGAAAACAACGTTAATTTTTCTACACTATTTATTTCCATGTGTAAAGTTAATGATGAACATGTGGTGCCCCCTCCCCCCCCCCTTTTCCTTTGCTGCCCTAAACAGGTGTTTATATTTGCCTCTTCCAAGCAGGTTATGTTCTCGTCGAATCTGTGTGTCAATTTGTTAGTTTGTCTGCGGTGTGTCACCAAGATAATTCAAGAAGCTGTGGACGCACCTTTACAAGATTTGCAGGAACGAGTTCGTTCTTTTGTGTGTTTGACTGATGATTGTAAAAATGTTTGTCAGAAATTAACTTAAAAACTTACCAACGGGTCGTCAATAATATTTCAGAGCTGTTATTACTGCAAAAAGGCACAAATGCCCAAAGTCTGGTGATGATAAGAAAGCAATCAGTATTTCAGAACCAATTTGAATTTTTCGTCACTCTGAGAGCCCAACGCTCTTAGAGTGCTCTACTTAATACCGCAATCCTTACGTTGCTGGTGCGATATCATATATCACGGGATGACGAAATAACGTGGAAAGAGAGAAAAAAAATGATCGAGTGTCATCGATTAGAAAGGGAAAGTCGTTTTAAACTAACCCCAACAGGCTTTACTTGACCAGAACTTCAAACCGGTGAGATTAACTAGTCGCAATTTTGCAAGCCAAGCTAGCGAACGTGTTCACATTTGGGTCATGCTTTCTATTCGGACAAAATCTGAGTGAAAATTCCACGTAATCGCAGCAACTTTGCCGCCGTTAAACTTCCCACGGTCTTGACGTTTTCCGGGTAGTCATCACTGCTTTGTACCGATTGAACTTCACTAAAGCTGCAGTTGATCAGCAGTTAGACCACATAAAACACTTGCGTTTGATGCATGGTCCGAACATCTGTGAAAATCACTCCCTCAATGTGCACTTGACGCGCGTGCTTCCATTTAGTAAGCACAGCAGCTGCTTTGAGCACGCGCCCCAACCACTACATTCACGTACGTTTTACGTGAGCTAATGACACAACCGAGCCTCTGAGGACAGCTGCACTCGAACTAGGGTAGTACGTTACGTTAAGTTGGTTGTATTAGGCTGGCACGTTACGTTAAGTTGGTTGTATTAGGCTAGCACGTTACGTTGGTTGTATTATGCAGGGGACACACTAGGCATTCGTACGAGCAGCGCTCAACTCACTCAGAAATCTTTGTTGTGTATCGGAACGACTGTAGGTGACACACTAGCCACGAGCAGCTGCTCAGCCGCCTTACAAAGTCCCGTCCAGACTACCACGCACAGGTTCCGCAGAACTTCGTTGCTCATGCTTCTTGATCCAAAGAAACTGCAGTTTTTCTCACTTGTTGTACCTTATTTTACTTCTAGTATCGATACAACTAGGAATAAACAATCACTGTAAATGCAGATACCAGTTA
>LQNS02278094.1:13772626-13783134 GCA_001587735.2 Parhyale hawaiensis
GCGTTACCAGCCTTGGAGGACTATATTTATATGCTTCAGCTGGGATATGGTCCGCCCCTGATGCTTTGTTATTTTTTAGCTTTGCGAGTGCTTGACGAACCTCATCTTCAGACACGGTGCATTAGGTGAAGCCAAATTATCAAGAATGTCGTTAACAAAACCTTTATGATTATTATCATCAAAGCTGTTCATGATACCACTATAGTGAGTTCTCCAAAATTCAGCAATGTTTCTTTCTCCAGTGATGCCATTCACTAACTGTGAAACAGTGTGAGCTGTCGGCTTTAATTTTTTTATTTTTTTCCAGAAAGCGATAGATTTATTTTGAGTGAGTTTGTTGGACAACTTTTCTGCTCTGATCTCGTTTTCTCGCCTACGTACTTGCTTGAGCGCTATGCGGCACAGATTGTGTAGCCTATATTTTGTCTGCCACAGTTCACCTGTACGGGGTCTGCCTGCTCCGTGCACCCCGGGGCCACGCTAAGCAGTCGCACGCGCAATCAGTGCCAGGACCACACTGTGCAATCGCTAGCTAGCACAATTTACGAGCGGATGTTCAGCTCATGTGTTATTCCACTTAAGTAATTTCCCGGGGTGCCCCTAACTGCGAGCTAAAAGTCCGCTCGTTAGTTGAACGTGAGGCTGCATAGTGTGGCCCCGGCATTAGTTGAGCGTGCGACTTCGGAGTGTCGCCGCGGAATAACAAAGTTCAGAGTCAAGTAAGCAGGAACCCAACAGTGACTTACTGGCGTTAGCTTCTCATTGCAGGGCATCTACAGAGTTCACCGCAATAGAGAGGAAAGGGTAAAGGAAGGTAAAGTCAACTTGACTACACACCTTAAATGGGAAACCGTCATGCACTGGTTCGTGCTGCAGATAGCTGCCAAAGGCTCCAGAGGTGTTCACTGCCGCAGTCGACCAGAGACTGTCAAAATTATATTGTCAAAAACGAAAGGCCCATGTGACAACTGCATCCCTGCAACCTTTCACACATCTAGTCAGGGTCAGTACTCCTGCAGTAGCGTTTACATATCGAAAATGCTGACGAAGCAAGCAAAGCACCGCGAGAATTTGTCTGCCTGGTAAAAAAAGTTCGATCCTCCGGACACGCGGGCATGAGGTTGACGCTCTAACATTCTACCAATGCGAGGATGCGAAACGCGAAACAGAAATGACTTTTATGTTTATTTATTAAAATATTTACAAACATGTAACTTTCATAGTAGTTTATGATACTTTTCATTACATTAAATACTTGCAGGTTTCTCTAATCAGTCACTAATCAAATAACACTATAATTAAGTGAAGCTATCTATATGATATCGAACAATAATTTTTGCATGGAACAATAATACTGCTACTGCAGGCTATCTAGACTACGTCTAAAAGAGGAGGTATTTAATAATGTTTTATCTCAAGCTTTTTTTTTGTTACCAGAAATGATTATATTTTGAAATCAGTTTTTACTGCTCAGCAAGGAGTATGGCTATGTTTTGAACATTTGGAATTGGCCGAGCACTCTTGCCTTCATATTTTGAATTAGATGCACAGTGCACTCAAACAGGGCGATGTGCTTCTTCGCAGAGCCGGGAGCGTGTGGCCGTTTTATGTCCAAACCAAAATAGTAAAGAAGGCCTGGTGTTTACGGCCTCCGGCTTTCCCTCCTCCATGTAGTTGGGCGCTGCAAGGGCCACAATAACCCACCATCGCTGCCTTTATATAAAAATCGGGACTACGTTTACGAGGGTAGTGAGTTGGTCTTCATACAAATGCTCCACTTTTTTTTTTTTTTTGACAGCTAAATGCATTATTATACAATAAAACCAATTTAGTTCTTAACAGCCCTCTGGCGCAAGCGGAAGCGTGGATGTATCGGAACCAGCGCCTGCATTTCCCCTTAGGATTCTGGCTGCTCAACAGGGCTGTGGGAGTCCCGACGGACGCTAGCTATTTTTTGCAATGGTTCTGTACACACGGTTTTAATTATTGCTGGCTGATCAAAATGTCCACTCAGGGTTACTGCACTAAATTAGTATGGAAGAAAATCTATGAAACGCTACTGATCGACACTAATGTATCTTATTTCATATGATATCTGACAGCATCGTAGTGGGCACTAAGCTCATAAAAAGCAATAAAACTTTGGTTTGATTTTTAGTTAGCTTGAAATATCTTCTAGGAACATCAATGGATATTATATGGTTAACGTGCTCAATATTAGGGGTGCATTCGATGAGGTCATCATGATCAACCTAAGTCAACCCACTCGACTTGACTTAACCATGCAGGACTGCAGACAGGAACTTTGGCTTCGTCAGTTTGAACCGTGTTGCAGGTGTTGCAAGCAACCCGATGATATTAAGTTGACTGAAGATTTAATTTTAAAATGAAAAATTAATTTAAGTATAATGAAAAATTAAGTTACAAGTAAGCGATTAGGGAACATCAACGCGTTAAAGCCGAGGCGGGGGTTTCATGTTTCGGACAATTCAAGCCAAGTGGGCTTGGCTGAGATCAATTTTAACAACCCAATGGAACGCATCCTAAATGTATAATTATATCAGGTATGTGCCGTGTAAAGTAAGCTTTATGGTATTTGCTTCTATGACAAGATAGGACTGTTATCAACATAAGAATACGACTCTAGTTTATCGAACTCTTTCAACATTAGGAATTCTCCATATAATGGGAAATATTTTGATAATAATACCTACTGTGAGCATTTTTTCATACGTGTGCCTGATATAAACTATAGCTATAAGGTACGTACAATAATTTACTGTACATATAATTATATCGTTGAAATCGACAGAAAGCTTGTTACTAATAATGCTTTTATTAACTCTCTCTCTACAGCTGTCTGAAAGCTTTAATACCTTTGTCGTTGTTGGTTCAGCGAAGTAATTCTCCAGAGATCAACATCGGCATTTCGACTACTCTCACGGTCATCAGGAGGTGTAGGTGGCGACGATGAGGTTTCAGCTCCTTCCATTTTGAAGGGTTGGAGCTCAGTGCTAGTGCTGATTGAAGAGGAATGAAAGGGTCCTGATACAACCTCACAGCACGGTAAATGGTGACGATACTGTCTTCTGATTGACTGAAGCGGAGTCAGTCGCAGCCAAATGCTGCTAGCGGCTGGCCACTTCGCACTTCTCTGTACGCTGGGCTGCTGGTCTCCGAGAAGCTGTAGTGTGCCACTGATGCCAGTCAACTGAGAATATGGATGGCTGATAGAGTCTGATGAGTAATGCTTCTTCTATTGGTAGACGATGCTTGTCACTGTTTTTCCGTAAAATCTTAGTGCAGTTTACCAGAGGCTCTCCTGTGTACGCTTGGTTGTGTGCGTTTTATCGTGTTTGCCAAAGCTCCCTGACCTGAGGCGCATAATTAAACGCCTGGATAATGTTCTGGTTGTCATACCAATGTACGAACTGGGTGGAGTTCAGATCCTCCAATTTTACCATTAAATTCGTACACGAGGCTCGTCTACTGGAGTTCTTTGTTCTTGTAATATGTTGTGAGCATCGATCTGCTTCTGGATATCTGCAACCGACGTTGTTGCGGATTGTGGTCCTGATTTTGCGTTCATCTGTCTTGCATGCTGGTGACATTTGGTTTCTGTAGTATAACTGGATTACATGCTGATCTTCTGTCGGTTCAAGATAGTTCCGCTTATTCATGTAGATTCTTAGAACGCTGTCGAAGAATGAGTTGCTGTATCCATTATTGACGAGGGCCTCCTCTATTTACATAATAGTTGCGTGGAATGCCTCCCATCTAGATCAGATTTTGAACGATGGGTGGATGAGTGCTATTACCGTTCTTGTATTGAAGAGTTCAGGGCATTCACTGATAGCATTAAGGTAACTTCCCAGGCTTTTGCCTTCTTATATATGGATGTGATGCATTGAATTCCATCGCCATCGACCTGGACATTCAAGATGTTGATCCTGTTATTGTTACTCAGTGCGATTGCATTGGAGGACTGAGATGGCTCCAAAGGTTGCTGATCTAAATGGAAGGCATTCGACGCAACTATTACGCAACTAAAGAAGGCACTCGTCAACAATGAGTACAGCAACTCATTCTTCGACAACGTTCAAGAAAATTACATGAATAAATGGAACTTTCCTGAACCAACAGAATATCAGCATGTAAACCAGCTATACTACAGAAACCAAATGTCGTCATCATACAAGTCAGATGAAAGCGTCTTCAACACCATTATTCACAACAACGTTAGTTGCAGGTATACAGAAGACAAATTAAAGCTCATAAAATATTACAATAACAAGATAACCGCTCAAAACTTCATGAAGAACAGTCCGCCACCAGAACTCCAACATACGAACCTCCTGCGCGAATTTACTGGAAAATTGGATGCTTTAAACTTCATCCAAGTTCGTACATAGGTGTGACTACTACAACTTTATCCAGGTGTTTGACTATGCATTTCAGATCACGGGTCCCCATCAACCACGCTAAAGATGCACACAACCATCCGATCATAAGACAGCATCTGGTAAACTGCACTATGATTTTCCAGAAAAACGGTGACAAGCAACGTAATCAATAGAAGAAGCATTGCTCATCAGACTTTACCAGCCATCCATCAATTCTCAGTTTACTCGCGTCATGTAGAACTCTACAGCTTCTGGGACACAAGCAGCCCCAGCGTACAGAAGAGCGCGAAGCGGCCACCCGCTAGCAGCGTTTGGCTGAGGCTGATTCCTCTTCAGCCAATCAGAAGACAGCATCGTCACAGCTTACTGCGCAGTGAAGTTATGCCAGAACCCTCCAATTCATCATCAGTCAGCTCCATCTTTGCGCTCTAACCCTTCGCCGCTTCCCCTACCGCCGTCGCCACCAAGCTGGCACCACCACCACCTCCTGACCATGACCGGGAGGCACTATCGTCTCTCACGACGGTTTTGCGTTCTCGTGAGCTTTCCTGCGTGCGCCACCACTAAAATAAACACTACCTAGGCAAACCTAACCTAACCTAACCTACCCTTACCTAACCTAACCTCCTTACCTAACCTTCTAACCTAACCTAACCTTACTTAACACAACCTAACCTAAACTAACCCAATCTAACCTTTCTAACCTAACCTAACCTTACCTAACGTTACCTAACGTTATCTAACGTTACCTAATGTTACCTAACTTTACCTAACGTTGCCCAACATTACATAACCTAACAAAACCCAACTTAATAAGCGATACAGCGAGCAGCGCGGCTCACCAACTTGAACGCCGCTCACGCGCACACGATCTGCGTACACAAACACGCACACAAATCGTCGTGAGAGACGATAGCTCGACCGGGAGAGGCGTCGAAACGTCGATGTTAAACTACTTGAAATGCTTCACATAACCAGTAATGACAGTTGCATTAAATGTTCAAGGCAGTTGTAGACAGTTAATAAAAGCTTTATTGGTAGCGAGCTTTCGGACGCCTTCAACAAAACCTGTATAGAAGAGAAGCTTCCAAAGTACTTATCTATATTTATACATGGATGTAGCTCAACATATACTCAGTTATCGATATCCGTATTTCGTTAGTATTTCTTTCTGGAACTGGTCGAAATGTTCTTTGTTGTAATAGATTTGCTGTTCTCTCCACTTTGGCCTGGAAGCGCGAGTCTGCAGACCCCAGTGAATAGAGAAGAGTGGCGCTACAACTTTGAATGTCCAACCGGCCAAGTGCATTTCATACGTCTGGGGAAGATGAAAAGTTCTACAAATTAGGCATAATGTTGCTCCTTCGAATGGATATAATTAAAATAAATAATTTCGCTTGGTGGCTAACCTGAATAATATGCTTTTTAGACTGTAAAAGCCAAGGTACGTTCGTAAGTTTAGAAACGTTGCTACAATGTTTGTTTAGCTCCCGTTACTACGTCCCGTAACGTGTTTTGTGACATCGGCACTGAGGCCAATGAATAGATTTATGGCCGCTGTTGCTCACCACTAATGACGTCACTAAATCATACCACATTAAAGTAAGCCCAAATACAACAATTAATATACAATTTACCGCCGCCGTATTTTCGTAACAACGCCCAATGACGAAAGAGTGGCAGTGATGAAGGAAAATTGACTTAAGCTGAGTTCTCTTGTGACTGTGACATCACTGTTTTACCGATAGCTCTTTCTTAACCATTCCTGAAATCAAAAGAACCTTCCGTCTTCTTACCAGTATACCTTTCTTACGAGTTGGTTTTCATCATCTTAGAGAGTTCGCACTCGGGAGTTCCACAGAGCATCACTACTTGGATCACACTATAATGTGGGTGCGGGGGTCAAACATGGAGTTAATATTAATAACTATAGCACTCTGACAGCGCATACCTCCATCAAGTAGGGCAACGTTAACAAAAAATTCCATTTGGTTCTGAAACTATGGTTTCTTTCTAATCAGTAAAAAAAAATCTGGTCCATTGTTCTTTTTGACAGCAATAACAATTTCTGCAATTTTCTTGTAGATCCCTCCATAGCTTTTCGAGTTATGATTCTGGCAAACATTCCGATAAACATTAGACAAATACACAAACAGACCAACCGATCATCACCAGAACGAGAACCGATATTTCCAGCCTGCATAAGTGAAGCGCTGGTCTTTTTTTTTTTTTTTTGAAGGAGGAGGATTTTCTCAATTATACTTCCTCTGGACTTATCAATCTATTTTGTCGACCTTTCGACGATCTATGGGAAGTCGTTTCCAAGGCCGAAGCATTCGATTTGAGAACTTTTTGAAAGTTGTTATAAATAGTTATACTCAATCTAAGATACTGATTCGAATTATTTTGTTACCTATTTGGAGAGCTTGGTCCAAAAATTGATTCACAACCAAGAGTCTAGAAGAGGTCGGTAAATTTCAGTAATTTGTTCGTACTTATTACAGAAATTATGATTTATCGATGAAAAGCTTGATTCTAAGAAACATCTTTGTTTGTTTTGTTAACAATATTATTTACTCAAAAATTGTTCCAATCAATTGAGTAGCCACTGTCACGGACGTGAAAGTAAACTAGAGAATTAAGTTACTATTTTGAAACATTAGCTTGATATTCACTAATTATTGTTTGCACATTTCGACCAGGCTCCCCCATTATATAATTAATCACAATTTTGGCAGTCTAATTAATATATTATTCCTCCCAAATATGATATCTTCATTTTGTCCTTCAGTTGAAATCCGTTTCTAGAGATGTTTATTTTCTTATTTTTTAGATAGCTTGACGTTGTAAGACTTTGGGACTCTGTTTATCCGTTCTGAAGAACCTTTGACTCAGGGCGCAAACGTAGTGATGTTTTACTGTAAGGTGCTGGAGTTGAAATTCATGATGTAATAAGTTTCTTTGTGTAGCCATTTCCGATGTTGTAATTAGAAATATTGTCCAGTCCTGAGTCCAATTTTTCCGTGCTACATAAGGTAAAAGCTCGGTTTACAAGCGAGTTGATGACGCTTTTTTTCAACTCAATGGGTTGATTGATAGGAAATCTAAATATCTACCGGAGTGAGTTTCTTTGCGAAGAATTGAGAATCTGAGGCTTCGATCTTCTTGATACTTCGGTTACCAACCTTTTCTATGCTGGGCACCAGTAGAAAAGTCCTAGTGTTATTGTACTCCCACAAAATTGAGAACTCGTTTCATAATGAACGATGAAGTTTCATTACAGTTATGCAATACAGTTATTCAAGTTAATTTTGCAAAATACTTATTGCGAGTTTTTGCATGCCTTGAAAGGTATGCTATAGTCTCAGCCAACCTCTGCTTGTGTTCATAGACGGTGAAATTGTTAGCTGTCCAGAGTGACAAAAAAAAAATATGTCAGCCATAATTTTAAAGACAGGATGAGTTGCCAAAAATGAATTCCTGTAAATTTAAAGCCTGAATAGTTATTTAATGTTCTTCTTCGTTTTTTTGGGGCTCAACTAGCCCTCATCGCCCAGAAGGGAAACTTTTACAGAGCCTTTGAAACTAGCACTACGGCCCGTAGGATAGACTGAGGCTGTCTCCAAGGTAATTAGTTCGAAGTAAACGCCTGAAGCTCGATCCAAAGTGGCAAAACAAACGCTCATGACTGTAGTTCAGTAATAGTCCTAGCTCATGAAATTAACTTATGTATTTCAGAGGAACTGGCCCGCTCCTGCAGGACTACGCTACGCACCTGAGAGTTCCGGGTGAAGCCGTAGCCTGCGAAGCGCTCATCGTAGGCAGGAACCGAGTCTCGTGCCACGTAGAATGGTTCGTATCGTGATTTGTAGATCGCATCGTGACAAATGAAAACGTCACTTCTGCCCTGTTGAGCACACTCCTGCCACCTGCAACGGTGCTACTGTTAAACAGTAGAGGGTAATGATAACGGGAGAGCCAGCCATCAGATGAAAACTAAATTGTGACGTTACAGGGCCGCTCCAGTCTGTTCTGTGACGTCATTGCGGACCAAGTGTATTGTATGCCAGTATAAAAGGCGAACATTTTACCTCGTGCTGCGGACTTGTAACCGTGTATTGAGGTAATAAATATAACATAGTTGACATATTACCGACATAAATCAATACAGGTGATAAATTCAACATTTCCACTGTTATTTTTAATGAAACAACGTAATTAAGCAGGAAAAATACATATAAGATAACGTCGACGACTGATATTATGAACGGTATGTAATTATCACTTGAGAATAGATTAAGAAACGTCATAAGCAAGGGTAGGCGGGGCCTTTGTCTGCGTTGTATTCTTAGTTCTCTCCGTCATACAACCCTTCTTCGGTTGCACGTTGGCAGGTGTCCTGGATCGGCTATTCAAGGGTTGTCTATTGCAAAAATGTCATTTGATTTTGCGCATCGGATTCATTCTTATGCTAACTCAGACGGCCACGACCAGCTCTGCTCATGACATTTCTTAGGCTATACTCAAGTGATGATCACATATCATTGTTAACAGTATTACTAGTCAACATCATCTTATTTAGTATTCTTTTCTGTGTGTAAGTAACATATGAGAACCTTGAATGGCTACTCTGCTTTACGAAAAAAATCAAAGAAAATGTCGAGTTAATTACCCATATTGATTTCTGATAGTAATATGTCACCTAAGTTGCATTTTTAACCCTAACAAACGGTTATAAGTTCGCCACACATCGTACGGAAAAAACTCTACATTTTCTCCTACCACACAACATATCTGGTCCGCAGCGACATCGCAGACTGGGCGCCGCCAGGGCTGTTTGTGGCATCAGCCTGATGTCCGGCCCTCTGGTTATTTGTTAGTTCTTGGGTAGACAGCGCAAAGGATCGTAGGGATCGCCGTGCATACCGAAACACAAAGAGAAGCTCATGCTACCTGCAACATTTAAGGTTACTATCCTTTGGTGTCCTTCCTATTCTGCCTCGTGCAACGTAGCCGTTGTAAGGGCATCAGCGCCATTACCACCCGTGGACCGTTATCTCCCACAGACAAATACCACAGATGACAACGCCCCTCCAGGACAGATAATTCGTGGGAAAGTTACTCACGTGCATAAATGCTCCTCGGCTAATTACCTTAAGCTACTGACTAATCCCAGAAGACAACTAGAGCACCCTGGGAGCGTATATCTCCGCCAAGCAGAACAACGTTGTGGAAAATTTCAAATTGGTTCTGAAACTAAGATTTCCTCTTTATCGGTACAAAAATCTGGTCATTTGTGCCTTTCGAGAGTAATAACATGAACTTCCGTCCGTGAGCTCGTGAACTCTGGCGAACTCTGATAAACATTTTGACAAATATTAGTCAAGCACAAACGCGGAAAAAACGGATTATCACCAAAGTTTGGTCATTTGTGTCTTTCAACATTTCTTACAAACTTTATAAAGATCCATTCAAAATTTTTTGAGTTATGCTGCTAATAAACATAAAATCAAACACCGAGAGAAACGAACAAACCGATTGACACAAGAATTTGGTCAGTTGAGGTCAGGGTTGGCTGGTTTAAAACGAGTGGTTTAAACCAAATGATTAAATCATGGTTTAAACCAACCAAAAAACATGTTTTAATTTGGTTTATTTGGTTTTTATTTGATTTTTTGTTTTTGATTCATAAATATTGCAAAATAAAGTTATACCCTAGCGGGCAAAATAAGAGAACGATTTTCATTATTTGAAAATAAAGTTTAACCATGTAGAGTAGGTTAATAAATATTTTGATGGGGCCTTAAGGAATGTATTTAACATAATTCTACAAAATATCAGGACAAACATAACTATATTTAATACATCAGAGCAATCTAACAAACAATAACACAAATTGAACAGTGCAAAATAAGAGAACGTTCGTCTCTAAAACATTCTCACATTTACTCCAGTCATCTGGCAACATTCAATTTCATGTACGTGACTTCTAGAACTGCCACTCTTACGATTACACCATTCTAGAAACATGGCACCTCACGTGAAAATTACTCCTGAGCTGCGGGAAGAAATTGTTAAGCTCAGGTCCTCAGGAATGACTCTTTC
>LQNS02278094.1:13810117-13823926 GCA_001587735.2 Parhyale hawaiensis
CTTCAACGACTTTTCGCGTCGAACATTGAATGTTGACACCCTACATTCTTACTTGATATTATATTTTCTATAGACATTAATTACTGTCCTATGTTTAACGTAGTGGTGCAAATTCTATATTTATATGTGTACATATTTTTTTTCTTTGTGAATCCAAGTTTTCGTAACACCAATTGGTGTAACCCATATGGGTTCCCAGCAGGTATATGCCCTATTTCCTAACAGTTACCCGCTTATAACCCAATGGGGCCCATGTGGGGACGCTCATATGGGTCCCAGGTGGGAAAACCAACAGCAACTCACATGGGTTTTGATGTGGGAAGACCCATTTTATTGCTAATATGAGATATAGCTGGGAAGTCCATTTGTCGCCCATTTGGGAATCTTCATGCGTTGCCCAGAATGGGAAAACCCACAGGAATCCACATGAGGCTGATGTGGGAGGACCCACATTACTAGCGAAGTGGAGTGTAGCTGGGAAATCCACATTTTACCCATATGGCAAACGCCACATTTTGCACACGGCGGGTAAGCCCAAATGGGTCCCAGGGGGTCATAACATAAGGCCGCCCAATTGTAGGTATCCCAGTAGGAGCCCACATTATGCCCATGATACCCAACAGTTGCCCATCTGCCCACCTGGCGCCCATGTTAGGCCTACAAGTCATTGTTGCTCGAGAATACGCTATTCAAAGGAGTGAGAAAACAGGCCATGTGTAAATATGTAACATTAAGTTGTTCAACATGAATTGAAATAGAAGTAGTAATAGGCGTTGAGAAGAGACAGAATTGGAGAATCTATTTTGCGCGGAACGTTTACGGTGGCTACAACGTGGGGTCTCTGTGACAGTGAGAAATAGTCCTGTGAAAACCTTGCGTGGGGCCAATGGTTAATCCACAAGCGTTTTACTTGCGAGGGAGGCATTTTCATTGGACCAATGCGATATAAAACAAATACCATATCAGGTACGTGGCAGCCACCTTGGGCCCTGTGGCAGAGACAGCCACCCAATGAAACCACAATACCCAATACCCCCTAAAAATCACGCGGAGCGAGCCTTACATCGAGGCTCGGGTTCTTCTTTTAAAATAAATAACTCAAAGTACCGAAAAATTTAATTATGGCATTGGCATCAGTTTAGCATGATCGGCATCATCGGTTAAGTAGAATCTAGGCTGAAAACAAATTAAAAGAAGAGCACTCTGAGAACGCATACCTCCGCCAATCAAGGTAGCATTATTATAATGAAAAATAAAAATTGGGTCTGAAACAAATGGGTGGCGCATAAGTTACACCTCTTTTAGAAAGCTATTTGGTAGAATAGATACATTATTTAGACAAACTTAAGGTTTTTTTTATATTGTAAATAGAGATAACTTTAAAGTTTATCTAAATACTGTATCAATTCTACCAAATAGCTTTCTAAAAGGGTTGTATCTTATGTGTCTCCCCTCTATGATTTTTTTATTGACATCAAAACCTGGACATTTGTGCCTTTTTACAGTAATAATAGATTCTGTAATTTTCTTGAAGATCCGTTCATAACTTTTTGAGTTATACTGCTGGCAAACGTTCTGGCAAACATTAGTCAAACACACAAACAGACCGACCGATCATCACAAAAATATAATCATTTGGGTTTTTTTCTAGATTTCTTACAATGACTTTAAATTTCATACACATCCGATCAAAACTTTTCGAATAATTTTGCTAACAAAACATGTAATCAAACACAAAGACATACAAACGAAGAAATAGATCACAGATATATCTAACAGCTCCTTAAATCTCATAAAAATCCTTACATAACTATTTGAGTTACGGCACTGAGAAAAAAGAGGTACACAATCAAACGGTTGAACAGATTTCCACTAAAAGTTAATTATGTGTTACTCTTAACGTGCACAACAATCACTGTAAACTTCGTAAAGATCTGTCCATAAATTTTTAAGTTATGGTAGTGATAGACAAAGAGCCATACAAACTCGACCAAGAGAAAACTTCCTGAGCGGAGGTAATTAAAATCATGGCTAATGAATGAAGGGAAGGACGGAAGCTGCTGCTAGATAAATAATAAAATGTGGTGCAACGAAAAAAAAATGAGGATGGAAAACGTCCACAGAAGCTAGAATGTAGAAAGAAAGCAAAGCGAAAGAGTACATTAATATGAAAACGGACGTACTATTTTCAGTGAGCAAGACTTAGAAGTGTATCTGCTTCCGTAGCTAACCTCTAGTTTCAATGCAAAACAAAGTTCTGGAAACAATAGAACTGGAAAACTTTTTGATGCCCAACATTTCTATGGAGAAATTATTAACTGCCAATCAAATTAAAACTAGGGTGTCTAGCAAAGAAAAAATGAAGGCGGATAATGAGCGTTGGCTCATTTTTTTTTCACTGCTTAATAAAAAAAAATCCCAAAAATAGGCAAAATTAATTTATAGTGGTACCAGAACTCTAGAGATTGGTAGGTATATACCCGAGCAACATGGTGGAAATCGAAAATTTAGATTTGGAATCCACCCTGCGTTGTTCAGTAGAAACTTTAGGGAAGACATTTAATAATCAATCGAAGCAAAAAAAGTGTTGGAAATAGATTACAAAACAGAGCAAACAGAATCCGATTTAAATGACTTGTTTGGTACTGTGAAAAAATACGTAGGTACTGCTAATGTGCACTGTGTGAAGCATACTGGGAGCAGCAGACGACGGTTTTTAGAAAGCCTTTCATCTCCCATATTCAAGAGCACGACCTCAAGACGACCTCCAACACTAAAGAGTTGACAGTGCAGTGTCTCCAGTATGTTGATTTGAGGCTTGAATACCTACCCATCTCATCCGTTTGGTGATTAGTAGTTGAATTTTCTCCTATCATATCCTTCAGATCAGGAAAGAGGGCCAACCAATGAAATAATAATCATGTATTATTAAATGTGTATCTACAGCTGTAATTGCACTATGAATCGAATACCACCACCCAACGATGAGATAGTTGAAATCTATAGAAATTACCCCTCAACAAATTAAAATTATTCATCAATATTTAATTCGTAAATAAGAACATCCAAACTTGATGCTTTTGTTTTTTAAATTTTTTCCAGGATCATTGATTAACCGTTTTCTGCAGTGTGCTTTCATTACAGAAGCGATCCGTAAGTTTAAATTATGACTCGTAAGCAAACATTTCTTTCAATAACTCATCTATGCACTTGTTGCGCTAATCGATAAAATTTCAGAAGATGGCCGGTAAAGTCTGTCTAGCTGTAGCTGCAATGTCTTCAACTGAAAACAGTGAACATGAAAGGGTTAAGTCCTTAATGTACTAACCCGAGTTTATCCGTCCAACAGTTATTTATTATTTGTATATAATATTAACTTTCAAGTTAAAACGGTTTTCAACAAAAAATTGATTCTCTTGCATTTTAAATTCCTTTGTCCATTACAAACGTAGTTCCATAAACGCTGACTGGACCACTTCTGTTAACTTGTATGAGAAGTATTCACAAGTGTGCTCAGAGATAAATGGCTGTCAGATCAGACAAATGTGCTGATTGTCGATTATAATATATTGGGCGTGAAATGCGGCAGCACCATTACCTACGCGATTAACCGTTAGTAGTTTGATGTAGGACGCTCAGCCTGAGGGAGATACAGTACACACGGTACTCTTCCGTGGTGCTCAACCATGAGAATATTTTTCTCCAAATATACAGCTTTGTTCCGCTGCGCTAAGCCAGGGAGACATTATCAAAATATTTTATTCCGGAGTGCGCAACAAGCGGGAGATTATTCTCCAAATGCGCTAGGCATTACATAACGTTCAAGCACGCAGATATACCTTTTGGAGTTACTTAACCAGGAGAGAGAGCCTTTTCCAAATATGCAATATATTATTCCATTGTGTTCAACTTGTGGGAAATTTTGCTCCAAATGTTGTAGTTTATTCCGTGAGCCCAACCAGACAGATATTTTTCTGTTCAACAAGGCAAAAATTCTTCCCGAATATATCGTTTCATTGCACTCAACTAACCAGAAATTTGTCCTCCAAATATATTTGTCAGTAGCACTCAAATAAGAAAAGAGATTTTTCTCAATGTGTATCGTCTCTATGCTGTTCCACCACGTTGAACAAGGGAGTATTATCCTCCAAACAACATTATGTACGATTTATTTTGTTGCATAGTGCTCCGATAGGAGGGTTTTTTTATTCAACTGACCTATTATTCCTACACTGATCCACGTTGCTTGACCATGGGAAAATGTACACCCAAGTGGAGGTTCCCAGGTTTGAGACATTGGAATCACCAAAGTTAATGATTTTCATTAAATACAATTGGTATATTAGTAGCCATGCTCCTGTTCAGGCAGGCAGTCAATCCTGTGAAATGTGGAGAGAAAGTGGAGGGAGTTACATGGTAAAAAAAAAGGTTAAAGAGGTTAGGCAATAAAACTATTATGTTGAAAGGAGCAGCATGGGGCGAAGCAGGTTGTGACGTTGTGGTATGAGATAAAAGAGTTGGTGAAAAATATTGAAGGGTTTGCAACGGGTAAACAAGGTTAATGAAAGCAGTTGCAAGGAGAGAAGTAAAAGTGCCTGAAAGGAGTTGCATGGGCAAAAAGAGGATAATGAAAACCATCGAATAGTTCATTTATAGAATACAATATGAGCTCAGAGGGGAGGCAGGAACTTCTGAGATCGAAAACTCAACAGATAATTGTAAAACTGAGAGCTGGGGTAGTTAATTTCATTAACTAACAGTCTGCGTTATCGACATTTAGGGAACAAGCTGTTCAAGTTCTATCAGTGTTGGCCTTCAACTTGTCATATATCTGTCATTGCTGTTTTCACAATGCTTCTTTTTGTTTGTGCCGTCATCTGAAGTTCAAAAAAGTTTAGTTTTAGGATAAAAAAAACTTTTCCGGAGCTAAAAGCATAATTTTATGGTTACAATTAAACGCTTCAGTCCATCTAATAAATAAGCAATATGATTTTAGCAGCAAATTGATTCAAATTTTCATTTTCCAATACCTAATTTCAATAAAAATAAGTTTTTGATCCTTAATCAGAATTATCCACAGGTGAAATATATGGCTTTGTTTTTGCTAAGAAAAAACAAGTTGGTTCAGAAGTAAAACAGAGGAGCTCTTCTGATATTTTTTAAACTTAATTACTTCCTCCAAGGAGGTTATGTTTTGTCTATCTGTCTGTCTGCATGTCACCAAGATAACTCAAAAAGCTATAGACGGATTGAAGAAATCTACAGAGATTGCTACCTTACCTTGAGTTACCTTGAGAGTCTTCGGAAGAAGTCCAGGTGACGTTGTTCACGTCACCCCACGTGTGTGGAGTCACTCTGCTGGGTGTCTTCTGTGGTGCCGCAGTTTGNCAGCTTTTCCACCATCTCTGCTTGGGATACGGATATCACAGGTCCTTCCAGTCCTTTCCGAGTGTCTGGCGACAATCCGCTCATTCACATTCACAGTGGTACGTTCCAGAATTTTCCAAACATATATGATTGTAAATCGTTCGAAGCTATTGCTAGGTATGTTAGGAGACACAGATAAATAACTTTTGGTGAAAATCCATTATTCTGTTTATCCGTTTGTTTGCCTGCCTTATTTTTCTTAATGCCATAACTTAAAAAAAATTGACGGATTTTCATAAAATTTATATGAGTTGCTGGGTATATCTCAAAGAGTAAATGACCAAATTTTTGTGATGATCTGTAGGTTCATTCGTGTGTTCATTGCTGTGTTTACTATTATGCTGGTTATCACAATGACTCAAGAAGCTATAAATGCATGTCATGAAATTTACAGGATTTGTTAGTAATGTTGACAGACATAAATGATTAAATTTTGGAGATGATCGGTTGGTCCGTGTGTTTGACTGATGTTTGTCTGAATGTTTGTTAGCAACATAACTCATAAAGTCATGGACGGATCGCCAAGAAAATCACAGAAACTATTGACTGTCAAAAGGCATAAGTGATTAAATTTTGGTGCTGAAACAAAGAAAATAATAGTTTCAGAACAAACTTGAATTTTTCGTTACCGTTGAGTTGCTTGGCGGAGGTATGCGTTCTCAGAGTGTTCTAGTTATAATATTCACTTGCGAAACATCTCTTTACTTTCATTAACAAACTTACAGTTAGGCTCTGGATTATAAGAAACAACTTTTTAAAATTACAAAACCTAATTATCTTCTTTGCAGTAAAACCTATCTGAATTTCACTAGCATAAGAATTTACCTGAGTGCGAACTACGTGCACAGTGCTATTGCCTGTTTAAATTAAAAAAATTTGTAGACTCTTGTTTTTTATACTACAAAGTCATCGGAAATGTCATCGATTGACTTATCGAAGTCGAGCTAAGTCAAGATCACTGGACTTGATCAGTCCAAACCTTGAGAAAAGGAATGTAGCAGCGCCACTCTGAATTATGTTGTAATTTTTGAAATAAAACAACGTATGCTTGAAGCAGATAGGAACTTTTTTTAACGAAGCGAAAATGAGTTTTTGGAAGGCTCAAGCATTATCAATCAAGGGTTAACGCCAATACCTCGACTAAACAAGGCTCTGCCATGGCACCCTCGCTATATGTACCGAGCCAGTCAAATCTCAAACGTAAAGTTAACTTGATCACATCCTTCTCTGGGAAACCCACACGCACTGGCAAGTGCAGCGGATATAGGCCCACTTGTCCGAGAGGAGTCAGTACGGCTACACTCGACCACGGGTCATCAAGAACTATAGCGCCCTCGTACACCAGCAAGTTCGACGGAGTGTACAGCCACTCATTGGAGAACGTACTCAATATAAGCATATCTGAAGGTGTCGTTTTCTAACAAGACGATGATTCATGTCACACATCAAGAATTTCGAGGGGTTTGATTCGTTTGAAAGGGAACGTGTGAGCGTAACGTATTGGTCTCCTCAGTCCCCCGACTAAAACCTCATCTAGCATATGTGGTGATACGTTGGGAAATGAGTTCAGATGTATAAATATTCCTCAAAAAGTAATTAAAAGCTAAATTTCATAAAGAATGACACAAAATTAATGCAGCCACTTAGGTGAATTTGGTCTTTAGTATGCTAAAACTCATGAAAGCGGGTAAAATACAAAGGAGGCCATACTCAGTATTAGATGCTATCATATTGAACCCTTCCTTTCATGCCGTTACATATATGTTACACTTCAGCCAGTGTTGTTCCTAAGAGAGAGGTACTTAATTCATGGAAGGAAGGGTTAATACTACAACTCAGTGTGTTATGTGGTATCATCTAAAGAGTTTAAGTTCAAACAGATTTTTCTGATTTTAAAGGGTGCTTCATAATTTTGTCCGTGGCTGTATAATTTCTGAGGCCGGTATGGTAAGACAAAACATTTTATTAAGTTACGTTAATCATTCAACTGACCTGTTTGGTTAATTAAGGCAAATCGGGAACCTCGTGAGTGTGTGCACAGTATGCGAGACATATAGGACTACCTTGGCTCATATCATAGTACCAAATTCATTGGAAGTTATATGAGACATGAATATGGGACGTACCATCCAATTTAAGCTGTGCAACTTCATCATCTGACGTGGCCTGATACGTAAGCTGTTTATAAATCCTGTAATAGAAAGCAGTACATTTTTGTCTATCTATTGCGCATTAAAATGTATCTAAGCTTACATGCATGAATGTATTATGTAGACACAGAATCGATATATAAGTTTATAGCACAGATTTTTTTTAGTCCTACCCGCGCCTCGAAGGGGTGAAGAGCGGAGCTCACTGTCTTTTCAGTTTTTTTTTTTTTTTTTTTTTGAGTCAGATAAAATACATAAGGGGTTCGTGGGGCGATTGGAACCGGGAACTCAAGCAAAAACAATGCCAGCGCTGGCGTTGTGATTACGCCGTGCTATACTTGAGTCCCCGTTTTGAATCCTCCCTAGCACTTCATGTATAAACTGGTGAACGCTGAGAGTGTATACCTCCGCCAAGCAAGGCCTGGTCGAAAAATTAAAATTGGTTCTGAAACCATGATTTCTCTCGTACCAAACCAAAATCTAATCATTTGTGCCTTTTAACAGTATTAAAAGTTTCAGTAACTTTATTGAAGATTCGTTCATATTTTTTTTTTAGTTATGTTGCTAACAAACATTATGGCAAACACTTGTCATAATTTATGTCTTCTAACATTGCTAACGACTCCTGAAAATTCGTAAGATCCATTCATAACTTCTTCAGTTATTGTACTGACAAGGATAAAAATAAAACAGCAACAAACAAACTACCGAACCAGTAGATCATCACAAAAATTGGGTCTTTTTCTTTTATTGAAATACCTAACAACTCGTGTAAATTTCATAAAAATCCGTCCATAACTTTTTGAGTCATGGCATTAAGAAAAATGAGGCAGACAAACAAACGAATAAATGGATCTTTACCAAAAGTTAATCCTATGTTCCTCTTTACATACCTAACAATCCCTGTAAATTTCGTTGAAATCCATCCATAACTATTTGAGTTATCTTGGTGACAGACAGAAATACAGATAGACAAATAACTAGATAGACAAACAGCCAGACAGACAAATCCGACGAAAAGATAACCTCCTTGGCGGAGGTAAATAAACAGTATGCGTGTATGCGCATTTATCTGCTTGTTTAGCTATTTTGAGTTCGTGAGTGCTCGCTTGGTCGTCCTTCGCCAATCGTAATTGTAACTAATGCACTCTGAGAGCGCATACCTCCGCCAAGCAAAGTATGGTAACGAAAATTAAAATTGGTTCTGAAACGATGATATTCGTCGTATCAACACAATAATTTGATTTTTTGTGATATTCAATAGTATAAGGAGTTGCAGTAATTTTTTTGAAGATCATCCATTCATAACTTTTTGAGATATGTTGCTAACAAACTTTCTAACAAACATTAACCAAACACTAGAACGGGCCAGCCGATCGTCTCCAAACTTTAATCAGTTATGTCTTTTACCATTACTAACAATTCCTGTAAATTCGATAAGGATCCATTCATAACATTTCGAGATATTGTGCTAACAATCCTAAAGTCAAACACAGCGACAAAGAGACAAACGAACAAACACATCAACTCAAAATTTGGTCAGTTACTCTGCGTAATATACCTATCAACTCATGCATGTTTCATAAAAATCCGTCCATAATTTTTTGAGTAATGACAACAAGAAAAACGAGGCAGACAAACAAACGGATGGGAGGATCTTCACCATGAGTTAATCATTTGTTGCTTCTAACATACCTAGCAATCCCTGTAAATTTCTTCGAAACCCGTCGATAACTTTTTGAGTTATCTTGGTGACAGAGAGACGGACAAATAGGCAGACAAACACGACGAAAACATGAACTCCTTCGTGGAGACAGTAAAATAGCCTGTCCCAGTTGCACCTAGAATTACTCAAGAGAGAAGCACACAGTGTCCTCACTTCTTCTGAGTCAGGCGTCAGACAAATGCACTCGTACGTGTATAGGGTTTCGTGGGGATTCACACCGGTTACCTCTAATCCCCTCAGCTTACATGTGTTCACTGTCCAATATTATGCACAGCTGTTTACCGCTGTGCATCGCCATCCTACTTGATTGCAGCTTCTATAGGTTTCAAAAACAAGGGCCGCGCATGCTCGGTGGCGTAGGTAAATAATTTACGATTTGCCACATCTGAGCAGAAGGATCAAGCAGCACGCTTGTTGCGGATGCTGATATCAAGATTATTGATGTACATATTGAAGAGGAGTGCGCCAAGTACGCTACCCTGCGGAACCCCAGATGAGACCGGCGTCCAGTTGCTTGTCACTCCTTTGAGTTTCACTTGCTGTCTACCGACGAGTGAGCTATGCTCGGATCCAACGAAACTAGTCTACGTGGATGCCATGAACGGTTTGACAAATCTACATTGCGCAACGATTCGGCAATCTTGACTTTCTGACTGAGTGTTTTTATCTAAAACAAACAGATAGTGGTGCTGAGCACTGGAATCCACGAGATTTATTTCTTTCATTAGTATGATCGTCTGCCTCAGTCAGGTATGAAGAGCAGCTGCAGCATTCACTGGTTGTACAGTTCCCGACGATTTATCAGCTGTAACTATATAAAGAATCTAATGAATTTGACTCACAGGCCTTTTCAGAGCAGCACATACCAACGCATGACAGTCGGCATGCACTGACACAAAACATTTTAAAAAGATTATTTACGACTACCTGGAACCTGTGATAATTCTACAGCACAAAAGCAGTGTTGTTCAGTGATATCTCAGACCCGTACCATCCTAATTTTTACATCCGCCAAGGAGGTTAGGTTTTCGTCGTGTTTGTCTGTCTATCTGTTTGTTTGTCTCTCTGTCTGTCACCAAGATAACTCAAAAATTTAAGAACCGATTTAGACGAAATTTATAGGAATTGTTAGGTATGTTAGGAGGAACAGATGATTAACTTTTGGTGAAGATATGTCCATCCGTTTGTTTGTTTGTGGGCCTCATTTTTCTCAATGCCATAACTCAAAAATTTATTGATGGATTTTTCTGAAACTAACATGAGTTGTTAGGTGTATAACAAAGAGTATATGACCAAATTTTGGTAATGATCCGTTTGTTCCTCCGTTCGTTTGTCACTGTTTTTAATTTTATGCTTTTTAGCACAAGAACTCAACAAATAATGAATGGATCTTCATGAAATTTATAGGGGTTGTTAGTAATGTTGAAAGACATGAATGATTAAAATTTGGTGTAGATCGGTTTCTTCGTTTGTATATTTCATTCATGCTTATCATAACGTTTGTTAGCAGTATAACTCAAAAAGTTGTGAACGGATATTCAAGAAAACTGCACAAGCTGTTATTACTATCAAAAGGCACAAATGATTAGATTTTGGAGTTTATACAAAGAAAATTATGGTTTTAGAGCCAATTTGAATTATTTGCTACCGTTGCCTCACTTGGCGGAGGTATGCGCTCTGAGAGTGCTCTAGTCTTTTATTTAACACTGAAATAACCTGTAGAAATTCTACGGAACAAAGGCTTGTTCCTCAACTGTCTCTGCACCGACAAGTTCTGAGGGGGTCTGTTCCAGATGCTCATCATGAGATACGAGAGGAACTGCCGGTTTAGAGTAGTTGTTCGAGCTTTATGTTTGAGTTTCTGGCCGTTGATTTGCAGGCGATCATAAACATCTCACTCAAAAAGTCTCGTTGCAGGCACGTCGTTGAAGTCATTCAAGTACTAGAGTGTTTCTATTAGTTGCTCAATGATTGGTCTTCGCTCGAGAGAGATGGGTCCCACTTCCTGTTAGCGTCACTCTCATGGCTTGTTTCGCAGCTGAGCTGTCAATTTTGTTGCTCTACTTTGGATTCTTTCCATTTATCGATATCGTCGCTCAATTGGGGAGACCAGAATTGAACAGCAGATTCCTAATTCGGGGGCACTATTGCTTTGTACAAAGGAATGATAATATCAACATATACGACAAGGAGGCTGACTGTCTCCGATTCTGTTCAATATCTTCATTGACTGTATCCCTACAAAGTTGAATGCTGCTGGAGTAGGCTGCCATATCAACAATAAAGCAGTTAATGCCCTTAGCTATACTGACGACGTGGTACTTGTTTCTCCCTAAGCTAAAGGATTGCAAAAGTTGCTTGCAATTTGCGAGGGCAAAGGGAATAATAATAATGTATATTAGGCCTTGGAACAGGCCCCTGCCTGGTCATAAATATTCCGTTTTGAATGGTGTGGAGCTTACGTACGTTAACAGCTTCTCTTACCTGGGCCACAAAATCACTGATGATTTTCGTGATGACCAGGATATAGAGAAGAAAACGCGAAAGCTCCGTGCAGTTGGTAACACGTTAATTAGAAAATTCGGTCACTGCTCTGAAGAAGTGAAATGTCAATTATTCCGGACCTATTGTTACCCCCTGTACTGTAACTCACTTTGGTGTATCTTTAATAAGAAATCCATTGAGCGCTTGCGTGTTGCTTATAACGACATATTCCGCACATTGATGAAAGTGCCTAGGTCTAATAGTGCAAGTCAAGTATTTGCTTAAAAGTACACCGATTGTCTCAAGGTCAGGACCAGGATATGCGCCTTGAACCTGAAATACAGGATTGAAAACTCTAGCAACTCATTTATACAAGTCATCCGTAATGGCTCTGGCTACAAACGATGCAATATGTATCTACGATGGCAGCCCTTACTGTTGCCCGACGGAGGCCAAGCAATGGGGCGTAATGATGTCTAGAATGTAAGACCATTGCAACATGTCCTTTGTTTGAAACCTATAAATAAGATACATCCTCTTGTGTACCATGTAGCATTTCTGTGTAGTAATGTTTCCGTTATTATTATTATTAGTGAAAAAAATGATGAGAAGCACAATTAAAAATTTTGTTACCCACCACGAGTTTCGAAGTACTTCGGTTCATCAGGTGGGACGGTTGAAGATGGTTCAGATATCGTACAGATTCGACCATCTTCGACCATCCTCTTCGTAAACAAATGTCATAGGCTCCTATAGCTTAAAATTTAACCTTATCAGGGCCAAGCTAAATTACCGCTCTACAAGGGGCTTTTTTTCTCAAAGCTATAATCTACACTAGGAGAAGAACCCTGAGAGCAAATAACACAGCCTGGTCTATATGAGTATGGTCAAAGCAGGTATCAGCACAATTCTAGCTTCACGAGTTCTCCGTACCAGTGTACCAAACTTCTGCCTATGGCAGTTTACATGTGAACACGATCCTTATGTTTAAACGCCCTCGTACCGAGCAAAAATATACCACACTAGCTGCTGTTGTTTGTAAACCATATAATTTCAATACAAAGTCAGAATTGATTGCGTAATATAAATTTTACTCAAATCTCTGTCTCTACTTACAGTAGTCAGGGTATCCAGTCAGCACTTTCATCACTGAGAGTATCCCGAGTTTTTCTTTTAAGTAATTTTTTATCTTGATTTTTATTACAATTCGCTTAAATCTCAGTTGGCAGTTTCCCTCTCCAACGAGTATCCGTAGATGCACTTTTTTAATTGTTTAATTTAGAAGCAAGGGAGATGCTTCTGCCTTTAAAAAATCTCTGAAGGCATCTATTGCAGCCAAACTGGAAGGTTCGGCGATCTTTTACACTTTTTGCTTTAGGAAAATAACTGGAAGTTTCGGCAATCTTTTACACTTTTTGCTTTAGGAAAATAACTGGAAGTTTCGACAATCTTTTACACTTTTTGCTTTAGGAAAATAACTGGAAGTTTCGGCAATCTTTTACACTTTTTGCTTTAGGAAAATAACTGGAAGTTTCGGCAATCTTTTACACTTTTTGCTTTAGGAAAATACAATGGATGAGGTACATAACTTGACTATTGTCAAACCAATGTAAAAAATCCTCTAAGTGGGGGGCTAAATATGTAGAACGCAGCAGTGCCAAATGTTGTCTATTAACTAATGCACTTTGAGTTTTCGAATATAAATATAATTTTATCGATTGAGACAAGTTATGCCACGCGCTTAAGTGAGATTTGGCTAAGTTGCTTTGCGTTCTTAGCCACGCCCATCGGACTCCTTACGCTGGTTTGACTTTAGTAAAATTAGTTCTGTTGAATGAATCTGTTTCATAAATCTTTATTGTTAAGGTTTTTACATGTTCCAAGTCGTCAGTAATCGTAGAAGGACCAAGACTAGTCTTAAGAACCTTTCTGAATAATTTGCATGGAATGAGAAATGGGCATCCGTTGCTCATTCTATGGGCAACCATTGCTCATTCTATGGGCATCCATTGCTCATTCTAT
>LQNS02278094.1:13833925-13875741 GCA_001587735.2 Parhyale hawaiensis
AAAATCGTCTTGACATACACTGGGAGAGATATCCTCCTCAGCTAAGAACTCCTCCTCCACGAGTCGCAAGCACTTAACGACCAAAGCATCCCAGGCCATTTTATGCTGACTTCTTCTCACTTCCACTCCATCTATATATTTAAGCTCCGCATATCAGCGGCCATCGATCATGCTTGGGGGCATTCATGACCATCTCTTTGGCGGAGATTCTTCTCCCCCTCTGTTTTTTTTTTTATTTATTCTTTTTTATTTTCTGTTTCTCTTTTTTCTCTTTCGTCTTCCGTTTTTGTCTCCTCTCGTTTCCCCAGTCCTCTATATCCTACTAACATAAAGGCAATAGCTCATATAGGCCGGGAATGGGCCTCTTGGTTCGTCTACTGCCGCCTATCTAATCTAATCTATATAACAGCATTAGGTTCACACATAGCCCTATTGTGAATTGACAATGTTAACATTCTTATAGTAATAGGTTCATATATAGACCTATTATGAATTGCAGAGCTCGGCATTTCTGACTATGTTACGATGGTACGATGGCAAAATCGATGGTACGATGACCATCGCCATCGTTCTTACGATGACGATGCAATACCATCGCTCCATCGGCATCGGAACCAAAAATCGCCAATTTTTATCGGCGATGACCTACGATGAAATAACAATCGGCGATGGACCATCGCATTAACACATTTTAGGCCGGCTGCACACTAACAACTTTCGTTGTCGCTAGCAGCCTAGACGCAACTTAGCTTATCCGACTGCGCAGCCGTAGCCGTGACTTCAGCATGACGTCTATGAACATCGTGCTGTAATTCTTAAGATACCAATCGTTGTGAACACCAACCGCTCATAATTAAGAGCGATCGTTGAAAGTTCAACATTGCCACTCGCTAGGGTGTAGAAATTGCAGTAGCGACAGAAATATTTGAAAATTTTTGAAGCAGCTAAATTTTGTACCAGCTGAAGCCGTGCCGTAGCTACGTACACGGATAACTTGAGTTGCCTCTAAGCTCCTAGCGGCAACGAAAGTTGTTATTGTGCAGCGGGCCTTACAAATGCAAACATTTCAGGCCACAAACATCGAATAAAAGCAGCATCTCATATAACCTCGGCCTGTGTGCGATTTCCAAACCAGTAATACTATTCCTAGCTGATAAAAGGTGCGAAATGTAAGGCCCAGGTTATTAATTGACATTGTTAGATTAGCGAAATGTATTAAAATAAACTCTGTAACCCCCTCTTTATTCCAATGTTCTTTCCCGTGCGCAGCGAGCTGTGTAGGTTACCTTAGCCACTGGCTGGGCCTTCGGGAGGTCTCACTTTGTTGCCCACTTTGCTTTCTTCCTGATTTCATACTCCTACTTGCTCATGCTTTGTTTTGTTCTTCCTCTTCTTTCCCGACTTGCTGTTTCCGTGCACGTTGATCCTGTGTGGGATCACCTTCGTGCGTGGGCTCTCCGTTTATCTTGGCATACTCTATGTCCCTTGCTGTCATCGCAGCATATCCCATAGGGAGCTGCAGCTGTGTAGGTTACCTTAGCCACTAGCTAGGCCTTCGGGAGGTCTCACTTTGGAGCCCACTTTTCATCCTTCCCGATTTCAAACTCTGACTTGCTCATGCTTTGTTTTGTTCTTCCTCTTGTTTTCCGACTTGTTGTTCCCGTTCTGTTCTGCGATATCGTCCTGCACGGGAGCGGAAGCTCAAACTTCCTAACTATAACTAGCTTGATAACTGCGGACATTGCGCGCTGCATAGTTGTGTCGAGGTACCTGAGATCGGTCCCCACACCGGGCGCGGTCTTTCTCGGAGCACTCGACGTTCTGAACCGGGGCATTTGTTTGAGCACGTGGCTACCGTGGGGTTGCTTACCATGGGGCAGGTGGGGTGGCCGGTCATTGGACCTTCCGTAATGGTTCTTGGCGACTATTTATCGGTTGCGGCTGCACTTACTCCTCTGGGGCCTGTTGGTCTATGTCTGCCGCGCGAACCAGTGTAACTGGATTTCTCGGTAGAGGGTGCAGTCAAAGTTGACTATACCTTCACCTTTATAGGGTGTTATCCGTGTAATTGTGTTGTACTGTCTTTGGTTTTGTACTATGATATTACTTATTTTGCTAACTAGCTGTACATCTGATGAGTTTGGCGCACATACCTGGATTAGCTTTTCTTTCTCACCTCCCAGCTTCAGTGCCCGGGTCAGGAGCACACTGTAATTTCTTGGTGTGCCCATGGTTGGTGCAAGGAGTGTAAATTCCATTTTTTTTGTTCCTTCCCTCTTGTACTTTTTTATTTTTTGACCCATTAGCTTTGTGCTATCGATGGGCTTGAGACACAGGAACAATTGAGAAAGTAGAAAACGTGCCATTGTCTGTATTTCTTTTTACTTCATTGTGTTTCAATAAATTTATTATTATTATTATTAAAAAATACATGTTTCAAACACGTAGGGATGTTTTTCTGTAGTTTTAGCCTTATTTTATTATTTCATCGGCATCGAAAGTACAACCGATGACGATGCCCATCGTATGCCATCACCAATAGCTTGTTCAGTCATTTTCATGGGACCATTTCTTCCTCATAACACCATCGTCGATGGAGAAAATGGCTATCGCCGTTTGTTTGATACGATTTCCCTCGGACCATCGGTATCGCCGCTGGATTTTTGCGCTATTTCATCATAACATCGTAGTGTTTCCGATTTCGATGGTCTACACACCATCGCCATCAGATAGTCGGCGATGGCCATCGTGCTAGGCTCTGATAAATTGGTTAATGCATCGTCACATTAATTCAAAAACTAACAGAAGCAATCTTACGTGCCATACAACACAACCTACATTTTATACAATGTTACAAATGGCGGTAGAAAAGAATTTCTAAAACAGATTAAAAATTAGCTGATGGATCGTCACGTTAATTCAAAAACTAAATGAAACAACATTACGTACCATACTGCGCAGTAAACAACCAACATTCTATTCAGGGTTGCCTATGAAGATACTGGAAAATTCCTAAAACAGGAGACAGGCGAATAATTTGTCTTGATTTCGGGAAAATTTTCAATTTGGTTAGTTAAGAGATGGCCAGCTGTATAGCATTTTTTGTTTCCTCGACGTTAGTAAAACATTTCCACTGACAAACACCACATGCGTTCGTAAAATCAGGCACTTGAATTCCCAAAAGGACGGCAGTGAATTTTCATTTGTTCACCTCCTTGTTTCTCTTTGCTATGGAAATTCTCCAGAGGTTGAAACATTTACGTTTCTCAACCGACTCACTCATCACTTTAAAATATTAAAAGTTGAGCGCTTAGCCCTTAAAGACATTTGACCCCTTCCCCCTGATGAGGTTATAGGGGTGGAGGTATGAGAAAAATCGATTTCTTTCTAAGGGAAAAGTTTAGGCGAATAACCTGTATTATCCGATTCCCTTTCGTGCACAGCAGCTTTAACTTTGCCTAAATGTTTTCAATAATTGGAAGCAGATGTGAACAAACTTTGGTATCAAGTAAGGAAAGTGAAAGTATCCATGATAAAAATTAATTAAAATTAAACGATCTGAAATCAAACCCATCATCAGTAATTTAAGTTTTAATTGATTTAGAAAATGATGATGGAGTTTGGGCTTGTAACTTGAGCGGTGCTGCCATGAGGACCGTGGGTCACCTTAGCCCGGTCTTCGGGACGTCTTTTCTTCGTGCCCACCTGGCTACCTTCCGCGGTCATACGTCTACTGATGTTACTTTCCTCTATCTTTCCTCTTTTTTCCCCATTTACTGTTGCCATGCGAGTTGATCCTGTATGGGAACACCCTCGCCCATGGGTTTCATGTCTCTGTTATGAAACTTTCTTCTCTCACACATATATATTTAGGTAGCTTTCTATATATATATATATATATATATACAGTATATGTCGTATCAGCTGCCGCCGACGCTGGCAGAAGTATACTGATAAAAATGAATTAATTTTATATCACTGACAAAATGTCAGAGATATGTGATATACTGATAGCTACAACCGCTGTAGCACCGATGATAATATACAGCATACTGGAATGCTGACTATCACGTATCAACACTTGTTGCCAGAAATACTATTTCAATGTAGAAACTTACTACATACGTTGTGTTAGTAGCAATTGAGATTAATAATACAATATAGTATTCAATAGCAAGAAAGTATTCGTGGAAAGGAGCAGAAACGTTCCGTACGCAT
The DNA here is from genome assembly GCA_001587735.2 of Parhyale hawaiensis. Lineage (NCBI taxonomy): Eukaryota > Metazoa > Arthropoda > Malacostraca > Amphipoda > Hyalidae > Parhyale > Parhyale hawaiensis. The sequence goes on from LQNS02278094.1 coordinate 13,838,144, forward strand.
TTTATTGTGGAGTTGTATGACTTAGGATTTCTTTTACAGGCGTATGTTTTGTCTTTCGTGTATAATTACTACGTGATGTCGGGTATGAAAATTTTTTGTGCAGGATTTTCTTTGCTTTTTTTACTTTCTGAAATAGCCATGTCGTAGCCGCCTTACTTCACGTGAATAAGAGGCAAATACTGACTGAAAAATCGAAACACTGTCTTCTAGCGCTATTAATAGACAAGGTTATTATAATTGACTATGCTAATGAAATATATACATTATACATGTATTCTTAGAGCCTAAGTGTGTTCCATTGCTATAACTTTACTGGTTATAATGCAAGTATCCTTAGCTAGTTCTAGCTAGTTTTCTGCTGTACAATGTGAACTTAACAGATTCTTATGAGTTCTTCACACCCGGTGTGAGTCACTCCTGACAAGGTCAGCGGCTCAACAATATCCGGCTGGCCAGCAAACAAGGCGAGTCATATGAACACATGCATGTAACTTTACAATACAATCCTTAAGAGTTAAGAGGCCAAGCAGCTAGTTACGCACGATGACGGGCTTTCCGATGGAAAAGTAACCTCAATCCAAAGACTGTCAACTTTCCCGCAGGGACAAGCTGCAGTAAGGAGTGGCGCAATCCACAGCTATATAAATCTCAACAATCAATTTGGACCGTCGCAATCGCACTTCTGTCGCAGCATCTCCGCCACAGTAGAAGGTCTGTCTCAGTAGTGGTTTGAGTAGCTAGATTTGAACCTTCATCTCGCAGTATTTGAACAACTTTAGTTTCTATGAATGTGTTAAGCAGGATGTTAAGAAGGTACATAGTATCAGCCGCTATAGTAAAAAGTTCAGAACAAGAATCAGGTTAATATCGTAATGTAGTTTGATAGGAAGAAATGGCGTTAGCTAAATTCGCATGGAGAATCAAACCCCCGCCATCTAGTACTGTTAATCTTAGTGTATTGTAAGGTAGAATAACAGTGTAGAGTTTGTAGGATTTCGAGTATGAGGGTTTATTGCCGTTCATTATGTTGGTAGATTCTAGAAAGCCCGTACAAAGTACTAGGTTTCTGTTGTGCAACACTGTGTATACGACATCTATAACTAAAAATCGTTTATATAGATTGGTGTCACTCTGACACGCCTGTATGTCAGTTTATACATAAAAAATGTCAATACTTAAATAGCTGTTATGTTCATATCGGTTGCCAAATTAAATTCAATGTGTTGTTTATTATCGAGTTGGATTTACTTTCCTATTCTTCTCTTTGTTGCCTTCAATTAAATTTACTTATCTCTTATCAAATTGAAAACCACCCATTATAAACCTCTGACTTTGCCGGTGAGGGCGGACCGTTGGACTGAGGGCTCCAATACCGGTCATAACTACTTACTTATAAATCAAATACGGACAAAATAAATTGTGCTTGGGCCATAACATAGATCACAGTTATTACCAGTAATGATTGAAAAGTATGCAGTAGAAATGCTCTGGTATCCACTATCCAGCCCCGTGGCTGAAAGACGTACTGGAAGATTGCCTGATACTGTACACGACTGATAGAGAAGACTAAATGAGGTGTCAAATAAGTCATAACCTTAGGGTTGATGATCCCAGTTGCACTCGCATATCCGCCAGTATCTCTGATCACCACTACTGATTGTGTATATGAGTGTAGCTCTTGAATGTCAGTGTCCAACTCTGACCGAAGCAGACAAGTTAGTCGCATATTAATCAGGATTAGGATTGAATTATAGGTAGGTGTTATGGGCGTGCCTCCCACACCGGGCCACGGCACGATATATATCTTGAAGGTAAAAAACTAGAAACAGTAATTTCATTAACTTGGTAAAAATCTGTTTTAATAAAAGTTTGAAATTAAACGTTCAAGCTCGCTTGACGATGTTCGACGTGAAAAGCAGTTGTAGCATCTGCTTAATGTCAAGATATTGTAGTGCCTAAGATGGCGAGTGTGTCCAAGGCTCGGTGCTCTTAATCTTACGTAAACAAAAGGTGGCCTCGGCCCCCAACCGAGGTATGAAGAAAATTGCAGTTCGTAAAATTTTTTAGAATTGAAGTCAGTTTTGGCTCAGAGCCTAGGGTGTGCGTACATTTTGCGTTCCCCCTAATTCCCCCGTCAGGGGAGGAGGCCATCTAACTAAACCTCTCTCAGCCTGGCTCTGCATTCTGGGGATTTTCGATCTTTTGTCGCCGTGGTTAGTAGTTTACTGGCTATTAGCCGCCAATCTAGACAATCTTACAGAAGTGCGTGCTTCGGCAGCAAACGTGTGTATTCCCAGAACCTGTTTTCTGCTTAAACCCCTCAATGATACAACGTAAAGTGATTGCATAGACGAACTGTGCAGTGTATGCTCCGTATCATCGTCGGGTTTCCTGCCAACACCTTTGACGTTCTTCGTTTAGTAAACACCGTGTGCCCTTGTACAGTGCTTAATTGGTAAATGCCTCATTTAGTCTATTTGAGAACTATGTTTTCTAGTCTCAACAAGTGGAACTACTTCCATTCACCAGGGCTCCAGCGTGCTAAGCCCTAACGTGACGTAAATGCTAACATGTGCCCAGTGTCTGCGTTGATTATGTTGCCTGAGGTATGACGATGTGTTATACGAACAATTGCAGCAGTGCAGTGTACGTCATCGATAAATAAGTCACATCACGAACTGCAATAATCAATGTGACGGAGATGGCAGTCGTAATCAAAGCCTAATGCTTCCCTTAGATGCAGCAAGGGAATCGTACTCGAGCCGTCGTATTACATCTCTGTGTCTTTTCTGCTAAACTTTTCCCGAATGTTCCATTTGAAGTCGCACGGACCTAAAATAATCATACAGTGCGGGAAGAGCAGGAAGTGTAGAAAGTCCAAATGCATAGATTGAAGTCGCTATGTACGTCCCGTACTGGCGGTAGCCATCAGTTGCAGCGCATTTTCGGAAGGATCTGCGAATGGAGCGTCATCACTGCGATAATTTTAGTCCCCTGAGGAGATGAAGTCAAGCGAATATCTAAATAGAAACTCTCTTGTTTTTACGTTTTCATCTCAATGTTAATTAGGCACTGAAGCAAGTGTGTCACAGAGCTCTCGCAGTGCGATGTGATTCACGTGTTATTACTGGGAAGTGAAAGTGTTTCGAGGTGAGTGTAGTGTAAGTGTTTCTAATCGATGAAAATAAAGGACATCCAGGTTCCATGTATTTAATAACCGTAAAATAATACTTCTTCTGGACGACAAATTTTATTTTTACCAAGCTTTCGACATTCTCAGCGAATGTCGTTGTCAAGGTGGGAACTTCAAAACTGCTAGGTCCGCTATTTATGAAATGGAACTAGTTGGTATCAAATATACGCTTGAAATATTAACACTATACGTAATTAGAGAGGCTGGTCGAAAATTCACAAGTTGTTTGTTATCGGTCTATAGATTTCTGATATTTATTGGTATCTATTATAACATTTTTGATTGAATTAAGAAAACGTTGATTCTAAGAACCGTCGTTGGTTTGTCTGTTAACATTGCTATAGAATTTAAAAGTCTGACCAATTGATGGAATGGCCCGTGTCTCGTACCTGTTGATATACCAAAGAATTTAATTATTATTTCTAAACGCTTGTTTGATGTTCTTTGATTCTTGTGCTAATGTTTCGGCCAGTCTCTCTAATTACCTACATTGGAGAGACTGGCCGAAACATTAAAACAAGAATCAAAGAACATCGTATTCCACATGGATATCGCATTGAACAAAAAAGATGATTGACTTTTCGCTTTGGAATAAAATGGCAGCCATATGCAGTCATTGCTCTTAAAACGCGTGATATAATTGTGATTCGGTTGTATACAAAAATCTTTTTATAAAAGTGAACGTTTTCGCCTAATGTTTAGCATTTATGTAACTTTAGTGAAGAGTAAAACTTGTAGATCTGCTGGAAAGACATGATGTGATAACGAGACTGCAGTTGAGCGACAGGAACATTCAAGAGCCTCAGCGCAGCCCTTTGGAGAGAGGGAACCCTGTTAGTTAGGGTCACTCCACCAGTACCCCGAGCAGTAATACCATACGTCAAGTAGGGATACACCATACTTTATAGTAAAGGGTAAGTAGCTCCTGAGAAGGGACATAACAAGACAGCCTACGCATCACTCCCACAGATCTGGACAGCTTGGCACACACATGATCGATTTAGGCCCTAAAAGTAAGTCGGTCGCCAAGAAATATTCCCAAAAACTCCGCATTGGTAAATTTGACACAGCTTTGAAGGATGTTTCTTTACGTTCAGCGAAAGCCTATTACACATTAACCAGTCTGTGATCAGCTCCAGCTCCCTATTGACAGAATTAACCACAGGCATCGGATCATTACCAGCTGAGAACATTGTAGTATCGTCAGCAAAGTGAATAAATTGCACAACATCTGATACATCAGCCATGTCCTTAATAAAAAGCACAAAGAGGACAGTGTCAAAGATCGAGCCCTGAGGTACACCAAGCGTGACTTGGGAAGCTTCAGAGCGCGCCCCGCTGATGGATACGAACTGTTTGCGGCCAGATATATATGATTTAAACCTGTTGATTTGTAGGACCTCTGATGCCATAATAGTCCTGCTTTTGTAGAAATATGCGGTGATTTACTGTATCGAATGCTTTCGAAAAATCTAGAAAAGCAGTAATAAGGTAATTCACTGCATCTCATGAATCGTAGGCATAGTCTAAAAATTGAAGTACTGCATCTGCAGTGCTTGACCTCTGACGGAAACCAAATTGGTGGGGAGACCATAGATTGTTGGAGGAGAGGTACTGCGAGAGACGGCGGTACATGAGTTTTTCGTATATTTTGGACAGAATAGGTAGGCAGGAGATGGGTCTGTAGTTTTCTACGGTTTTCTTATCACCTGATTTGAAAATTGGCACAACTCGAGCTATCTTCAAACAATCTGGAAATATTTTCGACTCTACTGACTGGTCAAATAATTGACTGATAAGAGGACTCAGCTTGCTGGCATGTGTGTAGCTTGAAAACAAATGTGGAAATCTCGTCAAAGGGTGTACCTTTATTGGGCAGAGCTAATATTATTTCATGGACCTCCTCAGCTGTACTGGGAGCAACAAACGTTAATCCAAGTTGTCTATTTCTCAAAAACTGAACAGGGGATACATTCGTGGTAGATATGGCTGCATCTAGCTTGGCACCTATAGAGGCAGTGTGCTGACAAAACATATCGGCAACAGTTCTCTTATCAGATACATCAATCATTCTCCCTCAACACAGTAAGTTGGTCACGTGATGCAGACGGTTTCAGGAGAGTTTTTAGGTTACGCCAAGTTTCCCTAATATCATTGCTACACTCCTCAAATTCGCGTCGAAAACATAGCACCTTAGCAGCTCGCAGAGTTCTACAAAGTGTATTCTTATATTGATTACACAGGGCAACAAAATTTTTATTTTTCCCTGTTGCCTGAACTTTAGGAACTGTTTCAAAGTCAATACCTCACCCTGATTTTAGATCTGTGAGTGAGCACGTCAATTTTTTTTAGATATTCGTACTTGTTATTCTCGTAGGAATAGCATTACAGGACTCCTCTGAAAATGTTCCCAGTAGGCGTTAGGTAGGATTAGCACTGATGAAGTACAAGAAACAGGACGTGATTGCTTGGAAATGGGGCGTGATAGACAAAAACGGTCTTCAGATTTGGAATCACAAGGTAGAACTGATGAAAATTCAGTTGAAATAATTTTGGCAACAAATTCCTTGTTGCTCAGTGCTGTTACGGGTGGTAGAGGAACTACCACGCTGATGCAAGCATAGACACTTATTGCTGGTTAAAACTTTATTAACTATAAATACAGTGCAACAACGTAAGCTCATTCGAAGGGTCTAAGATTCCCGGGTGCAGACATCCGACATCCGTTGCCATGTTAGCGGCTTTACCTCTGACTTTAGATTAAAAGATATTATTCAATTTCGCTAAAATGGTATGAGGCTAATTTATTCACTAACGATAAAATTGTACTAACAGCATCCGTATCAGTGTTATAAACAACAACCTCCACTACACCACGCTTGTACTGTCGACAGAGATGATGTTTTCGTTTCATGGAGATAACAAGTGCGCCTGTAATCCATGGCTTCTGTAAATTCTTACAAGAGACTTGCTTGCTTCTTTCCAATTTGGCAACAAGCATTATAGGCTTCCTTCACACCTTCCAGCAGCATTTTAGTCCTCAAGCCAACGTCCAACGAATCCGATGCCTGACATGTTCTCCCAATTTCGATTATTTTCGATTTAAGTTTGTCAATGGAAGCTTTAGAATGATCGCGAAAAGATTTGTACCTATGTAGTCGAGTTACTAATTTTAATACTGCAGGCGACAAAGACAGGAAATAGGTCGCTAATGTCTCTCGGGAAAACTCCAGTCCTAATTACACTGGGACAATTTGTCCAAACGTGGTCCAGTAGAGTGGCGATACCGACAGTTGTGAGCGTAGGTTTGGTAATGACAGGATAAAAAGACGCAGCACGCATAGAATGAACAAAAGTATCAATGTGCAAACCACGATCGAGTAAATCGACATTAAAATCGCCGACTAGGAATGCAGTTTTAGCAGGAGAAATCCCATCCAAGATCCTAACATGAAGCGCATCGATGAATCGAGGCAGAGCTGCATGTTGTGGAGGACGATACAATCCACTGACGACAATCGAGGACGACGGAGTAGGGTACAATTCCACACAGCAGCTCTCTATCTTCTCACTAACGCTGGACAGCTCGGTCAGCAGTGTAGATCTGATATTGTCTCTCATGTAAACAGACACGCCGCCGCGCCGGTCCTTCCTGTACGTATGATAACCCCTGTACCATTAAGGTCTTGCACTTGCGAGAACCTCGTCTCACTCAAGACAAGAACCTCAATAGAGCGGTTCAGCGTCTCCAGGAAGGCACTCAACTCGTCAAAATTTCGCGAAAAAGACCGTATGTTATGGTGAACTACCAGAAAATCTTCATTTACTTGAAAACGGCTATTAAAAGATCAGGGGTCGTAATATCGACAATTAACAGTTTCATCAAAGATACTGTTTGCAGCAGCCAGTGTTTCAACCTCACTGAGAGCCGGCAGCATTATAATTGAGTTGTCCTGACTGCATTGCCGAACGAGTGAAACGCTAAGAGGAGCTCTCTTGCTTAGCCCTAGTATCAAAGTATTTTAGCTCCAACATTTGATCAAAAATCCTCCGTACTTCAGGGGTGCTCTCAGACAAAAGCTTTAGACTCTCCGGATCGCTCAGGTCAGTCAGGTCAGGGAACTGATTAATACACGTCCCGCTTCGTAGTTTTTAATTACATTTGAGGATGAGAGACGGTCAGTTCCTTTTCTTTTGTAGTTCTTGCTGTTGGAGAGAGCATGGGAATCGTTCGGTACCTCCTTGGCACCCTCACAATCCGTTATGTTCAGAGAGTCGTCATATTTGCCACATGCAGGCTCAGCAAGTTTGGCATCAGTTCAATTGCCAACTAATCGGGATACAGCTGCAGCTGAGGGAGGCTCCACGGCCACAAGATCTAAGTTAGGTAAGCCGTTTGCATGCATCAGCTGGCGCAAAACGGAACCAAAGACGCCAGGCTCATCAGCATTATTATATTTTCAAATATTTTATTAAAAACAGATTAAGTTGAATTTTGGCCTATAGTTAGCAACTAGGTTAGGGTTACCGTCTTTAAAAATAGGAACACTGGGATAAACACCCGATTCAATACATAAATTGAAAATGTCGACTAATCTATCAGCAATGGCAGGTAATAACTCAAATAACACAGAAGGGTGCAATTCACCGCAAGGAAATTTCTTCTTTTTGAATTTAGACAGTATGACTCTGATTTCATTAAAACTCTGTTTGTAAAAATGGCACAATGCGTTGACTACAGGTATATTATTGAGAAAGTTCACCATTTGGGTGGAAAGGATGCTCGTCAAGTCAGCAGCCACTTGTACAAAGTAATCGTTAAATATCTCAACTATAGCACTTGGTTGAAGGAAGCATTTTGGATCAGAACAATAGTTCAGCTGTTGCTCTTACATCGTCCCATGAGTTGTTTCAATTTTTTCCACAATTTCTTAGGATTGTTACTAGGAGCTTTGTTTTTATGTAATAAATTTCTTCAACCAATAATAAATTATTGGATGATGGTATCTAAGCTATTTTGAAACCATTTGTAAAACCTAAAGACAATAGTACCTCTTAGATATTGTTTCCGAAGTTTTCTTCGCTTTCGCAGCAAGAATTTTATGTCAATGTTGATCCACGGTGCATATTTAGCCCGCCTTTTGATGGATTTAGTTAAAATCGGGCAACATTTATTGTACTCAGCAGCTATACACTCACCTACAAATTGAGTCATGGCTACACATGGATTCTTCCTAGGGATTGTTATAAAATTGAGTTCATTGACGTATTGCAAATAGTCAGCCCTTTTAATTTGACTTGACGCACGGTAAGTTACCAAAATATCTGACAACTTAGGTAAAGAAGAGGAAATAACCTAAGGCATCATTTGATCTACAATTTCATAATCGCATATGCCAGCAACTCTCTCATCACCTATGACAAAGTTAGCCCATATATGATCAATGAGGCTGTCTCATGTAACACCACGACATTAACTAATTCTTGTAGGATTGAAAATTAATGGGATGAAGCTTAATGATGCCACTACCTCGATAAAATTATCGATTGCACTCAAGTAAAAAGAATTGAATAAATTTATATTCAAGTCCGCGCGTACAAGAATGTTAGTGCTAAGCGCGAGTAAGTTGACGATAACGTCGGCCAAAAATTTAGTAAAAATAGATACATCTTGGCATGGAGGCCTATACAGTATATATAACAAACACTATTAGTTTTATCGCACGTTTTAACAGAAAGGAAAAACATTTCACATACATGATAAATTCCCGATACATTAGAATTAACCGTTACATCAAGGATATTGTGATAATACATGCATATCCTCACCATTAATAAATTAAACTTATACATCTTGTCCCATTATACCCCGTAACATTTCCATCAACATACTGTATGTTCATTTTTTCTTCCTCTGTGAGATGGAAACTTAGGCTTAAACTACTTAATCTAATAATAAAAGTAATATTTTTTGTACCAAACCTACATTTTTTTGCATGGATCTTTGGTTTTCTTATTTAATACATAAGCTTCAACTATCTATGTTAGCCTTCTTATCAGTCACCTTTGTGCCTTGTTTTGTGTTGATGACTTGGTTTCTAGCTACTATACATACAGCCGCCCTTATGATGTAACTGCTTTTGCACAGTTTAGCTGCAGTAGAGCATAGGAGAAACAGAGCACCAAGCATCTTGCACTGAGAAAAGGCTAACTTTCTCTCATCTTTTCATGCAATGACGAATTTTCTTCTAATTCCTCCACTTCATCAGCACTAATTTCTCTGTCAGTAGTTGAGTATTCGCTGAGTATTCGCTTTGCTTTATAATGATGTGCCTATACGTGTGTATTTGTAGGTAGGTGTAGGTGTGTGAGTGTGTGTTAGATGGATAGCGTTTTCAACAGGTAAGATCACGAGATCCAAGCACCACACCTCTGCACCATCACGCAGCTGCACCATAAATAAATACACAAGTCCTCTTTGAATTATACGTTGCCGGAAATTGGTATGTGCATTCCTGACGGACATTCCTGCAGACCCATGTTATTTTCATACACTCAGTACAAGCGTCTGCCCAGTGTGTCAATAAAATACACTAGCAAGTATAAGTTAAGGGACAGTAACACACAATCATCAATTCTTTTTCACAAAAATGAGTGCGTGCGCTGTCAAATATGACAGCGAAGAACTTGTGATGATCCGTTTTTAATTATCAAAATTTTCCTGTTAATGCTCTGGCTGAGCAGAGGGAAGCTTTGTTTCGGTAATGTGCTGAAAAGCAATCTCTTTTTTATTGCCCACAGTCGATATTGTCTTCTAATAAATACGGAGCTCTGTATCATGGATACTGACGGCGTCACATAACTTGGAAATTTTCCTCAAGTGAATTGTTGTTCTGTGAAAGAAAAACCCAAATTGATGAATATTATTTGCTGAGAAGAAATCCCCATATGCTATTTCCGTTTCTGACCGCTGAAGAACATCTTTCCTGTTGCTTCGATGGTTATCCAGCTAGTAAGAGCATCAGCGTAAATTTAGGGCAGCTGAAGTTTGAATAAAGGAAACCTCAGAAAAGAGTATGAAGCACGATGTAACAGAGTGCTTAGAGAAGCTGTATGTATCTGCGTTGAGTGAACTTCAAAGCTGCAAAACAAAGAACTGCACTGAGATATACGTTTGCCATCATCTGCAACCTGGCCTATTTTCTACTGATCACTTTTCAGTGACGCGAAAAAAAATATTTCGATGTATGAAAAAAGTTATAAAAATCAGGTTCCACAGTTGCACTATGAGAAGCTCAAAATAGCTTTATTATTTCGATGCCAAGAACTGTTTTGAGCAAGAAGTGCATTGGGATAAATAAAGGAATAAGTATCCCATTTTAGCCAACTTCAAGGAGCTTCAATACATCTTCTACAATTTGGTCATCGATCTCCATGAAATCGCAACTTAATTACAAAATCTGCAACCTGGCCTATTTTTCGCCTTTTTATTTCTTTCAGAGAGTGACCCGAAACATACAAATATATAAACATATAATATATAAGCTAATAAGCACATGACGGTGTTATTATATTGCGTTTATTGATTCATAAATAAAATATTTAAACAAAATGAGTGAAAATTAACATAGTTCTAGATACATATTTTGTATTATTCATGTTAGAATTTCAGAATATTAGAAAACATGGTTACGAAATAAAGAGAATGAAAATATTATATTTTTATTGTTACAAAAGTTAGGGGACACCATCAGAAAATATTGAAATATAAATACATTTTATCGAAATAGCATAACAATTTTCAAAAGTACTAATAACAAGTAATCATTACATTGTGCTGTACTACCTCATTGCATCATTTGCTGCGGAAACTTATTAATCTTGTACAAAACTGCGAGGTTAGCATGGTCCACTGATCGTTCGAAAAATCCTGATAATGTATCCTGATTTCTAGGGTTTATGGCTTGAGCACGTACTCCAATGATCTTCCACACGTTTTTGATTCGATTGAGATAAGGGCTTTGGGACGGCGAATTCATACCTGTGATCCGTTCATCCTTCAAGAAGGTGGCAACTATACAAGCTTTGTGACAAGGAGCGCTGTCCTTCATGAAAATAATAGTTGCAGTTCTCAAAGATGGCAGTGCATGCTGGCGAAGTAACTCTCTATACGCTGCCGTATTTACTGAACCATGTAGGCGAACCAGTAAGTGGTCCTGGCCCGGCAGCAGAAATGACTCCCACACTAAGCTGCTATCTGCTTCGTACTTTACTGTTTTTTGATGCACTTTGGAGGTATCCTTTCACCTACTTTTCGCTTAACATATCTTTTTCCATCAGAACCAGTCACACTAAACTTAGATTCGTCACTAAAATGTACAGCAGCCCATTGTGCATCCCACCATTCGTGTTTTTGAGCAAAAGTAGTCTCAATTTTTTTTAAGTTTTGAAGCAGGAACACGTGCACGCAAACCAGTCTGCTTGAGTCAGCGTGAGATACTAAATTGAGACACCTTTCCCCCCTCCCCCGGGTAATTCACCCATTTTACGATCAGTTTCAGCTGCAGACTTAAAACCGTCCTTCATGCTCTGTTTCACTATGGTTCAGTCTTCCCCCGGAGAAGTTTCTGGAGGTGTGCCGGTCTTTGGCAACGCTTTTACGTTTCCTTCCTGTCTACATAAATCTGGTTATGATGCGTTGTACGAGACTACGAGATCATCTCATAGCATTAAAAATACCTGACAGTGACTTCCCATCTTTTTGAAGACATAATACTTCTTTTAGCTTCAGAAATTGGGCGACGTTTCGTAAGCGCCATGATTAAGTTCAATTTGTTCCAATGATGCAAAAGATTCAACTCTACAATTCATCTAGAATTTTTTCATGTGGGAATGTTGTAATATAGACATCACTAAGGATTACTATTGCGTTTTTCATGGTGTCCGTTAACTTGTGGGCAGAGGAAAATGTAATGTTTTCGTTCTATTTCTGTTGATTTTCTAACCATTTTTGCCTCCGACAAGGAAATTATATATTATCGCCAGATTTGTCTGTCTGCCTATCTGTCTGTTCGTCGCTTTGTCCGTTATTACCTCCACCAAGGAGTTTATGTTTTCGTCGGGTTTGTCTGTCAGCCTGTTTTTTCCTTTGCTGTCTTTCTGTCTACCTGTCATCAAGATAATTAAAAAATTTATAGAGCTATTTTGACGAAATTTACAGGGATTGTTAGGTATTTTAAGAAAAACAGATTAATAACTTTCGGTGGAGGTCCGCCCATCAATTTGTTTGTTTGTTGTTTTTTTGTCTCATTTTCTCAATACTGTAACCCACAAAGTTATGGACGGATTTATAGGAAATTTACATGAGTTGTTAGGTATAATATGACAAGTAAATGACCAAATTTTGTAACGATCTGTTTGTTCGTTCATTCGTTTGTCACTGTTTTTAATTTGATGCTTGTTTGTACAATAACTCCCCCATCCCCTATTCAACCCCTTTATGGTTACACTGGCTGCCTAAAATTTTTCCTTCGAGTATGTCTGATGTATAGCTACGGATTAGTGATGAAAAACGAATTTTGAAAATTTTAAGGGTCACCCTGTCTACGGTCCCCTTAATTACTTCTGCTGACAGAAGAAATATCAAGCAGCATCCCTTAATTCGGCTGACAGAGCGAATGTGCAGCGTCCCCTACTTCTGCTGACAGAGAGGATATCCAGCGTCCCCTACTTCTGCTGACAAGGGACATTCAGTGTCCCCAACTTCCGCTGACAGAGGGGACATCCAACGTCCCCTACTTCCGCTGACAGAGGGGACATTCAGTGTCCCCTACTTCCGCTGACAGAGGGGACATCCAGCGTTCCCTACTGCTGACAGAGAGAACATCCATCTTGCATTCTTTCTGTTTCAGAGGCAACATATTCAGCGTACACGTTCAGAATGCAGCTAACTCAATGTACTCTGTACAGTATAGACAACTAGCAGCCCTGCAGCGCAGGTGTCCATTAATATTTATGGTTAATGCAAATGTTCTACGCTTAGGTCAGCAGTTCCGAATATTCTCGTACTCTCGACCTCCAACGCACAACCCAGCAGCCCACGTCAACGCTCTGTGACGCACTGCATGGCTGGAAATTCTTGGTTTAGTGAGGCAGACCTACACATAGCTGATTGAATTTTGCACTTTTACTATTCACTGAGTCACACGATTATGTCAACAATCGAGTTATCATTGACTGCATAATGAATTTAGGAATACTAATAAGCAGGACAAGAGTGAAAAAAGATCATCTACAGTTATTTAGCATTTTATTTCACATTTCACAGTGTGTATACCGTATGCAAATTACGTAATGAAAATTCAAGCACATGACTATCAGCCGTCAATTTTCTATCACTTTACTTCTGTCTGCAAATATTACTCTTTTGATGTTGAAGTTGCGGCTATTCAAAGCCGCATAATTAGTAAAATAATTTAAAACTGAATTATAATGATGAGCATAAAATTAAAATTTTCTCTCAATTTTGTGGCTCTATATAATGGCAGCTTCACACTATAGTCTTTCGGTTCCCAGATGATGAACAAAGCGTACGAATGTGTTCTTGTTGTTGTTGCTTTGATTCTACCATTGTACTAACAAATTGTTCAACTGGCTATAGGCAACTATAGGCTATAGCGGCTCTTGAACGTGTTTGCGTGCATTCAAGATCGTCTCTTGGGCATGGACTCTTCACCCCCCCCCCTTTTTTTCTCTCTCTCTCTCTTTTCTCCTGTCCTCTATACCCTACTAACATAATGGCAATAGCTCATAGAGTGCCGGGCGTTTGTTCCGGTGTCTTTTTGGGAATGGGCCTATTGGTTCGTCTACTGCCGCCTATCTAATCTAATCTAAAAGTATTATTTACCATAGCGATGTTTCCAACGTATTTCTCTTTACTAGCCGGACCCGTGGAAATTCCACAGTTAATTAAAATTTTCACCAACTTCGTTTGATATAAGGTAGTGCTCCTGTAATTTAACCTACCCTGTCTAGTCTAAAGTCCGCCTGACGAACCCTGTCTACCCTGATACACCTCGTTTCGTGGACTCTAGCTTCTCTCATCTGTGAATTTCGCATACAACGGTACTTCTTGCATTGCTCCCCTATATTTATGTATGCCTGTCTAAGCTTTGCTTTCCACTGCTTACAGATAATTTTGCCGATCATATAATCTTACGGGTTTTAATTTTCTTGTCAGCGTGTCTGATTTTTTTTTCATGACTACGGGACCCATGGATATTGATCAGCAGCCTATCACTTTCCTACTCCCTTTGATGCGATATAGCTATAGGCTACAACAAAAAGAGTCGGATAATTTCTTCACTCAGAGCATCTTAACCCTCTGTTCTCAAGATTTCATTGTATTTCCTGGGATATCGCACATTCGTTTAAAAGAATACCTGAGAGCCCAGGTGTCCAACACCATCCTCTCTATTCTCGTTCAGAGTATCCTAACCTACGTATCTGGCTGGCGCTATTAAAAACGTCGAGTGCCACAAGCAAAGCGAACATAACATGTACTGCAAGAAATGAAAAGCGGTAGATATAATCCGAGTGAAATGGCCTTCATGTCTTTGCTTTGAATGTGACTGAATTTTTTTAAAGAAGAGCTAAGGAAGACAGCTATGGTTGAACTTCGTTTCAGCGTAAATCAGAGCTTTTCACAAGTTAAATTTTCCCCCTCTAGCTAATAGTGATAAGCGTCACGTACAGACGCACGGATGGATGGACTTACGGACGGATGGATAGAGCCTCAAGCAGAATTATTATATAGATATTCCATGCGATTGATTGAGAAGAAAATACACTGTACACCCTTCTGTTATTTACGAGGAAGCAACTAATCATTTGGACACTATAGACAGCATCTTGTGACGTTTAGAGATTATATCGTATGAAGCGGGCTTCACTGGCTTTGTCACTGAAACAGCTAAAATTCGCAATCGGGAATTTATAGGCATTTATCCGATGTTATCGGATACCTTTAACTATTTACTCATAGGTAGTCGATAAATGCCTATAAATTTCCGATTGGGAAGTGCAATGGGAAATCGGTGGGTGTGTATTCTGTTCGTTAACCTTGCTTAAACCGGTCGCCACAAACTGGAATTCAGACTAAAGCAGCATTTGTGTTGACAGTATAAATATGCTTGCGTGAAAAGCACCTGCCGGAACTGCAGGTGTTCACGAGAATAATGAGATGTGCATGACATTCCTCTCGCATACGTGCTATCTTTCACTGATATACACTTGTGTCCGTGCAGAACTCTCAACGCTTCGTATATTTTTTTTATTGATAGGCATACAAGCATGCTTTTAATATAACTGCTGAAACCTATATTAACGGATACTAAGTGGATTATAACGGAAAATTTTCGTTTATTCCAGGGTCAATAAGTATTTGATTTATCGTTCCTTTGGATAAGCCTCACTCACACCAGCGCCAGTTCGAGCGAAATTCGCAGATTGCAGCGGAAATAGCATGCCAGCGTTGATATCTGCGTACCTGTTGTACGCGCACGCACCGTTCGGTTAGAACTTCGTTGCTGATGCTTTTTTAAGCAAATAAGTTGTAGTTTCGGACACTGCTCATAACTTGTTTAGCTTGAAGGATAGAAATGAATGCATGAATGCATCACTGTGAATGTAGATGCCATTTGTTTATATTCTCTAGCAGAGCGCAGGAATTGATGGCCTGCTTACACAGCAGTATATTGAACTCTGGCTCTCAACTAATGGACTCGATAGATGCATTTTTGTCCTGCTTAATTAAACCGGAAAGCACTCCATAACTGCAGAGATACGGTAACGAGCACATAGATAAGAACGATGTTTATGAAGCTAGGTAGAATTACATAACATTCTTCATACAGCACAGGGAACACTGAAAATTTGAACATTACTATGAGATTTCCTGTAACATGATAAATGAAAACCCATGTAGCTTGTCTTATTAACAAATTACTACTAACATATTACGGCATGAGTGATTGATAATTGTAGTAAATTGGCCAATCAAAAAGATAAGTATGAACGTTGAATGAAATCCTTTAATTTAATGCTTGTTCAGTTGTATTTAGTAACTTGTAGAGTAAAAACTGTAAAACAGAGTTCATTGTCAAAATTTAATGAGTTCCTTACCCGCTCTTGCACTATAAACATAGCTAGAAAATCAGTGACGTCATTGAAGTTAGAGAACTGAGCGCAAAGTTACGTAATGAAGATAGACATTCAATTGAAGATATTGCTAAGACTGTGAGGAAGTTCAAGAGTGTTGTTTGCAGTGTTCTGAAATATTTTGAGAAAACTTGGTCATGTGAAGCCAAGAAACAACGGGGCAGGTCATGAAAACCATTGCAAGAGACGGCAGATGGATCGGTAGGAATAAGGCTAGTGATAACCTCAGCATTAATGTTTCAACACGCACCATTTCCCGAAGACTTAATGAAAAAGGTTTGTGTAGTAGAATATCTTTCACGAAGCCCTAAATTTTTCGCAAGAAACAAGTCGCCCGACGGAAATATGCTATTGAACACGTCGCATGAACTGAAGTAAAAAAAGATTCTGTTCATTTCAGTGTTCAGTCAATCTCTGACTGGGGAAGATTCGTTTGACGCACACCTAATTAAGGAACGATATTCTCCTCAATGCATTACAGGAATGCTAAATGCGAAGGAGGAAGGGTGATGGTTTTTAGCATGATTTCATTTACTGGTACTGGACCTATTAGATCAGATTAGATAGGCGGCAGTAGACGAACCAAGAGGCCCGGCCATTCCCAAAGAGACATCGGGACTAACACCCCGGCCTCTTTGAGCTATAACCATTATGTTAGTAAGATATAGAGGATTGAGTAAACGAGAGGAGAAAAAACGGAAGACGAAAGAGAAAAAAAAGAAAGAGAAAATAAAAATAAAAAACAGAGGGGGAAAAGAATCTCCGCCATGAATGCCCCCAAGCATGATCGATGGCCGCTGATATACGGAGCTTAAATATATAGATAAAGTGGAAGTGAGAAGAAGTCAGCATAAAATGGCCTGGGAAGCTATGGTCGTTAAGTGCTTGCGACTCGTGGAGGAAGAGTTCTTAGATGAGGACGATATCTCTCCCAGTGTATGTCAAGACGATTTTTAAACGAGTTGACCGACTCTGCAGAAACAACATCGGAAGGTAGTCTATTCCAAATGCTGACTAGGAAATAGGGAAAGAACTGCTGACTTAAGGTTGTTCTTCGAGCTTTATGCTTGAGTTTTTGACCGTTGTTTCGCAAGCGATCATTAAGGTCTTTTTCAAAGAGTCCCGTTATGGGTACGTCGTTGAAGCCATTCAAGTACTTGAATGTTTCTATTAGTTGCCCCTGAGTCGTCTTTGCTCGAGAGAGATCAGACCCAGTTCTTTTAGGCGACGTTCATGCGACTTGTTTCTCAGCTGAGGTATCAATTTCGTTGCTCTGCGTTGGACTCTTTCCATGTTATCGATATCTTTACAGAGATGCGGCGAACAGAATTGAACAGCAAATTCTAAGTGTGGCCTCACTAATGCCTTGTACAATGGGACGATGATTACCTTGGACTTGTATTCGATGTTTCTGGTGATGAATCCGAGTACTCTGCTTGCCATTTTCACACTCTTGTCAACTTGCTGACTGTGTTGTAGGTTCACCAGCCCTACTTGCATTACTGAGAATTTGTCGACATTAAAGTTCATGTGCCACGTTGCGTTCCATTCCATGAGGTGGTCAAGGTCTTGTTGGAGCTCGGCTCTTTTCGTGCTAAGATGACATAGTTTTGTATCATCCGCAAATTTACTGATTTTACTACGGATGTTAAGATTGAGATCATTGATGTAAATTGAGAACAAAAGTGGGCCAAGCACGCTACCCTGTGGAACCCTGATGAAACCTGTGTCCAGTCGCTCGACTCTCCTTCAAGCTTTATTGTTCGGCTACGCGGTGAAACTAAGGCATCATTGTACAAGGAGTTCCTACAGTACCTTGTTTTACCTCATTTTAGAGCGACAGTTAACCAACCAGTTCTATTTTTGCAAGATAACGTCATATAACTCAGCAAAATCTCTCAAGGCATTTTTCCCAGAGGAGACTGTTACAGTGATGGAGTGGCCTGCTCAGAGCCCCGACATGAATCCAACTGAGAACGTATGAAAGTTATTAAATGAAAAAGCTAATAATAATTTGAAAGCCGAATGGAATAGAATATCTGTTTAAGTCTTTAATTCACTTGTGTTGCAACAGATGCTTAGCTGTTATTGACAACAAAGGCCTGTATACCAAGTGCTAATAAATGTGAAGTCTATATAGTTTTATTTCGATATGATGAATCCGTTATAATTTTATGATTTCGTTGAACGTTCTGGTCTTTCTGATCGCCCAATTTACTTATGTTATCAATCAATAATGTCATATATTATTAGTTACGCATTAATATGATCAATGAGCTTTTTAAGGTTTCACTTTACATGAAGTTTACTAGATATGTTCAAAGTTTGAGCTTTCCAGTGCCCTATAAAAAGCAGTTATTCCTGTTTTATTTACCGGTACTTCATAAGCAACTAGCCATCAAGCTTCGACGAAATTTCCAAAGGCTAGAACTATGTAGATGAAACTCGTATCCTGCATACCAACTTATAATGAATACAACAAAATGACGACTGTGACGCCTCCTCTCAGCCAAAAAATTTTCGCAAATATACTGAAGAACTGCCCGCCTGTGTCTTGCGCAGTCCGTGCCTATAGTGTATCATACCCTACTATTGCGATGCCTTCAACAGAAAACGAACAGAATAACCATTAGATACCACCACTATTAAATAAGCTAGTTGAAGTCGGACTAGTCACTGCAAAGGTGCTACAAGAGAGGATGAGAAATGGACTTCTGCTCTGCATGTCAATAGAAAAGCGGAATCCATGATTGTGGGATTTCCTATTTAGCTTATAAGGTATGCAAATTAAGGAAATAGATCAGTAGTCCACACAGAATATCTGCCCGTGTAAAAGACTCCAACCGAAAATTTCCAAGCTCTTTTGTTATCACTTAATTATTGAGCTGAAAAGTGCATTCAAAGTCCTCTGCATTCCTGGAGTTCTCTGATCATAATCTTTCACCTGAACTATTTCCAAGTGCATCAGTTCGAACGAACACCTGTTCTTTTCACTCATAAGTCCTGTTCATCATGTTAATGACCTATAAGCTAGCGATGACTCTTCGCTCTTATATTGCGAACCACTTGTGTCAAATCATAGAATGAACAAATAAGACCACCGTTATTTAGAAAAAATAAATCAACTTCGTGGGCCTTCCAATCAGCGAAGGAATTTAATGACCGTTCATGAGTTACTTCTTTGAAAAAGATCGATAAATCCTTCAGGCAAACTTTTATAGCAAGAATAAGTACGCATAATGAACCATTGTGCCAAGACAAAAGTGTGGACGAAATTTAATCTGGTTTTTGCCCAAACAATGTTAAGGTTGACTAAGGATTGTTACTAAAAAGCTTTCCAATATGAGTATCCGTTGGCCGAAACATTCCTGACTAATACATGTTTGTCTATCTCTTTGTCTGTCACCAAGCTAACTTAAAAAGTTATAAACGCATCTTTACAGGGATTGTTAGCCTTTTTCAGAGTAACAGATAATAAGCTTTTAGTGAAGATTCGTTTATTTATTTGTTTTTTCGTTTGTTTGTTTGTTTGTTTGCTTGGTTGTCTATCTGTCTGTCTGTCTGCCTGTCTCTGTCTGTCAGGCTGTCAGTCTGCCTCTCTCTCTGTCTGTCTCTCTATGTGTCTCTCTGTCTGTCTCTCGGCTTGTCTGTTTGTTTGTTTATCTGCCTGTTTGTTTGTTTGTCTCCCTTTTTTTTCTTAGCACCATAACTTATGAACCGAATTTTATGCAATTTACATGTGTTGTTAGGTAGCTATACCGCGAAAAGTAGATAGCTCAGTTTTGTGATATTTACCTCCGCCAAGGAGGTTATGTTTTCGTCGGGTTTGTCTGTCTGTTATTCTGGCTGTCTGTCACCAAGATAACTCAAAAAGTTATTGACAGATTTTGACAAAATTCACATGGATTGTTCGGTATGTTAGAAGGAACAGATTATGAACTTTTGGTGAAGATGCGTTCATCCGTTTGTTTGTTTGTTTGTCTGTCTTCCTCATTTTCCCGAATACCATAACTCAAAAAGTTATGGACGGATTTTCATGAAATTTACATGAGATGTTAGGTATAGTACGAAGAGTAAAAGACCAAAGTTTTGTGTTGATCTGTTTGTTCGTTCACAAGTTTGTTGCTGTTTTTAATTTTATGCTTGTTAGCACAATAACTCAAAAAGTTACAAATGAATTTTTATGAAATTTACAGGAGTTGTTGGGGTAAGGTTAAAAGACATAAATGATTTAATTTTGGTGGTGATCGGTTGACCTTTTTGTGACTATGACCAATGTTTGTCAAATGTTTATTAGTATCTTTAAGAAAATTGGTGAAACTATTAATACTGTTAAAAGGCACGAATGATAAATTTTAGTTTAGATACAAAGAAAATTATGGTCTCAGCACCAATTTGGATATTTCGTTACCTTTAATTGCCTTGCTTGGCGAAGGTATGCGCTCTCAGAGTACTTTACTCTCTACATTCGTTTGTTTGTTTCTGAGTTTGATTTTTATGTTTGTCGGCAACATGACTCGAAAAGTTGTGGACGATCTTCAAGAAAGTTACAGAAGCTGTCATTACAGTAGAAAGGCTCAGATTACTAGATTTTGATAATGTTAAAAAATAAATTGTAGTTTAAGAACCAATGTGAATTTTTTGTAAGCGCTGCCCTGCTTGGTGGATGTATGCGCTCCCAGAGTGTTCTAGTTATCATGCAATGGTTAGTTTTTGAACTCATTTCCAACATTTTAAAGGCTGTTATCGAACTAAATATTAGCATTTAAATAAAATTTACATTAGAAAAAAAAAATGCTGTGAATAAAATTGCTAGAAGAAACTAGTAGAGAAAAATATTCATTATACAGCACACCACAACAATGACTAGAGGACTCTGAGAAAGCATACTTCCGCCAAGCAAGGCAACGTTAAGAAAAATTCAAATTAGTTCTGAAGCTATTTCTCATTCTTTAGTACCAAAATTTGGTCGTCTGTGCCTTTCAACAGTAATTACAATTTCAATAATTTTTTGACGATCCGTCATTAACTTTTTTGTTATGTTCTGACAAACTTTTTGACATACATTAGTCAAGTACACAAACGAAGAAACCGATCATTACCAAAATTTTGTCATTTGTGTCTTTCAACATTGTCAACAGTTTCAGCAAATTTCATGACGATCCATGTCATAATTTTTTGAGTTAGGTTGTAAACAAATATTTCAAAAAACAGAGAAATAGACAAACCGATCATCACCAAAATATGATCATCAATGTCTTTTAACATTTGTACCAATTACCTGTTCATATTTTTTTTGAGCTATTTTGCAAGCAAACGTATAATCAAACATAAAGACAAACAAAAGGACAAATAGATCATCACAAAAAATGGTGATTTACTCTACGTGATATATCCAATAACTCCTAAATCAATAAATTTTATAAAAATCCGTGCACAACTTTTGAGTTTTGGTACTAAAGGAAAAAAGAGACAAACAAGTAAACAAACGGCTGAACGGATTTTCACCAAAAGTTACTCATCTAGTTTACTCATAACACGCCTAACAATCTCTGTAACTTAGTAAAAATGTGTCCATAATTTTAATAGTTATCTTCTTGACAGACTACTAGACAGACAAATACACACAAACAAACAGACAGACAAACTCGTCGAAAACATAACCTTTTGGTGGAGGTGATTAGGACTCTGACGCGTTTAAAATAAAACGGTTGGTTCCAATACAAACTCATCCCAAAAATTTAAAGTAACAACAAAAAGCAAACCTGAAAATTACACAGTTGAAGGAAACATCCCCATATTTTGGAGAAAATCCCAAACTGTGGTACCAAAATGCGTTAATGCACAATAAAATTGCGGCATATAAATACATGAGCCTTAATAACGAATGTGTTTTCGTTACCTGTGGTACGTGCAGGTAGATTGCAGTGCTGTACCGACCTCTAATTTTAAGCAATGTTATGGCCAACACTCAGAAATACTTGTGAGATGGCAGCAGCAATGTCAGCATCGTCTGGTATACCTAACGGCATACGACAAGGTGATATACTCTCTCCAATTCTCTTTGACATCAACATTGACGGTATCTACACCCACCAACTGGACACAGCTGAAGTGGATGGTCCTTGCCTCACCCCATTCCCGTGGGCTGTACAAACTGCTCTCAATTTACGAAAGCGAATCTTGTAAGCTGCGTATTGAATATAGCGCTATTGAAATTGTTTGCATGTACATTAAATCTAGAAGACGTTAGCTGGCCACTAATGAAATCACTTTTATCAGTGGTGGCGACCTCACTTATGAGAATAGCTTCTCTAACGTGGGTCATAAAATTACAAATAATTTTTGTGATAACCAGGATGCCGAGAGAGACGCGTGAAAACTCCACGCTGTAGGCAACAGGCTAATCAAAAAGTTTCGTCCCTGTTCTGAAGAGGTCAGATGGCAGCTGTTTCGGAGCTATTGCTATCTTCTGTACTGTATGTAACTCTCTTTGGTCGAACTTCAAGCAGGAGTTTCTTGGACGTCTACGTGTAGCCTGTTGTAATATATTTTACCGTCTGATAAATGTGCTGAATTCAATGACATAGCATTTACTCAGAAGTAGATTGAATGACAGGACAAGGAAGTGCACTCTCAGTCTCCAAATCACAATAGAGAAATATGTGATCCGTATTGGCCCTGGCTACAAACTGTTCCACATACAGCCCATGACTGCGAATACTGTTACCAAACAGGGGTCAAACAATGTGCCGTAATGTAGTGTAGCTTGTGATGATGGCATTTCTTGATCTTTGTATCTAATGTAACTGTAGTATTAAGTACTCCCTCATGTACCTGTCCCATGTCCCTTCGTATAAATAGTAAAGTGTATTCATTTGCCTAAAATTTTCCGTCGGGGTTGAAGATTGATACATAACAATTTTTCAAGACACAAAACGCAGGTGTGTGCAGTGGTATTATATTCGACGGTGCACTTATCACATAAACCGATGTTCGGATAAACAAAAACTTATTAACAAACGACTTTTATTTTTGGAGCTTAAATTTTCATTCAGTCAATGAATGGGGACTTAAAATATAAATGAAACTAAACAGTTCTGAGGTAACAAGAACCTGCACTAACGCTGGCACGAAGCAATGATATCTGTATCATTGTTCTTAGATATTTGCAGTGGACTGTCAAATTGGGTCAGTTTTCTTAATAACAGAACATTTTCATATGACACTTTCATAACAGCGCTTCACATATTTTGTCCTAAGAAGTATGGGATCTTCTTCAGGTGTGGTCCAGTCACCCATTTCGAGTAAGACTATCAGATCTGATTCTCTGAAACTGCTAAGTCAGTCGTTCGATTCGCAATTTTGGAATGAATTTCAGGCGTTAATCGAGAGCCAATTACGTTTGAAACGATTGAAAAGTGAATCCCATACTGTGGACGATTCAGCTTTCTATTGTCTCAAAGGTAATAGATTTGAAATTAGTCTCTGTAACTTCATTCAGAAGAGTCAGTTGAACTGTCAAGATGGAAGTTTCGAAAAACTTAATGTCTATTCAACTGTAATATCTTACCTAAACTGGGCCAACTGCATGAAGACACCTTAACTGCATTAATGAGCATGGGCTCTTTCGATTGGTCGGTTGGAGTCGATCTAAGCCAAGTCCACCCGCCCGAAACCTCAGGCAGAGGGATTGGCTTTGCCAAATTGAATAAAATTTTAGGCATTAAACTTGAATCAGCTACCGATACGACGGCCGAAAATTCAATAATGCTTAGTAAAATGGAGTTTCCAGCCGCCTTAAGCGTGGTTGGGTTGTCATCAGCAACTGCAATGCCATTCAAGATGGCGACACCAACGGTTGTATCACGTATGAGGTTGCAGCGAAGCGAGCGTGCCTATCTCAAGTTCTGGAGCTGCCAGGCTTCGAAGGCTTAGTTTTTCCGGCTAATCGAACGCGCTCGAATGCACGACGCTACATGTCCGTCTCCAGCTCAGAGATCGGCAAAAAAATTTTCTCTTAAGAAGTACACAGCTAGCGCACAAGTCCGCACGGGGCCCTCATGCGTTATGGGCAGGGAACTTGTATAAAAAGGAGGGAGATAGATCACTGATATCTGAGGCTCACTGGCAGTCGAAAGCGGTAGCCTGGCTGACTCCATGATTGGCTGCACGAATGGCTGGACGTCAGTGATTGACAGGAAGAGCGTGGCAACAGCAGCAGCATCATTGGTCGGGCAGAGCAGTTATAGGTGCCGGGGAAAATATCCTAGACCCCTGCGATGCTATGCAACTGTGTACTCTGTTTCTATGAAGCCGCCTTAATTGGTTGGGGAGAGTCCATGGCTACACTAAAAAAAGGTGTTCTCATCACGTGACCACAAAAAAAAAACAAATGACTTACGTCACAGTTCGTCCCAGCCAATCAGAGGAGTCAGCTTTGTGGGGTGGGGCTCATGCAGATGCTTGATTGGTTGGGACACGTTGTGACGTCATCCATTTGTATGTTATGGCTATGCGACGGATGCCTGGTGTTAATCGAGTCATATTGAATATCAGTATATATGACAATAAAAAACCTATGACCAATACCTGACAGCTATATGAATTGACATGGGTGGTTACTTTTATAATTTTAGACGTTCAAGCTTTTTTCTTCGTAGCTAATATTTTTTCTACAGAAAACAATGTCCTTAAATGATTATGGCATTATATTTGAATCCATTATTTCTTTGAATATTTTATTAAGTTCATTTTTTATTGCAAAAGAACACTTCTATTAGTCAATGGCAGGCATTTAATTTAAATTGGTTTTTATTTTACCAAATTTCATTATAATAATTACTCATTCAAGGAAACATGATTAGATAACGGCAATTTTATTTATTTCAAGGTAATTTTTACTTTATGAACTTCTATGTTATTTTTTAGGTTTTATTTCCTTAAAAACACTTTCGCCAATCAACGACAGTCACGCACTTTAAATTGAGTCGTACGTTATATCTTTGAAAGTTTACACCATAACAGTTATTAACCTAAGAAATAATGACACAGATTTGATCAAACTTATTTTTATTGTACTTTTTCACTGTAATATATTTTCTTTCGAGACTGAGGTGTTTGTGCGATATAAAAAAAAAACAATTATTTTACTACTATATCGACCAGAACGATTATATATATTTCCATCGCAATGATTATGTTGTAACAGCATAATATGTTCTTGAAATCTACAGTATAATAAAGACTGATGTGTGTTTATCCGTTTGCTGGTTGTTTGTTTATTTATCCAATTTCTGTCACGCTTCAACATATAGGCGGAAATTAGCAAAGGTGGGAGGCTGTGGTCATCCTGTCAAGCTTCGTTGAAAACTGATAGGTAGAAAATAGGCCAGGTTGCGGATGATGGCAAACGTATATCTGGATGCAGTTCTTTCTTTGTCAACGTTGAAGTCCACTCAATGCAGATACATACAGCTTATCTAAGCACTCTCTAGCATTCTGATTAGCATTCTCTTCTGAAGTTCTCTTCATCCAAACTTTAGCTACCCTAAGCTGACGCGGATACTTTTATTGACTGTATAATCATCGAAGCCAATGGTAAGGTATTCTTCAGCGGTCAGCAAACGGGTAACGAACACGAGGATTTCTTGTCAGCAAATAATTTTCTCCAATATGGGTTCTTCTTTCAACAGAACAACTTTTCACTTGAGGAAAAATTTCCGAGTTATATGACACCATCGAGTGTCCTGAATACAGAGCTCAGTATTTACTAGGGGCAATTTCGACTGCAGGCCAAAAAGAAGGAAACATTGCCTTACAGCGTTTTACCGAAGGAAAGCTTGGCGTCTTTCAGCCTAGCATGCTTATCTGCTATGTTCCACAATTCAAGTGGGCAGTTGCAATGCATCCTATATAAGGAAGTTAACCAGAAAATTATGATCAATGAAAACGGGTCTTCCCAAATTCTTCGCTGTCACTTTTGGCAGAGCTGACACTCTGGTATTAAAATAAAACTTTACTCTCTTTTTGTCGATGAATATCTGATGACTCTGCCGTTTTAATATATAACTTTCTGTCACTTTCACTCAATTTAGTGGAAATAATAAATTAAGAGTTTCCTGCTAAGTACATTTTACTCTTGAAAAAGAGGCCAAGTAATAGTAAATGACCCCTGGAGAATTATAGTGCTTGCCGACGTCTGGCTAGCAATAATGGTTGCCGACCCCTGGTTAGCATTAATGGTTACCGACCATTGGCAAGTAATTCGACAAATCTGACACATACAGTATTTCCATCACCCTCCACTGCGGTTATAAAAAGAGCGAGAATTTTCAAAATACAAAACGATCTTGACCTTCCAAAAATAAGTATGAGCGGTTCTCGCATGTCCAACCTCTTATTCCTAAAGCACTCTGGCGTGTTTCGACGTACAACTCTATCTGCTTAGTTTTCCAGCACTAGCCATGGCTCAGAGCTACATTTATAAAAGAATAAACTACTAGAGACTAGATTTTTCAAGTTTTCGCACGTCGTTTTGTCGTTTTAACTTTTGGTTTCGGTTTAACCTTTGGCTTTGGTTTCATTAAACCTAGTGGATCGTTTTTGTATTTAACAAGAAGTTCTTGTTTGAAGCCTTCGAAGCGCTTCCTGTTGAGATTGTTTTGGGACTCCCTCCAGCGAGGTCGTCCTTTCTTTGTCTGCATGCCCCAGTGGATCGAGAAGACAGGAGCGAGCACCTTAAATTGCCAGCCGGCCACCAGCATTTCGTACGCCTGCAAGAAATAGAGATAAAGTGTGAACTTTTCAATCAACGAGCTCCAACGCACCGAAAACAGGGTGAACTTTTCAATGAGCGAGCTCCAACAGAGACCGGCGTCATCAAATGCTGACGTTACAGCACTGCTGGAGCACCTACTGTCTTGTTGTTGTGATTGCTTTTTGTATATTTTTGCACAGCTATAGTCAATCACTAACATGTTTGTATTCATTTCATTTATTTGTATATATGTCTTTCAGTTTGTTTCATTAATTTGTTTTCTCTTTTCTTTTCAGTCATTCATATCATGCTTACAGAGTCTATTACTCATNGTCAATCACTAACATGTTTGTATTCATTTCATTTATTTGTATATATGTCTTTCAGTTTGTTTCATTAATTTGTTTTCTCTTTTCTTTTCAGTCATTCATATCATGCTTACAGAGTCTATTACTCATTAAGAGATATACCTGCCGCTATCCCAGTGACCCTGAGTTAACCTTAGTTACATGTTGGCATTTTGCCATGCATTAACCTTTGTATGTGAACCTCTTTCACATGTTAAGCTCATGTTACATGGTAACAGTATTCCAGTGGTGCCGAATATGTCTGTATAATGAGAGACTTGTAACTGGAAGACTTCCAAGAGATTTTATCATACACAACGCAGACTGTCATTGCCACCCCACTATACGCATGGTCTATGTCGTCAATAAGAAACCCAACGACATAACATTGTAGCTTACAGCATCTCTACATTTCGAAAGCAGGACGAACTGCAAATCCCTGCACTTGTAATGACACCGACACACGCTAGTCATAAGAACGAGCAACGTCATCTTTTCGTCCGAACGTTATGCTGAACTCTTGTAAACACAGCTTTGAGATTGCCAAGAAATGGGGTAAAAATGTTAACCACCAAGGCAGTTTACTCCGCAAGTGCCGTTAGGTAACTTCCGGACGTCTTGTTAGATCTGAAGGGATTAATAACTCAAAATTCTTTGCAAGTCTGTGCTATTTAAATGAGCACATCAACGCGTTCGGATGAAAAGATGACGATACTCGTTCTTTTGACCAGCGTGTAGGATCGGCATCAAAGTTCTGTAAAACGTTACGCACATGCCGCCTTGTACGCCCGGAGAGCGAGAGAGCTCGTTGCGTACTGCTTGGCTCACTAACACCAATGGGTGGTCGAGCTTCATACAGGAACGTACAAGTGGTAACTGTGAGATACAGTGCGGCCGGTACTTACAAGCCCGTCTCTATCTTGATAATTCAGATCCCACGACCTTATGTTGCAGGCCTACCACTTATGTATAGTTCGTACTGATGAAATGAACGAATGATAATACCATTTTGTTGTTAACATGTCCCGATGGATCAGAAAAGACGGTGGCAATATCTTTCAATATCTAGTCTGGCAGTTGCATCAACAAATCCAAAGAACTACAGCACATTTTGTATGGATTACGCAAGTATTCCAACAGTAGATCCTTATCTACAGAATACGAACTATGCTCACGGATATGGCCCTCGCCCTACCTTCACTACCAGCCTCACTTAATGACGTCACTAAACCTGTAACGATTCATTGTTATTCAGTGTCTATTCTTTCACTCCTGTGGTGACGTTAAAAACTGTTAACAGGGTCCATGCTACACATTCGCACGAATAAACATGATGCGAGGATGGGCAACATCCATGCCGTTCGTGCTTTTGTACCTACGCTACCGAGCTTCAACATATTTCAGGACTATGAGCAAGCTGCTCATTCTCACGTTAAGTTGTTCGTGAGAATGCAGGTGTTTCCTCGGCGTTACAAACCTCTAAATCCTAATTAACCCTCATTCGGGCGGTGCTAAAACGTTCTCGTAGGAAGAACATTATGGAAGAAACAGTATATGGTCACTTAAAGGTAAAATGAACTTGACCGCACCCTATACTGGTAAGCCCTCGTGCACTAGTTCGTGCTACGGATGCAGGCCAACTGGCCCCAGAAGCTATAAGTAAGGGTGCAGTCGACCACGGTTCGTTAAAAATTATGGCGCCATCAACGAAAGGTTCAACGACCCACCTCCTCCCCACCCGCGCATTTCTAAGCAAAGTAAGTGCTCCACGATAGCTGTTCATATCAAGCAGCTGCTGACTCAGCTCACCGAGTGCCCCAAACATCTCGATCCCGGGGCACCAATAGTGCATCAAGTTCAGCACGCAAGGCTGCTGCCAGCATGAGTAGCTCTTTCACCTGCCCATAAATGAGCAAATACGAGTTTTCGTATAATCTAATAGCGAACACTATTCAGCACCTTGGTCCCAGTCGATGCGTCGCAACCCACCGAGGGGTGGCGCAGCCTTGAAAGAAGTGGCTTGGGCTACTATTAATTTCAACTCGTCATCCGACTGGATGTGGAGATGACATGAGTCTAGCTCCAATGCCAGGACGCACTGGAGCCAAACTCGCCATTCTGTGTACGTTCGCCACGGTGCGTGCGTTCAAGTAAGCTTTCTTGCCCCGCTACAACCACGAGAAGCAGTACCAAACCTAACCTAACCTTACCTAACATTACTTAACCTAACGTTACCCAACCTAACCTTACCTAACCTCATCTAACCTTACCTTACCTAACCTAACCTAATCTGCGATACAGCGAGCAGCACAGCACGCGAACTTGAACGCCGCTCGCACGCACAGTGATGCGCGCACACAGTATCGTCTCAAACGTTCATACCGCTTGACAAGTTTGGCGTCTCTGCTGCCGGCATCTCACTGTACAATCACGCAGTAAACATACGAACAAACATTTAACTCGCGCTTCGTTCAAATGAAGTATTTTCCAGGGGTATCTGGAACACCAACTACGTGCGAGCTGAAAGTCCGCTCATAAGTTGGGTGTGCGACTGCAGAGCGTGGCCTCGACTTGGCGAACGCGAAGGAGTTACGTGGTTTTCTAACTTCTGGAAAAAGAGCTTGAAGTACAACACTATTAAGAACCACTAGTCTCGAACGAGACCAAATTGGTTTGATGAACGCTAAAGGATGGAGTTGCATTCATCGAGCAGCCCATATGTCTGTCTCGACTGGATTGAATTGTTATCACTCTGGCAGTAAAATGAAATAATTTCGCTCCGATCTGCAAACTGCCACTACATCCTGTATAATATAAGCTCAGAATATAGTTTTCCTAGCGAAAACGACCTACGTGGAATTAACAGAAACTATCCAATGGTTGTAACCTATCTTAGGAGCAAGGCGTCATGAGGTTCGAGTGTTAGCATATGGGAATTACCCAGTTTCCGAATTAACTCTATTTCCGAACAAACAGTTATATTAGATAGGTGAAAGGTACAATCCCATCAAATAATAACTGTTTGTTCGGAAATAGAGTTAGTTCGGCAACTGGGTAATTCCCCTACATATACCTCTTGGATATGGTCACAGCAACGCACGAGATAACACTGCTAGTGGAGTACGACAAATATGACAACGAAATTCCAGAGGACCTCATCACAACCCTTCGGGTCAGAAGCACCCATTTTTCATGAAACTGTGTTCCCACGCATGGAATAGCAAACTCAATTTACCGAAGGGGTCTTAATCCTTTCTCTCACGAATTAATCTACATTTCCTATAGGAATAGTACTATTTGAAATGTTGTTCATACACCACGCTATGAGAGAATGGGTTAATATATATCAAAACCGTATATATAAGAGGGATTTCTGATGAAAATAAGCGCAACTCAACGGTTAGGTATACCCATATTTCATAAATGAGGAGTACATTAAGGGGTCAACTACAAATACTATGCTGCTACCATTACATTGATTATTGTTTAAGGTAAGTCAGAAAAACAATGCTACGCGCCAAGCAAAATATGATGTAAGAAATAACACTATGATCAGGTACAACATATAATTCTAGAGGGTGCGTTTTAAGAACTTTGTAAAATAATATACCGAGTAACATCTTTATAGACGCATGTCTTTTATCATCAGAAAAGATATGAAGCTTTTGTGAGATATTAAGAAACCGAATTTATCACTATAGAGTTGCCGGAAAACTTTATAGACATTAATTAGTATTTTTGTGGTACATCTTGTTATTCAAATGATTTAGATGAACTCATACGGTAAACTGTGACTAATTATTCACGGACGCTATTGCCACAGAAGTTCTTTTTGCATTTTTTTTATCTTTCCGTGTGTACAGAATAAGACATTGATCCCTGTATCAGGCAAGGGATCATCTATAATGACTTTCATTACACCGCACTATTCTTACAAAGTGTGCTTCAGCCAACCGGTAAAGTATTAATCTTTTGTCGGCCGAAAAACACGATCATGATGAGTTGTCAACAGCAGTCTCGAGTGTAATCGGTTTGTGATATACGCCTGAGACGTGACACGAGGCGGAGAAGGGAACCCTCTGAACTGAAGTTCCAGACGAGTAAAGGCTAGTCTGACAAGATTAGCTCGATATAAGTGGGTGAATCAAACACTTCTTTGCTGTACAAAATGCCAGTTACAGCATCTCTCACAGAATTAAGGGCTGTTCCAGAAGTTAAAATCTTAAAATAGCTTCTAGGGAGGCCAAAATTCCTGCCAGGGTACCAATCGCTCCGGGAGGCCACTGCTCTACCTCAGGGCACATTCAAATGCCACTACCAAGAAAGCTGTAAAATGAAAGAAAAAAAGCTTGACTGGTTCCTGGAAAAGTTACCGGATAGTTTTGCTGCCTTCGGTTAAATGCACTCTTGTAAGAGATAGCCATTAATTGGTTCTTTCAGCAGTCACAAGGTACGACTTTATTTGGAGATAGAATATGACTAGTGCATACTCCCATTACGGTACTTCTCGTATTTGCCCTTCATGTGGAAAAGCACAACAGCTGACCCTCTTGACAGCTCGTACTTGGCCGAGCGCTACTCGTCACCTGGTCCTCGAACAAAAAGGCAAGCAATGTAGAACACCTGCGCATGTCTGTGACTCCGCATAATTCGGTGGTCGTACATAACGTTCAGTGTAATGGCTTCCCTGCTTTGGGAAGAAAAACTAACTCCAACCGTTGAAATTTAGGAAAGCTCGCCCGACGCGCTGAGTTATGGAATGTCATAGTTTAAATAAGAAAGTTACCTTACCTTGAGTTACCTTGAGAGTCTTCGGAAGAAGTCCAGGTGACGTCGCTCACGTCACCCCACGTGTGTGGAGTCACTCTGCTGGGTGTCTTCTGTGGTGCCTCAGTTTGTGACCAAAGAGAGAGGCAGCAGCGAATTATCTCCACAGTGCACGTAACCGCTGACCGCTGGTCTATCTGGTATTCTCCTTAAATGCGAATCCAGCAAATTTTTGAACTCTACAGTTTTGATATCAGTGGCGTATCGAATATACCGAGGCATTTTGTTAAACAATCTTGCTCCCCGTACGGCGAAGCTATAAGAATATTTTGTGGCCACAGCTTTTCCACCATCTCTGCTTGGGATACTTGATCCGTAAGTGTACAGAGTGAAGCTGTGCTGAAAGGCAGGTTCCCGCGTTCATGCTTTGGGTCCCCGCAGGTACGACTCAGCGTCCAAATATTTCGTTGCGTAACTGTGTGAACACAAAAACTAATATATTAGCATCACGTTCCCTATCTTAGCAAAAGTTATTTGTAAGATTCACGTATCCCTTCAAATTTGGAGCGACTTACCGTAGAATTCGAAGGGCAACGCTTTGGGAACTGGCGGACTGTCTCGTGAGCTCGATTTAATGCAATACCGTTTTTTTTCGTTTAATAAATACCTGAGTATTTCTAGTGAAGCCGTATCCTACGAATCGCTCGTCGTGCGGTGGGCAGGAGTCTCGCGCCAGGTAGAATGGCTCGTAGAAGAACTCGAATGTTACATTGTGGCTTATGAACGCCGCGTCAGACGACTTCCTCACATTGTTTTGCCACCTGCGAACACAGGTAATTAAACATGAGTAGCTGAAGCTCAAGATTAATACCAATACACACTCTTAAAGTTTCCCTTCATGCAAGTGAAACTCAACCTTTGCCAATTTTATTATTTTTATCCAGAACATACTTGACGCTGTGATGAATAAAGTTCGTGCATTAACTTCAAGAAATAAGTAATCACGCTCATGCATGGCCAGGCTAGTGGTGATACCTTACACAGAAAAAAAGAAGGAAAATTAGATTCTATATTATTATCTCAATTAATTATGCGTCTTTTATCATAATAACAGATTGTTTGCCACTGCCTTTCTCTCCAATATAAATCATCATGCGCTTGGTTGTTCCCAGAAAGCAAGACTCACGAGAAACTAGCTTCGAAAAGCAACGTCATCAATGACGTCAGCATCGACGAATGAGCAGCATATCAGTATTTTAATTAATTTTTTCTGAAAAAAAACATCATCAATTGAAAATTTCATCTCTTTCAGTACATAAATAGATGAAGAGAACCAATACTAACTGAACAATAAACAATTAACAGAAGAAAACTGGAGTGAATGCTGGTGGAAACTTGCACAGCCCTGGAGATAAGTTCTGGGCCTGTATGGCACACTCATATAACTTCTTCTTTGAAGTGAAGCCTTATTTGCTCTTAGTATTCAGTTCACTGCTCACTTCACAAGCATAGTTAAACATATCACCGGATTTTTTCGACTTCATTCATTCAATCTCCCGCTCCTGACTGGCCAGCTGCTTGAGCTGCACCCATACAGAAAACACAGTAAAATGGTTGTCGTCCAGTACAGAAAGTTTGAGCAATAACTGTTCCTATGATATCTCTCGCATCAAGAGTATAACACTGCTTATATTTTTGGCTAGGATTAAGAGCCCAACCTACGAAGCCCTGAGGTCCGATCCTCCAATATTTCGACTCATCGGTGTGACGTCATTCGGCTACATGCGATCACGGCTAACTTTTAATGTAGTCCCATTGAGTCCTTCCGTTCCACTCTCTGCTTCCTGGTCACCCCGGTTGTTGATATATATGCCACCATCACGAATAATAAACTTCAAAATATTGAAAGAATTCACTATATTATTTACAAGTGAACCAATACGGTATAGCTTGTAGTATTTTTTTTTTTTGTCATAGTTAGGTAAAAGAAAGCATTCTAAAATTTTCTTCATGAATAACGTTTTCGTCTGAAATGCTTAATTTTCGAGATATTTGACTTTGAGGTTCTCATTGTTTTTCTATGAGAGAAAATAACCCCACTCGCACAGTGTAATGAAAAACCTTTTTTATAAGTTTATTGGGGTAAAGTAAGGTTAGGTTAGTAAAGTTTAGGCAAGGTATGGTTAGGGTAGTAAAAGTTAGGCAAGGTTAGGTTAGTTAGGTTAGGTAAGGTTGGGTTAGGAAAGGTTAGGTATGGTCAAGATAGGTTGGGTAAGGTTAGGTTAGGTCAGTTTAGGCTCCTATGGGGTCGCCGGGTATTTCTCCTTAAAGAAAATAATGGGAATTTCAAAAGTCATATATCTCGACAACTAATTGTTCCCGGCAAATACGTTATTCGTGAAAAAGTCTTAAAATGCCTTCTTTTGCCTAAATATGTCCAGTTTGGTGACACTCGTAAAATTTTTCCGAATTCACTGCAATATAATCATAGTAACCAACATAATTATGCTCGATTATTTCCATATTTTGTCATAGACAAAAAATGTAACTACTGGCATGTTATACTCTGTGTAGGCGCTGTCTACATACATACCGTATACAGAGAGTAGATTGAGAGACTCAAACTAGGAACCTACAGATCACAACGCCTACAAATCAGCATAGCGTCATGGTGGTCTCTAGGTCCCCACTTCGAATCCCTGACTCGACCCTTTGTATTTATTCCAATGAAACACGAGGGCAAATGGATGAGTCCCGTGTCTGGATAGTGTCAGGTACTGACGGAACAATAAACTTTACTTATAAATGTATACATACTAACATAATGGCAATAGCTCATAGAGGGCCGGGGCGCAAGTCCCGGCAACTCTCAGGGAATGGGAATGTTGGTCCGTCTACTGCCAGCTATCTAATCTAATCTAATGATTTCATATGGTCCGTCGTACTCTATGATGGCGACCACAATGGCTCCAACTTAGGAAATTAGAAATAACTATTTATACTCATTGCTTGAGTGCAGGTGGCCAGTCAATCATTCGTTGCTGTGTGCAGCATATGTTACACTCTCTTGTTCTCATTTAAGGTTTACTTCTATGAATAATCATAACTAGGGCGTAAACGCAGGCTGCATGCAGCTGCACAGTACATCAGAGTGGGAGTGATGATCGTTCATATCAAACAGAGAATTCTCAAAACTTCCGGTCAGAGCGCCCTTGTCTCATAAAGATAAAACCACTCAATCAAAAAAGTTAAACCCAGTCTACACACGGCACGTGTCTGTAATGCAGAAAAAATGCTGGTTTAAAGTATGCACTTATTACACACAAAAAATTATTAACGGTAGAAAAGTGAGGAAAAAAAACATGCTAAAGAATGTATTTTCAAGTTCTGTTTTATTTTTACATCAAGTGCAGGAAACGGTCACTGAAGTGTCCAAAACAACAGTTCGCCCGCTCAATTAACGGTGCTAACCGGTAAATTAACCCTCATGAGAACCTATATTCTACTACAATGTTGATAGCGACAGTAGAGTAATAAAATAAGTGAGATGAGGTACCTTTGTCAAAAACCAAAACTTCAGGACATATCAGTGCTTGTACCATGTGTGTCATTTTGGTAAAATTTCCAAAGTGCACATTATCACTTTTAGTGTTTTTGTTAAACTGTTTAGGTAAAATAAGGCATTTTAAGACGTTTTTCACGAATAACATTCTCGTTGCAAATGCTTAGTTTTCGAGAAATTTGACTTAATATTTCCCATGGTTTTCCTCTGCGAGAAAATAAGGTCCGCATTATGACCATGTGGCGCCATCTAGCTTTTTTATATTTCTTGTGGGACTTTATACGCAATCGTTGTTTTTTGTCGACATACTTAGGTAGAATATGGCATTCTAAGACGTTTCAGAAATAAGTTGTCATCAGAAATGCTTATTTTCGAGATATTTCACTTTATAGTTCCCATTGTTTTTTTACGCGAGAAAATCAGATTCACCATTACGCCCGTGTCGCGTTACCTAGAATAAAGCCCCGTACCTAATAGTTTTTGGCTACAATGTGGCTCTTTCTCATTCATGTTAGGTAAACCAGGACTGGTTCTGCTAATATCTCACAAGAAATATGGAAAAGCTAGATGGTGCAACATGATCGCAATGCGGACCTTATTTTCTCTCTTAGGAAAACAATCGGAAATTTCAAGTCATATATCTCGAAAACTAAGCATTTACGACGAAAATGTTATTCATGAAAAGCGTCTTAGAATGCCTTATTTTACCTAAATGTGTCAACGAAAATACTAAAAGGGATTAATGTGCACATCGGAAGGGCTCATTCGATTGGGGCACACTCGACTCGACTTGTTCGAAACTGCAGATAAGGAGTATGGCTTCGTCGTTCTGGATCGTGTTGGAGGAATTCGAAAAAAAATACGATCATATTCAACCGAATGAAAACGCCATTTTACGGACTAAAATGGAGATAAGGAGTAAAATTGAGATCTTAGAAGTCTCGCACATAATCGATTAAAAGTTACCTTAGGTACGTTTCTCCAGTGTCGTTCTGTAAACCCCCAGTACTTTACTTATTAACTGAATGTAGCATCGTTATAGGCAAGGTTATTCAGAAGTTTCAAGTATCGTCCAGACCAGCTGATGAATTTCTTCTTTA
The DNA here is from genome assembly GCA_001587735.2 of Parhyale hawaiensis. Classification (NCBI taxonomy): domain Eukaryota; kingdom Metazoa; phylum Arthropoda; class Malacostraca; order Amphipoda; family Hyalidae; genus Parhyale; species Parhyale hawaiensis. The sequence continues at coordinate 13,875,090 of LQNS02278094.1, forward strand.
TTTACTGTTGACATGCTATTGCTTATCTGCTATTAGAGGGCCCAGTCATCAGAAAATGACGGCAAAAATTTTGTGATTGAGCTTTTTATTGTTCCGGTTCCCAGTATAGGTTTTGCTGTATTATAGGTCTCATCCCTGCAGGCCTGATCTTCCATTAGTGAAATGCAAGCTGTACAACCATGAGTTTTGCGATAGCAAAATATCCCCCAGCAAGATAAAGAGTGAATATCAGCTTGGAATTGATCAAGTGTGAAGTTGCACTGCACTAAGAAAAATATAGTTCAATCAAAAGAATTCACTGGAAATGCCCAGGACTCACCGTATTAATTAATAATAAATAATAATTTAATAATAATTAGCGTTTATTAAGAACACAATGGGTTCACAAAATATGCTTACAAGCTTACAAGTACGAACAAAGTAGCCAAAATTCAACCTAGTAATTAGGCCCAGTCACAAATATTGGTGGCCACGTACAATGTGGATACCAACTAATTGTTGAACCTCCAGCATCGAAATTTGGCTGTGATGTAAATCTATCTATCTACTATATAATAATTCACGTCGTGTTTTTATTTATTTATTTATTTATTTATTTATTTATTTATTTATTTATTTATTTATTTATTTATTTATTTATTTATTTATTTAT
>LQNS02278094.1:13876135-13890471 GCA_001587735.2 Parhyale hawaiensis
TTTTTCTGAAGGGCTAACTTACTGCCGTCATTTATCGCACACGTGCACCAGTCATTAATAACCCAATATGCCGTCATTTACAATGACGGCTCGGGACACTAGTACTATAATAAGAGAGCCGTCTGTCTGTCAGTCCGTCCTTCCGCCTGTCCGAAGCCTTATTTTTCCCCTATCTAATACTGAAGAAAAAAATTCCAAGGCACCCAACTTTTTTTTTGCCGAACTGCATCCAAGATACGAACCCGGGAATTCCCGGGTTATTAGTGAAGGCCTGGTCACGGGCCTTTGTGAACTTGGTTGCTGCTGTGCACTTGGTGAACTTCGTAGACTTTGTGAACACGGTGAAATTTGGAGTATTGTGAACTTTTCGATAGGATGGTAAGATATTTTCTAATACATACTTTCATGACTTATTCAACAAAAGGGTTGCGTTTTGTGCACTAGTTAAAAATAAAAGGCGTCTGCTCAGCGTGAAGATTCAACTACTTCGATATCATTCAGCAATGAAAGCGGGAATCCAGAGGCTATGGAGCCAGAGGCTGGGGATCCAGAGACCGGGATCCAGAGGCCAGAGATCCAGAACTATATTTGTCACCGGTACTCCAGGCGTTGAAATTGTTTGGTATCTGTACTTGCTTTTCAGTACATGAATTTTCTCCTATTAAACTCTTAACTACGTGACGGAGAGACGGACCAACATTGGAGCAAGCAAGGGAGCGAGGGAGCAAGAGAGTAAGCAAGCGAGCAAGCAAGCGACTAACAACTGTTTTATTATAAAGTGGATTGTATCAAAAGATATCGGAAGATAAATTTAACAGAATTGTACTGAAATTTGACTGAACAGGTTATCTGATGAACGTCTCAGTTTAACAGTAATTATCGGCGAGATACCACTAGGTGTAACCCGCCCAAAGAGGCAGCGTGGACGGTAGAAGGCAAAGTCTCCCTAATTCCAAGGTCAGGCGTGTGACTTGAGAAGAACCTCGTAATGAGGAAACACATTTCCAGAGGAGGTCCGGCTGTGGGAACAAGAAATAGGGAAGAATATGCAAAAAAACATAATACTTAAACACAAGAATCCCTCCACGGTAACTCACTGGGAAAAGTTAGTCGAAAATTGGTTGTGGATGAAGACCTTTTCGTGGAAAGGTCGCGCTTTTCCCTTGGCCACCAGCTGCAGGATCTCCGCGGCGCTGGCTGGAAGTGCAGACTTCTCGTCGATCTCGTACGTGGGCACCACGAACGCGCATCTGCCACGTACATGAGGGGCCATCACTATCGTTACTAAGTAGAGTACCCATCTAATTAACATCGGCCTCATTGTTTCTGACTGCTAAAGAATAAAGCGAAAAAGAAAACAAAATGAGTCAGAAGTTAGTGAGAACTTGGGATTTGTGCATGAGCTACCGAAATTAGCATATGAAGCAGAGTGACATACTGAGAATTTGAGGTTTAGTTATGGAGTTTGGGTAGACAGCGTCAACTCTAGTTAAAATATTTAATAAGCTGTAGTAGAAGGCCGAGGGAAAAGGGTAAAAACGTAAATAGACGGTGAATAAAGTGTTGCAGATAGTGCTGTTAAAAATGTGCAGAGTCGAGAGTAACACATGACTTGGAGAATCGAAGCCTGTCGTCTCCCACGCTCAAGAGAAAGACGTCAAGACCAACGTATACACTACCTTTTTATTTTCAGTAAAGTAGACTTCATAGAACACTGCATCGTCTCAAACGTGATCCAGAAATTTACATTTAGCTGCATTAATTAAGGCTCAAATTTCCTCCTATCTCATCCCCTTCGCGTTCAGAAGCTTAAGTTTCTACGATCTTTTCCTTAACTAAAGCACTCTGGGAGCGTATACCTCCGCCAATCAAGGCCACGGTTACGAAAATTATAATTAGCTCTGAGACTATGATTTTCTTTGTATCAACACCAAAATCTTATCATTTTTGCCCTTCAATAGGGTTAACAGCTTCAGTAATTGTTTTGAAGATACGTTCATGAATTTTTTTAGTTATTCTACTAACAAGTATTATGTAAACATGAGTCAACTATACAAAAGGACAAACCGATCTGCACCAAAATTTGATCAATTATGCCTTTTGACACTACTAACCACTCCTATAAATTTTATAAAGATCCATTGATTACTTTTGGAGTTCTTGTGCTAACAAACGTGAATGAAATTAAAAACAGTGACAAATAAACGGATCGTTACATAAATTTGGTCATTTACTCTTCATAATGTACCTAACAACTGATGTAAGTTTCATAAAAATCCCTCCGTAACTTTTTGAGTTATAGCATTGAGAAAAGACGCAGACAAACAAACGGATGGACGGACCTTCATCAAAAGTTAATCATCTGTTCCTCCTAACATGCCTAATAATCTCTAAATTTCGTCAAAATCGGCCCATAACTTTTTGAGTTATCTTGATGACAGACAGACAGACAGAAAGACATACAGATAGAGAGACAAAGAGACAGACAAACCCCGACGAAAACATAACCTCCTTGGCGGAGGTAATAATGAGACGGACCAAAGAAAAATAAACAGCCCAACCTGTCAACCAGGCGATCCACAACTGTGTATCATTATATAGTGAATAGTTATCATTATTTTAAAAGGAAATATAGAGGGAGACAGCAAAGGCCCTCGGCCAAAGAGGTTTAATAGCACCAGAGAACACAGCCATATTTTGCCAAACTGGCCAGGGAAGTACTTATTCTTGGATGGCTGCTCCTTCCCACCAATCACAAGCTCCCACCCATCCTGTCTCACCAATCACAGGCTCACAGCCGTTCATGCTGCCAATCTGCAAATTGGCCAGGTTTCATCCTTGCCAAAACGTTCAGCTTCCAATCTCTTCAGCAATTTGGTAGGTACCTCACTCTATTACATCTCATTGCCCCCGGCAGTTGGGCCAAAAAGTTTGCGGCGGCGTTTTCACGGTGGTCTTTGAAGTGGCTCCCTGATAAACTCTAATCTTATAGTCACTTTAGTTCTCAGAGGAAGTATAAGAGGAAACAACATAAGGGACCTGTGCTTCCTTAACCAGTTGCCATCTTTTATTTGTACGTGTGCATGTATAAGCTCCCTGGCTCGCCGTCTGGCTGAAATGGACCGCATGGTTGTGTGTTAATATCCATAAATTTATTTTAGCTTCAATACAGTTAATTGATGCTGTTTTTTAGCTGCCATAAATACAAAAATTGTCAACTAGCACTGAACAGACGATTTTCAATTCTTTGGTGGACTTCACGTAAATGGTAAGCTAATTGGAAGTGCGTCTGACGGGATTCTGCAATTTAATTATTAATAGAAAGTATTTGACATGCGTGTTAGCTCAATATTGGGTAGTAGGAAAATGGTTTGAAGAAAAAAGCCTTCAAGAAATAATTATTGACTTATCTAGTTACTATATACAGTGCCTAGACATAAGTATTTGCTCAACTCTATTTTTTATGTATTTTAAAAAATTTAGGGACTGCTTTAGGATAATTAATACAGTAAATTTATATAACAGATATATAATAGAATATTTAAACAGAATCGTCAAATGTGCACCTATAACAAGAAAATTTAACACAAGCAAAAGTAATGAGGGGACAAAAGTATTTGACTAAAAAAAATTATGACATTAGTACTTAGTGGCATGACCTTTATTGGCAATAACAGCATGGAGACGATTGTTATAGCTGGAAATTAAGTTTTCACATTCACTTGATGGAATTTTTTCCATTCTTCCACGCAGATAACCTTCAATTCAGTAAGGTTTTTGGGACACCGTTTGTGGACACCAGATTTAAAAAGACGCCACAAATTTTCTATTGGATTAAGGTCCGGTGATTGGCTAGGCCTTGGAAGAACATTTTTTTTTTTTCGTTTTGAAACCATTGTTTCGTTAAATTCGCAGTATGCTTGGGGTCGTTGTCTTGCTGGAAGGTCCACCTGTGCCGTCTGTGGAATTTTTTTGGCACTTGGAAGCATCTTCTTCTCTAATATCTCCCTGTGCATGAATCTATTCATCTCGCCATCAATGATATGAAGATCCCTAACACCATGGGCAGTAAAGCAAACCCACACCATGATGCTGTCCTCTCCATGCTTCACGGTGGGGATGGTGTTCTTGGGGTCATAAGCAGTACCACGTTTCCTCCATACATGTCGAGCTTCGTTTCGACCAAAAAGTTCTATTTTAGTTTTGTCAGACCATATAACCTCTTCCCAAAACTCATTTCCTTTGTCCAGGTGATCTTTGGTAAATGTTAAGCAGCTCTTGACATGTTTTGCTGTAAGAAGGGGACTTTTGCGAGGAGTGTAAAAATAAATGCCAGTACGGTTCAATTCCCTAACAATAGTTTTCTTACTGATATGCAGTCCCTGAGACGCCAGTTCACTCTGAAGGTCAGGACGAGTTGTCATGGGGTCACTAGTCACCTTACGTAGCTTGTAGCGCCGAGGACGACCCATGATCTTACGCGGACCTCCAGCTCTTGTCAGGCTGGAGACCGCCCCAGTCACTTGATGCTTGCGGACTATTGCTCCAACAGTTGAAAAAGGAACATTGACACTTTCTGCTATTACTCTCTAAGTTAATCCCTCACTACAAAGTTGAATTAACCGTTTACGAGTAGCTTCAGGGATTTCTTTAACCTTGGGCATTGTAGTGAGAGTGTGCGCGACTTCAACGAGGTCTAGAGAGATAATGATTGCGCAGGCTGTGGTTTGTTTACATTGCATTTTTTTCGACACGTTTCGTGAACGTAATAGAATAGTTTCCAAACTTATTTATTCAAATTTTACAATTAAGTATCAAAGATTTCAACATCATATTTATTTTGGTCAAATACGTTTGTTCCTCATTGCTTTTACTTGTGTTAAATTTTCTTGTTATATATGCACATTTGACTGTTCTGTTTAAATAGTCTATTATATATATGTTATATAAACTTCCTGTATTAATTATCCCAAACTAGACCCTGAATTTTTAAAAAAATACATAAAAATAGAGTTGAGCAAATACTTACGTCTATTCACTGTAATACTGTTTACGGGAGCGTCAATATAGTTTAGATAAATTGGGCCATTACTTATGTCCAACCAAACAACCAGCATAGATACCATGTGAACACGGTCGTCATTAATCATGGTAGAGAGTTTGTACTGAAACACATTCATCTTCGAGCCAGCAACCATAATTATACCTTGCAATGTAGTGGTGGATATGACTATGTTTGACTGTGAGTTTTCATGAGTTCGTCCGAGTATTTAGTTGTAAAGTTTATCTTCGGTGCACGATATATTGTAAGTTAGTCACGCTAGAGTGCAGAGTGATGAAAGAATGATGTTAAGTTCTTATTTTTTGACATCTTATATACATCACTTACAAAAGTAAATAAGAAGTGGTAGGTAGCTACGGCCTAGCTTCTTAAACTGGAGACTATGTGTAATGCTCCAAAGTGTAGACAAGTAAGGTACTACATCTACACAGTTAATGCTAGTCGTTCTTACCAGGCACATGCTTATATATGCACCGGATCACTCCCGGCACACACATTTACGAATTGGAAACTGGCCTATACCCTTGCTTCCACTGACCTCTGAAAGCCCGGAAGTCTCATAAAATTATCCAATAGGGTATAGACTATCTGTATGTTATGAGACTGGAAGAGATACGAGCTTAGGTTACAGCGAAAATTTGAGTGACAAGCTAAAAATAATGCCTTCCGCTGGATCTATCATTAAAGAGCTTGCATATCTAAGCTATCATAACTTCGGTTTATTATTCGTTTTGATACACACCAGTCCAACCTTTCCCTTCATTATATCTCATGACCTCTAAGGTGTTTGTTACATACTGCTGTTCTCACATGAGCAAAAAATGTTGGTAGTGCTGCGCTTCAACTATACGTCATGTTGAGCTAGAATATACAAATGTATAAGCATGTATACAAATGTATAAGCATGTATAACAGACTCTACAATGCTTTAGAAAAACACTCCTTCAATTTTTATCTTAAGATCGAAAACAACGAGCGCAGTCAATCCAGCATCGGCACAGCATTAACATGCCCCTTCCCCTTGCTGAAAAAAAAAAATACTACAAAATTGTAAGGTTAACGAAAAACTTGCTCGCGCTTGTATTTCGTTTTACTTTCTAAACGCAAATGATATTTTGCAATACGTGGTTTCCGGAGTAGTTACCACGGCGGCCGCTTATCAAAAACAAAACTGTAGTTACGGAATGAAATTACTCAATCAGAAACAATATAATTTCTAAGGCTAAGAGATTTACAACAAAAAAACTACTTTTTAGTCCCCACAATCACATGGGTTCGGTTGAAGCAGTCGGTCATATTAGTAAAGATTCCTTCCATGTGCGTGCGCTTTTCTAATTCACCTGAATAACTGACCCCTATCTTATCTCCATACTCCGTCACTCGTGATGAATATAGATTAATTTAGTAGACGGGACGGTGATTTATTACTGAAGTATCATTAGAATTGCACCCGATCGACATAAATTGTTGTAACTGCAAGAAACGCATAAGGAATAGTTTACTGCATGATAAATAAATAACTGATGGCGCTCGCCGTCAATTAGTACCGGCGGAGGGACTCACGCCAAAGAAGCCCGTTCTCTTAACTTCGGAAATCTGTTCCTGGAATATCTTACCCGTTTCTTTCATTGACTTGCCACTTACTGTGAGCTTTATGACCTCAGGAAAACCATTGCAGTGGAAGGAAGTAGGCCACCAACTACTATCTATGCTACAACTTCCAGATACTACTGTACAGACGCCTTCCAAGCTTGGATTTCAAAATTTTCGCCAGGTAACAGCCTCGTACCGCACAACAGCAAGTGCATTTCTGCCACTCCATACCTCAAATCGAGACCAAAAAGCTTCTATAGAGAGGAGGGAGCCAGAAGCCTCGTCCGTGAAGCTCAAGAGTTGCTTATGGCTGTCAGCCAGTCGCGTATGCACCAATTACATACCAGTAACTCGCTTTGTCTGCTGCTCCCCCGTGAAACTCACTGCTCCCCATCACTTCCACCAGTGAGATTCATGAACGCGTCTCGCAGCAGGTTGACTCTCTGGCGAATCTGTGAATTGGCCGCAGGGCTCCCTCCTCCTCTATTGAAGCTCCTTGATCGAGACTGAAAGACCAAGCAATAAAACAAGGTACCAACCAATAAACTGTGTATGTAACTTACTTGTTGCAGCTCAGGGCGGCGGGCGAGCGTACAAAAGAGCTTAGCATGTCTGACACACCAGGAGGATTGACAATGTCAACATCGACAAGGTACACCCACTCCTGGTGACAATTTTTGCGGGCGATGTTGCGGAGAAAATTTTGGGGGTAAGGCAGCTGCTCCCGCCAGGCCAGTACCTGTTGTGCACATAATATTAGCGTGCGGTACCAGCACGCACGGCTGGTAAAAAAGTTGGCGGTGAAATTTTGGTAATTCTGGCACTTGGGGTAATTTTCATACTGCCGAGATAGAAAAAAATATCGCTGTATCCAGATGTACATTTATGCAGTGTATACTCTTCTAGTTATAGCTAATACTCACTGATGATGATATTATGTAGGGCTGACAGCTGAATAATTTTGAAAGATCATAATTAAATGTAAAGTCATATCTAACGTAAAAAAAATTGCCATAAAAATAAAATAGGTAGCTGAAAGTAAATGCTACATAGTAAGCTATAAAAGCTAATTTGAGCCTCCCACCCATTGCAACCGTGTTTCCAAAAGAGTAAGCGGAAGGAACATGTAGTACGTCAAAATACAATAAGGAACCCGAGCACAGAAGAGCTTCGCTCGTGGAAATAAGTCAGGGAAGAAGATGAGGCGCAGTATGAATAGAGACTGCACTTGAGACCTGGAAGAACGGATGCCCTATAGCACTAATAAACTCCGCGCACGTTGAAGTAAAAAACACGTGCTCTAGGGCGGCCATCGAAGCGAAAGTCAATGGAATCTAGGGTAGAGGTGTGTCGCAAGCACGGGCATCAGCATCTGTCTCTCTGTATGTAATATGGGCACAAATCACCTGACAATGGTCTAAATATTCAATAAATATTTTCATAGTTATGTTGTTATAGATTTCCATTCACGTGTCATAAATAACTAGGATTTCATAGGAATCCACTATAATTATGTTCCATGATTAAGTGCGTAGCTGCTGTCTTGCCGATAGTCAAGTCTTATTTATTTTTTTAGTTAGATATACTGTACTCTGGTCAGTACTTCTCTACTCCAATAATGGAGGTGCGGCCTGAAAGTATAAATACGACTACAGTAAGGCGTTGGCAGCAAGAAATAGGAAGAGCTTCGACGTTAGGAGAGACCCGTGTCCCCTCCAGTGTGTTGCCCCCCCCCCCCCAGTGGTTGCTTGCTTGGCGCCTCCCCTGTGGCTTCCTACCAACAGTGTACTTCAGTGCACCGCTACCACTCCATTCTCCAACTATGCTTCGTGACTGACTCGAATTCTTACCTTTATCTGTTCTACAAGTTGTAAGTATTACAGCCAGCGGCCGGGTACCATTACAGTGAGTAACGTGACTAGACTCTATATTTGACTTTTTCTCTTTCCCCTTCGTATGCCAGTTCGCATTTCGATGTTCTCTATTTCTATTAAGTACGGTGACCAATGAATCTGACTTATAACGTTGTCGCAAATGTGAAGTTGCAATTCTAAGTGATCCAACGAATTTACTGTGTCGTATTGCACAGCCATAACGACGAATGCCGACTTAAGTCTAGTGTTTTATATCGGTGCTAATGTACTTTTTAGTTGGCGCGAAGCTTGCTCATCATCTTCAATGTCGGCGCGAAGCATTTTGTACGTAGATTAGATAGGCGGCAGTAGACGAACCAAGAGGCCCATTCCCAAAGAGACACCGGAACTTACACCCCGGCCCTCTATGACCTATTGCCATCGAGTGAGTAGGATGTAGAGGACTAGGGAAACGAGAGGAGAAAAAATGGAAGACAAAAGAAAAAAAAAGAAGGGGGAGAAGAATCTCAGCCAAAGAGATGATCATGAATGCACGCAAGCATGATCGATACCCTCTGATTTGCGGAGCTTAAAGATATAGTTGGAACGGAAGTGAGAAGAAGTCAGCTTAAAATGGCCTGAGAAACTTTGGCCGTTGAGTGCTTGCCACTCATGGAGAAGTTCTCAGCGGGGAGGATGTCTCTCCCAATGTATGTCAAGACAATTTTTAAACGAGTTGACCGACTCCGCACCAACAACGTCGGAAGGGAGTCTGATCCAAATGCTGACTATGAAATAGGGAAAGAACTGCTTGATCTTCCACTAATGAAACGCAAGTTGTAGCTATTGGTCAAACGTTGAGTAGCACTAAGAAATATAGTTCAGTCAAAAGAATTCACCGGGAATGTTCAGGGCTTGCCCTACGGTAACCTGGATACCGGTTAACCCAGTAAAACCTATAGCGTGAAATTTGGTGGCAATGTAAATTGAATATAAAAAGGCGTCTGGTCAGCATGAAGTTTCAACTGCTACGAAATTCAGCTCAAGAAAGCATAAGCTTTCTATAAAATATGCGATATAGCTTATGCTAGACGGAATCAAAAGCTCCATCAAAAGTACTACGCTCAGAAGAAAAATCATCATCGTCATATCAAAAAAGCACTGAGTTAGTTTTCAAAGCGAAGCGAGATTCAGAAAATACGGTATTTCCACTTTTAAACGTAAATTTCCTAGGCTATATTTGTCACCGTTACTCCAAGCGTTGAAATTTTATGGTATCTTAACCTCTTATTCAGGAGATGAATTTTATCCTATCTAAATCTTTAACAGCGTGACGGAGAGTCGGACCAACCAAAGAGCGAACGAGAGAGAGAGAGCAGGCCACCAACAACTGTGTATTATTATATAGTGAATAAATCTTCAAGAAGCTCTATCCGTACGTCCATCCCTGTTCTGTACGTGACGCTTTTCATTACTAGCTAGGGGAAAATTTAATTTGTAAGAAGCTCTGATTTACGCTGGAACGAAGTTCAACCATAGCTGTCTTCTTAAGCCCTACTTGAAAAAAATATTTCAGTCACTTTCAAAACGAAAACATGAAGGCCCTTTTACTTGTATCTTATCTAACGCTTTTGATGTCTTTCACTACATATTGTGTTCGCTTGTGGCGCTCGACGTTCTTAATAGGCTCACCAGATACGTAGTTTAGTTCGGATCTTGCAATGAAGATTCTACTGGAACCCGCGCTGGAGGGGGAATAGGATGTGTCCTCGGAATAAGCATAGAGGGAGGCGACGTAACCAATATTCTGCACAGAACTTGCGGGTCATTTTATGGTACGAGCTGGCTGACACACTGGCTGGTTTGCACTCTGGCCTGCTGAGCTGTATACAAGGCGGTAGATTGGTGCTCTTCTTCATTTTTATTATTAGCAAATACCGTCCACTCGAGAAAAAATTTAGATTTTCAGTTTTCGGTGCACTGGAGCTAAATGGCTTTCGGTATCCAGGATACAACGCTCCATAAATATTAACCCCTTTCTGATTCCTGAATGATAATTTTTTGTAAGCATGTACCGCCAACCCACCCACGCTTGTCGAAATGGCTGCTGATCGGGTGCAGGCAAAGCCGTGGATTCTCTTGTTTACAAAATGACTTCGAGAACAGAGCTCATCAGGATGCCGCTGCAGAAAGCTGCCATGACAAAGCTACAGCGAACTCATATTTGGTTCCACTGCCGAGGATCTAATTCGTCTCCCCAAATAGTTTTGCTCTGAGGAGGTGTCAGGCATCAGGCCCATGCCCTTCTTCAATAATTGTCGACGTCTAGTAGATTTTATATTTTCAATTCTCAATCCCTTGAATAAAATAGCCCTAGGTGTCTTGTATACCAACCATTTAAGTTTCCGCACCGTTCTGAACGTTAATTTTTTTTTTCTCGGATCAACATTTGCCAAGAGATTTTGCTAGCAATTTTTGCGAGCTACCTTGTACTGGTAATGTGAAAGTTATTCAACTGCTCCGTAAAACTGGCTGTCAGCCAGTCACTCAGCCAGGTTAACTGCTGAAGTTAAAGGTTTTCATTAATTAAGAGTGGAAAAGCTTACAGATACGGCGCTGAACAGAGCTCAGAAAGGTATGCGTAGATAGAAAAACACTGCAAGAAGTGCTGTTGTATGCAAGAATCACGGGTGAGAGGTTAGAGTCCGCTAGACCAGGTGTGTTACGGTAGACAAGGTTCGTCAGGCGGACTTTAGATTAGACGGGGTTAGTTACATTACAGAAGCACTAATTAATCGTGTAATTTCCACGGGTCCCGCTAGTATGTGTGAGTACTAAAGTACCCGCACTGCCAGAAATGATAGCGATGAATTTGTGAAGACCCATCTTTATTTATTAACATGATTTTGTTACTAATATGCTTCTGGAGAATACGCTACAACGACTGACTCAAATTTTCATAAGAGATAAGTGCTCTCCCTTTCAATTCATCTACGCAGCACAGTCGTCCCAAACCTTAGATGCATTTATTTGAATTTAATTAAATTCTCCACCGCGTATCCTACCTACCGAATAAGCCTTCGTGCATCAAAGCTTTTGTGGTGAAGTGAAAACTCCCCTTTCAAAAGGAGGTAGTAAACTGAAAAAATAATACTATTGTGTCCATAGCCCGAGCAAAATCATCGCTTCGTCTGTCCTTCGTTCACCACCTATTAAAGGTAAACGTCGTGAACTGAGAGCGAACATATGCTTTAATGTATGGAGAAATTTACAAATATCGTACCTCATGGCAGCTCTTTAAGAAGCTATCAATTTCTTTCTTGTTTTGATTTTAAGAAGTGTTTCAAGCAAGACATTCATCCAGATAAAGTAATACTGATCGCATATTCGCCATCTGCTGCAACCTAGTCGATCTCCATGAAAACGCAACTTAATTACAAACTCTGCTACCTGGTCTGTTTTTCGCTGATCTATTTCGTCAAGAGCGTGACACGAAATATAAAGGTACATATAATATATTAACAAAGAAACATACGACGGTGTTTACTATATTGTTTTGATTACACTCTAATCATCACCGATGGGTATTATCTGGCAGCCGGAAAGATCAACCATGTTTTGAGGGCTGAAGTTTTCTTATTTGTAAATTCTAGTTGCCTATGATGTTAATATTGTTACCTGGATGGGTGTGGAGCTCTCACCCTTAAACAATTTTTAAAAACTGTTAAAATCCAATATGGCCGCCGTGCAGAGTCAACAAAAAATTACATATTCATAACTTTGTTAGTATTTGCAATACAAACATCATTTTGAAGTCTAAAAAAGGACTTGTGTACCCTCTCTATTTACGCTCCGGGAGTGTGTCGAGTAAACTTTTCCCTTCAACTGGCTGAGCGGCATGTCCAATCGGAGAGCGGTATTGCCTCACGCAGCCTGTATAGGAAGGAGTCCTGAGCTCAAATTTTTGTAGCCATTAACCATCGACAAAATTCCGAGCGGGTGGAAGCATGCAAAAGGAAACTTGTATCCTGTATACCAACTTATGATGAAAGTAACAGGGTGAACACTGGGATATAAATCTTCAGACACGATTGTTTTGCAAAAATATTATAGTACTGCCTGCCTGTATCTCCCTTAAATATATGTGCTGACCACTGCCTTCGTATCACTGCATGAGAGCAGTTCAGACACTTCAGGGACTCCAAACTCCAGCTTCGGTCACGTGACAAAGCCATGTGTGCACTCGTCCGGAATGAGCTTGGGCTTGTTCCTCCCTCTAGAAGCTCCTTGGTCTAAACTTAGGTTTTCAGGTTCAAGGCTTTTAGTAAGATGATTATTACATCAATTGAGTCAACCTAAATGGCTAAAATAATATAAACGGCATATTTTATCACGCTGTAACTGTCCAGAACCTAGAAATACATATAACTGGTACTAGAAATTCGAAGTAGTATGCGTTCCACTGAGTCCCCATTATCAACATGCATCAAATGTTTTTGAAAGATCAACGTTTGAGGTCTTGAACACAGAAGTCTTAACATTTGCATTTCAATCGAACAGAGTGTATCGGTTAACTTCAGGATCAAAGGAAAACTTCGTGTTCTCACAGAAAGCCTCGCATTTTCATGTCCAGAAAAAGCTGCATAGGAGACTATCCTTTTGGTAGCTACTACGTTGTGTTCTGCAGAGACTTTCTGCTTGACAGGATCACTTGATGACTTGAACAAGTCCCTGGGATATCAGAGCAACCCCTTCAGAAACAGTTACTACAATATTATGTAAGTTATCCGTTCCTTGGTGCCTCGACCATCCATTTGACGTGACATGAAGGTCAGGTGAATGGGGGTCTATTGCGTATCGCCAGGTTGATACCCGTGGCCAAAGTCGAAGGATAGTCTCTTCAGGAAGCTTCGTCAGCAAAGGTAATGACAACAGCTGTAGGGTAGGAGCTCGTCTCTGGGCAATATTCTTGTTCCACGCCTTTTAGTAACCTTCAGTGAGGGACTGGCAGCTTCTTAGACCATAACATACAAGGAGAAATGTTGCAAACCTGTTTTCATTAAATGGTGTCAATACCTGTCCATGGTAGATCAGACCCATTTGATCAAGTACCCACAAGTCTGGTTTTTGAACACCCTCAGGCCTGTGATCGTGCCAATACCGTGAGGCGATGGGACAGTGTGGCATCCAGCGAGAGCGTAGGCTGCCAACATAATTATCTGATATGAGATGTTTACAGGTCTCCTCAGATGCATTCATGTCCAAGAAGCATCTCCCTTCGAATAGGGAATCGTGAATACTGTGCAAAAGAGAGACCTCGCCTCTCTTCCACAAATACAGCAGAAGCGGAAATACTTCTGTATCATCTGCCGCAGGTTCTTTCGTAAATCGGTGGATGTGCCGTATTATTATGGTGTCAGATTCTTCTTGGCATGCTGAAATATCATATTGCTGTATTATTTATTCACGGTTCATTTCAAAGGGAATTGGATCCTTTGTCACAACTAATAGGCTAGTTTTCCCGTAAATTCATGGACATGAATCTTGAGATCATTAACAATGATATCAATCAGCTGAGCAATAATTACCTCCGCCAAGGAGGTTATGTTTTCGTCGTGTTTGTATGTCTATTTGTCTGTTTGTCTTTTGTCTGTCTGTCTGTCTGTCTGTCTCTCTGTCACCAGGATAACTCAAAAAGTTATGAACCGATTTCGATGAAATTTACAGGGATTGTTAGGTATGTTAGGAGGAACAGTTGATTACCTTTTGGTAAAGATATGTCCATCCGTTTGTTTGTTTGTTTGTCTGCGTCATTTTTCTCGATGCCA
>LQNS02278094.1:13893224-13910704 GCA_001587735.2 Parhyale hawaiensis
ATGACGATACTTAGACCCCTAAACGCCATGCGGGGGACTAAGGTCGTACAAATTCCTCAGTTCAGTTTGTTTCACTTGAACAACCCCCCCCCCCCCAAAAAAAAAAAAAAAAAAATATCTGTATATCAACAGTAGCAGCTGGTGATAGCAGTTTTTCTTGACTTATTTCCCAGACATCTGTATGAGGGTCAATAACTTTCATTCACACCTCGTAGAAATCAGTGAGAAGATCTGAATCTTTCACGAAAAACTTGTAGTATTTCAATACAGATTTGGCAACACTTATTCGAGCTACTATTTTCATGTATGTGTGACAAACACTCATAAGTTCAGAGCTATTTGCCCCAAAAAAATAAACTTAGAGGCTTCAATCGTGGTCTGTAATGTGGATTTGTAAAACGCAATGCACTCTTAAAATAATGCTGTATGCCGATTGTGTTTTTGAGGTAATGTTGTTTAAATTCAAAAAATACTCGTGAGTTTCTCAAGCCTAAATGCAATGCAATAGATGGGTGCACGTATTACATTTAGGCATAGAAAAAAATTAGAACATATGACAGAGCAGGTGATAAAATTTAATCAGTGAGGCAGAAAACGATGACGAGAAACGGAAAGATTAGGCGAGAAAGACTTGGGAAAATACAAAATTAAATAAGGTAGAGACACAAAAATTAGACGATGATACAGCAAAGTAAGAAAGAAATTAAGAAGGCAAGAAATAAAGTGAAGCACCTGAAATATTAGCTAATTGAATATGTAACGAAGACGATGCACAGGCTAAGAAAAGAGAAAGGAAATGCAGCGCTTGAAAAATTAGCAAATCAAATATTTGACAAAGACTAAGAAAATATGCGCAAAATGAGCTTATGAAATATTTGATGTAGATAAAAACAGGTCCAGAGAATGAGAGAGAAACTGAAGCTCACAAAATAAGAGCTGATAATAAAGGGAATGGGAGTCAGACAACGAACCTTAGGCACTCTGTACTTGAGCAGTCGCCGCAGCACGGACACAGGCTGGTCGCACATCTGGAGGATGTCGCTGTTGTCGTCTGGTAGGGGGCGAGAGGGTTTACTCTTTGGGTGCGCAAAATGGACGGTAAGTTTCTCCCCCACGTAGGGATAACACGAAGTTAGGTACTGCAGGTACGTTCTGGCAATGCCGTACTCTATGTCAGGGGTGAAGATGGCCACGGAGATGGTCCCCTGCCAGTGACGAGCGGCCTGCACCAGCCAGAAGAGTCTGTCCACCGAGGACTGGGTGGCCAAACAGACAGCGCATTCTTCTGCCAAGTGCCGGTATTTCGGACCGACGTAGACCTTGTCGAATATCTTGTACAGGCGATCGTTGTCCCATCGACCTCCGAAGTCATCGATGGTAAACGCCGCAGAAACAAGACCCATACTGCCGTCCTGCTCCTGTTGAGGCGCTTGTTGGACTGTGTCTGATACGATGTTGGCCTCTCTGGTGGTGGAACATAGTGATTTCGATTTAATATTCTAGGGTTTGACTCTGCTACGTACGTACTTTTCTGGAAAAAATCTAACCCAATATTATATTCGCAACGCCTCTCTAGCGAATGACTATTGCGTTTACTGTTTCTTACTGTGTATGACCCAACTCACCTTGAACCTACATAGAAATTCGCTCTTACGAGATCCAGGGGACGTTATGCACGCCGCCCATCTTGTTTAGCTGTGATGCTGTATTTCGTGACCAGCTGGATGGCGATTAGCGAGTTATCTCCATGTTGCATGTCACCATTCAAAACATAGTTTATGTGGGATTTTAGTAAGTGTGAGACCAGTAAGATTTTGCAATTCGCAGTTTAAGTGCCAATACAGCATTTCGAATATGGCAAAGCATTTTGTTATACAACCTCGTCCCCGAGGATTGTGACTCTCTGGCAAAGGTTTGACTCAAAACACTTTCATAATACCTCTCTGGAAAAGATGCAATACAGTTACAGTATATTGTACTGGGTTGTAATTATATTTATAACATGGTTATTCAGTAGTGAGGTATATAATTATGACCAAAATACGGCTATACCCCGCTGGAGTTATTGTTGTCATAACGAGAGCTGCACTCCAAGAGAGCACTCCTCCGCCATGTAAAGTAATTCTAACAGACAGAATGGGGGGCAGACAGAAAAACGGACTGGCCGCAGACTGAATCTTCGATTTCATTCCTAATATAGAAGGAGAAGATCCCAGCGTATAGCAGAATGTGTAGCATTTGGGAAATGCTTATCAAGCTTCAAATTGACCAACAACTATGGTCAGTCACTCGTGCCATAACCACGGGTGGGTCATGGGAGACACTATAAATATCACATAAGCAAAGAAACATAAATAACTGCACGTTGATCATTCATATTAGTTTTCGACTTATTAATATTTAATGTACGATCACCCGAGCATACTCGGACGTCAAAATTGATGGCGAAAAATTTGCAATGATTCTTCTGCATCGACAAATAACTGCAAGGGGTAACGTTTTGATGCGGAAAAGAGTAAAAAAAATCAGGAAAATCCGTGAGACATTAAGACGTCTTCAGGGCCTGGATTTTAGAAATTGGCAAAGCAAGAAGTGCATTCAAGCTTAAGGCTTCCTCACTTTGGTACTTACCTCCTCTCATCGTCGCTTATCGGTTTTCAGTATAGCGCCACAGGATCGCTACAGTCTCCAACCTGGCCTAAATTATCCCTATCGATTTCTATCAATGCGTGTCATGAAAGATAAAAATGCATACAGAGATCATCAGTAACAAAGACACAAACAAAGTTTAAAATTTATTATGTTTTTATAACTATGTCTGTAGAGAAATACACATGAGCAATTTATGTGGCTCGCCATCAAATAAGACGGCGAAGAAATTGTGTTGGCTGCTCGTCATTCTTTGCTATACTTGTGTTACTACGTTCTTTATACAATTGAATCAAAATTGAAGCAACACAACGTCCGCCGAGCCAGAACTACTGAGAACTGAGAGAAAGGCCATCCACAACAAAATAAACATTGTGTATGAAGACAGCAATATTTATTTTAGCGAACTGGACTCGAAAATGGAAACGGTTTGCAGTATCAAACAATACGCATTAATGCATTAATCGTATATTTGTTTCCATCGCTCAATGTAGGCCTACGCTTCAGCGTAAGGGATCGGTGAAGATTTCGCACAAAAAGCAGTCACGAGTATCAGGCACCTTGATGATACTTCGGACGAGGTCCAGGTGGCGTTATGCACGCAACCCATTTTGCGCAGAGGTGATGCTGCAGTCCGTGACCAGCGGGATGGCTAACAGCGAGTTATTCCCACAGTTCACGTAGCCGCTTACAACAGGTTTATCTAGCAATTTCAGTAAGTATGCGTTCAGTAAGTTTTTAAATTTCACAGTCTCTGTACCGGTGACATTTCGGATGTGACGTGGCATTTTGTTGAATAATCTCACCCCCCAAACCGCAAAACTATTAGAATACTTTGTGGCCATTGCGTCACTACCAGTTTTGATCGGAATTCGCACGTCACAAGTGCGACCAATACGGTCTGAGTGTTTGGCCTGGATTTGTCCATTGACGTTGACAATAATACCTTCTAGAATTTTCCAGATATATATGATCGTAAAGCGCTCGAATTTCCTTTGAATGGAGTACATTTGAAGTTGAGCAAGTCTTTCGTGATAGTTTAAATCTTGCATATCCCGGATTTGGGCAGTAAACGATCGCTGGATAGCCTCAAGGCGCTCTAAGTCTTTCCGTTTGCTTTGCATCCAAAGAAGTGAACAGTATTCAATCCTCGGTAGTATTAGTTGTTTCCATAAGGTGAGCATTGTGTCTGCCTCTCGTGAAGAGAAAGTTCGAGGCACCCATCCGCTCCACTTCTCCGCTCCACAACTCGAGCCACGTGTTCTTCAAAAGTGGCATTGTCTTGTATTCTCACCCCAAGATCTCTTAAAATTTGCTTTCTCTCGATTTCGCTCCCATCTCTCGTCTTGTGAAACGTAGATTCAGTAAAGGAGAGGTTTTTTCCGTAATAGTTGAAATTTTTATTCGTCGAAGGTCATGTTGTTAACCGATGTCCAGTGAAAGATGTTGGTTAGATCTAGTTGCACATTCCGTACGTCTGCCGTTGATTGTACCGCTGCTAATATCCGTGTGTCATCCGCGAACGATGACGGAACGGCAACTTGCATTGGTTCCCAATATCATTTATCGTGATGAGGAAGACTATTGGACCAAGCACGGTGCCTTGTGGGACTCCACTGAATACCGGCTGTCGTTTGGACACTTTATTATATATAATTACACTTTGGGTTCGGTTTTTCAGGAGAGCTTCGATCCATCTTAGACATTTTCCACGTATGCCCATGTTGAAGAGTTTGAGTAATAATATTTTATGATCTACTTTAACGAAGGCTTTGGCGAAATTATTACGATATTACGTCCACATTTTTGCCTTGGCATAGTAGATCTAGAATAGAGTCCTAATGCTCAAGCAACTGCGAGGTGGTTGATTTGACGTTAGCAGGTTATTGCTTTCCAAATGATATACAAGGTGTTTCCTAAAGACCCTTTCAAACGTCTTCACTACGTGGCTAGTTAGGGAGACAAGTCTATAGTTGGCTGGATCCAAGCTATTTTCAGCTTTAGGAATAGGTGAAATACTTGCGTGCTTGTAGGTGAGTGGAACCACTCCATCATCCATCGATTTTCGCCACATAAGGTATAGGGGGTAAGAGATGCTTAGCTTGCACATCTTGAAAATTTTTGCAGGCACATCATCCGGTTCCGCTGCACTGTTGCCGCTAAGTTCATCAATGGCTTATTCAATGCTTAGTTTTGTGAACTCAAAGTCCGTTAGGTAGTTTGTAGTTAAATTAATTCTTGGAATTACAGGATTTGGAATTCTGTCACTAAAGACTTTTTAATATTGACGGCTTAGTATTTCGCTCATTTCCTGGTCATCATAGAACCTGTATCATTCACCATTGCCCGATTTTCGTATCTATTCATACATGCATCTAATCAGCCTGTTAGACGCAACACGGCTCACTAAGATAGCTCAGGTAAGGTTAGGTAAGGCAAGGCCTAACTCGGCAAGCATTCTAAGTAAGCATCCTTTGAAATACGAGCTCAATTTGAACCTTAGCAGAACCTAACCCTGCCCACCTAACCTTACCCTAACCAGCTAAGTCGCCCGTAAGCTCCTCGGTAGAGAGTGGTTGGTTGGGGTAGTTGCTGGCAGCACCAAAAAATTTTTGAATCGTTTATCTGTCGGTAAACGTGGTTTTCCGTTCCGTAAAGCTTAGAGAGTTTACAGCCAGCAATAAGGATTTTGCATCACGTAGAGTATTTTCAGTTTTAAATCAGCTTGAAAGTATGGAGGCTGTTAGCGGTACCAAAAACTTGGTACGCCTACCAGCATTTTGGCCCAATATTTATGTAAAGTCATATAGGAAAATTCATAGCAATGCTATAGTTCATTTCGAAATACATCAATTTGACTGCCAGATATACGGTATACACATGCTTCTAAATGCACACATACTGCCAACACATACTTAAAACCCTCTCCTATTAAATATCATAAGGCATCATCGTCAAGTGAAACATAAAGTATACTGAGAGCACCAGTTACTTACCAATCTTAACTAGACACATTTGGCGGGTTAATTAAGCAATCCACACAAGTGTGGCACCTCCCGATTTTATCAGGAACACAATTAACGCATTGCATGTCTAACCCGCTGTACTGTGCGACTTGCCCTTCATCCATCTACATGCATAGTGAGCTTTTCTGTGTTGGCGGGCGTGTCACGGAACCATACTTTTATATGGGCAATTATTTCACAGTGTCAACATGGCCTATAAAACACCAAGCGTGACCAGTTGGGTGCCACCTAAGACCCAGGCTAGTAAAAGGGGCTTCCAATTGATAACAGAAATTTGAAGTTGCGATCTAGACGCTATGCATGATCGTTGATTGCGAGGTATACATTCCTACCAGTAACCTTGGCTGTAGACTCGTTTAAACCAACAGAGATAAACTGAAATATAGGAATCTTTTAAGATTAGCTTTGTTTGAAACGTCGTTTAAGAAGTATGGTGTCACGGTGATAAGGTTAGATTGTGCGGCAGTTTAATCCTTGGTGGTTTTCTTTCATAGGGCTACACTACTTAATCGCACGCTCTACCTGAAGAGCAGAAGTGCAGCTAGCCCGTAGTTCACGGCTCCGTATCCGTGCTACCGACTTTTGCTATGTAACAGGGCAACGTGGAAGCTGAACATCCCACAGATAAAGGAAGCGTATGTCAAATCAAGGAGGTTTAATAGAAGGAGGAAACGAAGATCCTCGGCGATAAGCTGAAATCTTCTGGAAGGCTGCAGCCAATGAGGTTCTAATGGGAGGAGAAAGTCCAAGTTCTCTCCTAGCGAGTACACACATGGCTAAGTCACGTGACGAAAGCTGGCGTTTGGAGTCCCTAAACTGGCTGAACTGCTCTCATGCAGTGGGCTACAGTGGTCAGCAGATATAATTAAGGAAGATACAGACAGGCAGTTCTTCAACATTTTTGCAAAAAAAAATTGTATCTGAAAATTGATATCACAGTGCACTTTGTTACTTTCATCGTAAGTTGGTATATAGGATACAGGTTTCATTTACTGAATCCGCTCGAATTTCATCCGCTCGAAATTTAGTCGATGAGTAATGGCTATAAAATGCTGAACTCAGAACTCCTTTCTATAGACTACGGGCTCCGTGAGGCAATGTCACTCTCCGATTGGACACGCCACTCAGCCAGATCAAGGGAAATGTTCACTTTAAACACTCCCGTAGGGCAACTAGAGAGGGTGCGCTCCTCCCATTACAACCTCTTTGGCTGCAGCCTGACTCTCTGGCTGCACATATGTATTGTAACACTATATTGGAATTGTTTAAGGCTTTCTGGATATAACACTCCAAAAAATGCATAGATATTTAAGTATGCATCCGGAAAATGAAGGCACATCAAGTCGTATGTAGGAAAAATAGCTTGAAGGCTGTGGCGGCCGGAAGGCTGCAGCATGTAGGCTCCATGGACACAGCAGCAATGGGAGAAAATAAAGTTTACGGACCAAACAGACAGAACATAAACTTTATTAACTTAAGTTTGCCAATAATAATTATTAACAAACTTTTTATTTCTCCTACAGCATATATTTTTGTGGTAAAACTCGTCACCAAAATATCAGCCGTCCTGGAAAACTTAGTAAGTTGGCTTGCCAGGCAAATAACGGCTGTGTTCCCTCCGACTATTAAGCCTCCTTGCTTCAAATCTTCGAGACCGCTGTGACGTCATCACTGTCTCTCGGCGCTGCTGAAGGTATCTACATGACACTATTATCATGAAACTTATGATAAGTATAAAGTAAGCGATCGAAAGTGACGTCATTTTTGTCACAGTTTTTCGAAAAAAATACTGAAACATTGCCCGGCTGTGTTCATTTACCAGTGGCACTTCCGCTCATCATTTTCGGGGATACCAAACTGTGCTTTAGCTTATCTCTTTGCTTTCCCTCAGGAGACCAAATTTTATAGGATTAGTTTTAGTTGATGCGAGACGTGACGGTTCTTGCAGCCGGTATAGTTAGTCTGGGTGGAAACAAAAAACAAGAAAAGAGTAAAAATCTAGAAAAAGAAACTGATGCAGAGCTGTTCTACTTCTTTTCTGCTGGAGTGGAGGTGCAGTCTGTGTTTTGAGTCTAAAAGAAAAAGGAAAAATATAACTGGCACTCTCAAAAATGCTCATCGCTCATATTCTAGCCAACTACATAGATATTGATTTTCAACATGTCTTTTGTTCAAGTTCAGGTAGTTTCAGATATGTAGCTGGCGTTTTGCATTCGGCGTACTGAGAGTGGCAAACAAGCCAGCTGCAAGCGGTTACGTGCAATGTGGTGATTGCTCACCACTATCCCTCCCGCTGGTCACGGATTGCAGCATCACCTCTACATAAGATGGGCGGCTTAAGTAACACCAACTGGACCTCATCCGATGATTCTTCAAGGTATTCTTCAAGGTAACTGAACCTTAAGGCGGGTGTACACGATAGCAAAATAAAAGAGTTTCCTCGGTTCTTAGATTCCCTAGCTCTTGTCCGAGTGCTGCTCGCACCGCAAAATTTGACGAGAGACGCCAAACTTTACCAGTGGCACCTGCTGACCTCACTGGCTCCACTACTAACATTTTACTACATTTCTGTTTACGCGAACTCAGCAAAACCATTGGGCGATTTGCTGAGAAAACTCGTTCATTTGGCTGTCGTGCAAACCCGCTTTTATATGGATATCTACCCAGCCAGACTTGACCGGACAGTTGTTTTGTTTTGTAAGCTAATTAGATTTCAAATGGCATCCTTGGTTACGTTAACAGTGACTCGCATAATGCATGAGCTACTCTTATTTAAAATAAAACGAGGCTGCTTATCTCTGTGTCGTTAGTTAAGTAATGATAATGTGAAAAAAAGAACAGTTTCTCGTGTAGAAACGAATCAATTTGTCTTTCTGTATAAAGAATATTTACGTCCAATAGCACCTGTTCATCTCTCTATCGCTAACAATTCACTCTTACCTGGAGAACTGCATACCTCTTGCTTATCGAGTAACTCTTAATGTTAAATAAACTTCTTAGCAAAGAACGAACCTGCCTATCTTCGTATCAGTAAATGAGTGCCTGTAATTCTGTGTTAAAAACGAATCAGGTGTTGTTTTCCCACCTCAAGAATGCGAGATACGCTGTAAAGTTCATCTTCTCGGAAGTTACGGGGTAAATTCTTTGATCCGTGAAGTCGTTACGGCAGGTAACGGCATCCTCCCTAGGGCTGATCATCCTCATGGTGATGAAGATGTTACTGACTGACAGCACAACCACGCCCATCAGACTCAGGGCCCACACGCGACACAGCATCTGGGGAACACAATTATTTACTAGAGCACTCTGAGAGCGCATACCTCCGCCAAGCGAGGCAACGGTAGCAAAAAATTTAAATTGGCTCTGAAACCATCATTTTTCTTTGTATAAACTCCAAAATCTAATCATTTGTGCCTTTTGATAGTGATAATAGCTTGTGCAATTTTCTTGAAGATCCGTTCATAACTTTTTGAGTCATACTGCTAACAAACGTTATTACAAACATGAGTCAAACATACAAACGAACAAACCGATCTGCACTAAAATTTAATCATCTAAGTCTTTTAACATTACTAACAAATCCTATAAATTTCATAAACATCCATTCATTATTTTTTGAGTTATTGTTCTAACAAGCATAAAATTAAAAACAGTGACAAACGAACGAACGAACAAACGAATCATTTCCAAAATTTGATCATATTCTCTTTGTTATATACCTAACAACTCATATTAATTTTATCAAAATCCATTTATAACATTTTGAGTTATGGTTTCGAGAAAAATGAGGCAGACAAACAAACAATCGGATGGACATATCTGTACTATGTTAATCATCTGTTTCTCCTAACATACCTAACAATCCCTGTAAATTTCATCCAAATCGGTTCATAACTTTTTGAGTTATCTTGGTGACAGACAGACAGACAAACACGACGAAAACATAACCTCGTTGGCGGAGGTAATAAGTTTATTGACAGTCACATTGTACAAATAATAAGAGGAAAAGACACCAGGCAATGCTAAGACAATAAATGAACATTTGATACGGATACGTGAATGTCAAGCCTATTGGTAGCAGCATTATTTAGGCAACAATAAAAGATAATTTGAATGACGTTCTTGAGTTGGGTCACAAGGATCTTTTTACCGAGTCGTATAAAACATAGCAGCTAGCTAGAGTGAGAGAAGGACGACTCACTCGTAATTAAGTGGGGTGGCCAGCAGCAACAACCCACAGATATAGGTAGGGATGAAGAAGCTCCCACACCCAGTAACAAGCTAGGATGCCTACTTATCTATCTGCAGTCACTCTCAAGTCTTATACAAGGAAAATTTTTACACAATATACATATAATGAAGAAAGACAGACAAAGATTAGGAAGAGAAAGCTAAACTCGCCGACAAAGCCTATACACGCCGATCTTCAGGTGGCTCAATCGGCCAAGACGAACCGAAGAGCGCAGGCACAGAGGAGAGCGCAGTGCACCGATAGCCGGAGCGGAAAGGAAGGGCACGGCAGAGACGAAGGGCAAGGACAGAGTGAGTTCGCGCGGGAGGAGATGTAAAGAGTTAACAGCATAAAAAAGCTAAAAAATACATATTTCAAAGCGATAAAGGAAAAAAGTTTATGACGATTTAGTTAAGCCAATAAATAAGATGACGAATGCAAATACTCTCGCAATTTGGTTTTGAACACCTTAGTGGCGTGCATAGCTTTTAGTTCTGAAGGTAACTTATTCCAATACTTGATGGCTCTGTAAATAAAAGCTTGCTGACATTTACTTTTGGTGTAACTGGGGATGTATGAGTCATCCGTAGTATTGAACCTAGTTTTATACCGGTGGTTAATATCATGCATTTCTATTTTATTCTTTAAATGCAAATGGCGTTCATTTCGAAATATGGAATAAAGGTTACCGATTGTGAAGTAGCAGATTATCTTTTCTATGGTTAATACGCCAGTCCGAGGTACAGTAAGGGGGGGGGGGGCTAGCGCTCTGTTTTGGGCAGCCTGTAACTTCCTCCTGTTAACTGCACCCGTGGCTCCCCAGGCCACCACTCCATAGGTCAGGTGCGGGTACACGATACTGTAGTACAGTTTAAGAAGGATATCTGGTGGNGGCAGCCTGTAACTTCCTCCTGTTAACTGCACCCGTGGCTCCCCAGGCCACCACTCCATAGGTCAGGTGCGGGTACACGATACTGTAGTACAGTTTAAGAAGGATATCTGGTGGTAAACAGTGAGACAATTTGAACATTACGCCAGTTGCTTTACTAATCCTACATAAAACGCTGCTTAGTTGCTCATTACAATTCAGTTTACTATCTATAATGATGCCTAAAAATTTCAAAACTATTCACCCGTTTTAGGTTGATTTCACGGATTTGAATACGTTTGTCGTGGATAAGATTATGTGATATCACCATATAGTTTGTTTTATCAACATTTAAAGATAATCTATTAACTTTGAGCCGTTCATCTATTTGCTCTAGTCCCGCATTTACCAATTGACACAGTAGATCATAGTTGGCTCCAGATATAAAGACAGTAGTATCGTCAGCAAAATGGACGCATTGCACATTAGGACAAACAGAAGACATATCGTTTATATAAGTAATAAACAAGAGTGGACCCAATATTGACCCTTCAGGTACTCCAACAGAAATAGGTTTAAGTTCAGAGTTCATTGCACACATATAGCATAGGTATGAGCATTAAATTAACTCACTGTACTAATTGAAAACTTTTAAGGAAAGAGACAACCCCTAAAATATTCAAAATACGACGCCTATTCAAAGATATTTTTCTCTTTTTGTGTGTACATATTTGAACAGTATATTTTCCGTAACGAGTTTCTTATTAAACACTGCAGCCTTTCAATTTATTTAATATAGAGAGCATTTATTAATATATAAAAGTGTGAAAAAAGTGAAGCTGACCTATTTTATTGAAATAATTATCTCACTCTATCATATAAGTATTTTAGCAATAGCGTAGTAAACTTGTCAGCACACTCTAGTTAGGAATTAAACATTCAGTGGTTTGTACTCCAGATAAATGTTTCGCTAGACCAAGTGGAATGCATGGCTGCAGTCGATCGCAGAAGTTAGAGTTTTGACTTCAAAGACGGACGGGCTCATCTGACTGCGACCTAATAGATCTCCCTATTGCTGGTTAGGCCAATTCCTCCGTAGACGGCGGTGAATGTCAGAAAGGCTGACGCTGCTGCCCCTCGAGTATCACAAATACTTTACCTCCCTGAACAGAAAGCGAACCTAGGACCAGAAGATAGCGAACGCAGAGCTTTTTTCCTTCAGAACGGCAAGCGCCTGGTTTATGTTGATAGGAATAATTACCTTCGCCAAGAAAGTTTTGTTTTCGTCGGCTTTCTCTGTATGTCTGTTATTCTGTCTGTTACCAAAATAACTCAAAAAGTTATTGACCGATTTTGAAAAAATTTACAGGGTTTGTTAGGTATGTTGAGAGGAACAGATGATTAACTTTTGGTGAAGATCCGTTCATCCGTTTGTTTGTTTGTCTGCCTCATTTTCTTAATACCATTACTCAAAAAGATGTCCACGAATATTTATGAAATTCACATGAACTTTCAGGTATATCACGAAAAGTAAATCACCACATTTTTGTAATGATCTGTTTGTTCGTTCGTTTGTTTGTCACCGTTTTGATTTTATGCTTGTTAGCAGAATAAATAAAAAAAATAATGAATAGATCTCTATGAAATTTATAGGTGTTGTTAGTAATGTTAAAAGACATGAATGGTTAAACTTTGGTCCGATCGGTTGGTTTGTTTGGATGTTTGTCTCATGTTTGTCATATTGTTTGTTAGCAGAATAACTCAATAAGTTATGAACGGATCTCCAAAACAAGTACTGAATCTGTTCACACTGTTGAAGGGCACAAATTATTAGATTTTGCTGTCTCAAAAAAAAGTTACATTTTCAATTGGCTGCTGTTCCAGTACTATGGGAGCTAGGATAATGAAACAAAAGATTAGATCCTATATTTTCATTCTGTGTTAAGTTTATCCCTCAAAGTGCCCCATTAGCCATGATACACTTATTGATACGATGGTGAAAATTCACGACAGCCCGTTGAAGTGTGTTGACATCGATGGGTCGAATTACGTATTTAACAACACATTTTAATTCACGAATGTTTGCTGGACGAGAGTGAAATACTCTCTCTTTGATGAATCCACATAAATAAAATCAAAAGGAGAGAGATCTGGAGATCTAGGGGACCACTGAAACTCCGAACGGTGGGAAATTAGCCGTCGAGGGAATTTTTCGATTAACCAAACCATAGCTTCACCAGCAGTATGGGCTGCTGCGCCATCTTGTTGAAACCATTTATCAGGATGTGTGTCACCATGAAAAGTTTCTTTCAGCATATCCAAATAAGTCATTCTGTTCATTAACTGTACTTCCACGGTATTGGGATCGTCTAAGAAGTAAAGGCCATATATCCTGTTGCTGCTTAGTCCACACCACACTGTTACTTTGGGAGAGTGAAGAGATTTTTTCGTGAACATGACAGGTTAGGTTGGTGACCACTAACGGAACTCTTATCTGTTTGGCGTTCCTTTCAGGTAAATGTGACATTCTTCGCTGTAAATAACGTTTTTCAAAGATAACTTATTATTTATGACCATAGCATTTATCTTGTTACAAAACAATAGACGTCGATCTTTATCAATGCCCGAAATCTCTTGATGGATTGTAATTTATACGGTTTTAGCTGAAGCTCTTTTCGACAAATGCGCTGACAAGTTGCTTTGCTTAATTGGGTAACAGCAGACAGTTTTCTGCGGTAAATATTCGGGTGAGTCAAAATTTTGAGACGTACAGCATCAATGTTGTCTTCGCTCTTCCTCTTCTTAGACGTCCCGAATTCCCTTTATTCAAATTGTGAGTAGTGCCTTTTTCTTTCCATTTGTTGTAGACTCTTTTCACTATGGGACTTGCTATTCTTATTCCGAATTTTTGCTGATATCACTGAAGAACAATGACTTCAAATTTATGATTTCCAAATGACTGCACTGTGAAAAATCTTTGTTCCAAAGTTAGCTGCATATTGAGGGAAAATCATGCAATAAATTTCAAGTCAGGTGCGCCATACTATATTAGTTGGGAATGTATTTTATGTATCGAAGCAAAACTTTGGAATCTGCTCTTTCGAATGAGATCCATTTCATAGTCCTAACTATAATAATACTAGTGGCCCGTGCCGTCATTAGAAATGATGGCAAAACCCCCGCCGTCTTTTGGGCTTCCGCATTTTTCCTCTATCTAATACTAAAGAAAAAGATTCCAAGGTACCCAACTTTTTTTTCGCCTTTTGAAATCTGAATTTTCTCCCATCTTATTAGTTCTATTTTTCCCCAATCTAATACTGAAGAAAAAGATTGCAAGGTACCCAACTTTTTTTTTCGCCGAAGAAAAAGATTGCAAGGTACCCCACTTTTTTTTATATTTTGAAATCTGAATTTTCTCCTATCTTATTCCCATAGAGCGTGACAGGAAAGATATAAATAAATAAATAAATAAATAAAAACACGACGTGAATTATTATTATATAGCACTGATTGAAGCAGCAGCCAATGGAAAATGTAACATATTTTAGACACCCAGTACAGAGAAAATCATGGTCTCAGCACCAATTTTACTTTTTCGTAACCGTTGCTTTGCGTGGCTCTAGATTCTGTTTGCGATAGAGAGAAATGGAAACACTTGTGGCAGTTGGTGGCAGTTAGTCAGGCGTGACATCTGTCACCTCGGTTACATTCCAGCACATTCAGAGCTCATTTATGTACTTGCTGACTATGCAGTCAGCAGGTAATTAGGGACTGTCTTAAGGCCAGCCACCCCTACTAACTACCACCACCAACACTACCCCAACCACCGCTACAAATACCACCATTACCACAAATACCACCCTACTACCAAAAATACCACCACTACCATCGCCACAATGACAGATACCACCACTACCAGCATGACCACAAACAGCAACATCAACAAAAACATGACCACTAATACCAACACCAACACCCTGCGCTACTCCAGCCACTACCACCATCACAACCACAAGCATCACAACACCAACAAACACAATACATAGTAACATAAGTACTAGGACAAGTCATTTTTGAAGCCAGCTAATCTTAGCTTCTCATATGGATGCTGTGTCCAACAAGACTGGGGCTGGGCTCGCCGTCCCATTCAGATCTCTTAATAATAACATAGGGCACAGCCGCATTCCTTCCCACAGATTAGCTCTTCAGTAATAACATAGGAAAAAATAGAACGCCCCGTTCTTCAGACGAACTACCGCGGTGCAGGCAATTTCGGAGCTATTGAAAAAATTCAACCCGTCATTGTTGATGGCCAGCTAGGTCTAGTTTTTTGTCATGGGTCACATCTAGGTTAACCCACCAAACTCCCTACAAATAATTTATGAAGATATCCCAACTCCTTCGACCACTTATTGGGTGGACAGACAAATATATATACTAACATTTATATATATATATATTTCTACATTTAAATCTTAAACCGAAACATTATCACTTTTCAGTATCCTGGTTACCACCTCCACCACCTCACGATTGCAGAATATTACTCAGAGAAGTTCTTGTCAATGAAAAAGGCAATAAACACGATGAATGCCACCAGGTTTTCATCTACCACACTCCCTAGGTCTTCATATTTAAATGAAATGAATAGTTTTTATTCAATCCATTCAGTGTTCAAGCTTGTAGTGATTTTGCTACAAAGGAATGCAAAAGCATGGATGGCACTTGCGTCCATTGCGGCCCAGTTACAGAAGCAGAGAAGACCAGCAAGGCAAGCTTTCACCTCACGGTAAAGGTAAAGTCAACTTGAAAACACACCCAATTTTAAAAGTCACGTGCACTGATTCGTGCTGCGGTCGGCCCCAGAGGAGAGCACGGTTGTTGTCAACCAGATTCTCAGAGCTACGTGGCGTCTGAGACGAAGGGTTCAAGCGATATACTGCGAGCCTCCTACCGATCTTTCCCATTTCTTGTAAAGGTCAGTACCCTCGCAATAACGTTTGCAAGCGGGAAATGCTAACCCAGCAAGCCAAACGTTACAAGAATCACCTCTCTGGCAGAGAGGCACGTTTCCCAGTCCTGCTAGAGTCTACGAAGGATGAAAAAGCATGAAGGTGATCACAAGCATTAACAAAAATAATAGTTTCGGACTGTTAAAACTTCATCCTCAGTGTTCTGAAAATAACCATGCACACCATTGTAAAAGATGTTTAAGAACAACAGAAATCACATCTAAGACAATCCTTAAAAACATCTACTGTGATGTATAATTAAAGAGAGCTTTACAACTGAAGTACACTGCTTTCTTATCTATTTATGTACTTGCCTGCACATTCCTATAGGCAGTGAACAAACAGTCTTCATTAAAAATTCATATGACAACAAGTAAGACTCAACCCAGTTAAAATTATGGGGATACCACCATTAAATTTTTCACTTCAAAGCCACTATTATTTTTAACTGCTCCTAACAACATTCGAAAGTTGCTCTCTCTGGTTTTCTACGAAGATTTTTGAAATCCTGGCCCAATCTCGCCGCATTATTTTCCAGTTGTTCAATACTTTTTGGACGCCTTACGTGGTGCCTAATCTTAATTTAGTAACATGAATTTTCTATTAGATAGAGGTACGGAATCCTATTGACCATGATAGCGCATCAATTTCGATGTCATCGAATCATTGTTTTAGTTGCCTCCCTTGGCTCTGTGCTTCTCATCATTATCCCATGAACGGTGAATAAATAGTCTCTTTTATCTCATACCCTAACTAGCAAACCCACATGTACTCATTCCTGCTGCACGGTTGCAGCCGACTGCAGACTGTGTAAGCTATGGCGCCGTCAATTAGACGGAAGGTGCGATCGACAACTGTGCCCCGACTTCAAGGCCAATGCCCTCGCTTCAGTGAAAATCCATGAGAGATATGCTGACGGTTTCTCGACCACAAAGACTGTTTCTACCTGGCTTGGCTCCAATGGCCGATTTCCCGCAAAGAGCCAGTCAGTAATCATAACCACTGAGGAGCTAGACGATTTTAGAAGTTTTCTTTGAAGTACATCGTGATATGTACCGTCGTTTGCCCTCCCGTGGATGATTTCGGATTTAATTCTACAAGCTAACGTGGAATGCGGATTTTACAGCGGGAATCATATGCTGATCGAGGAACGCAAGACTTTTTTTTATGCTCAAAAAAAAAAAAAAAAATGTGCAGACAGATGAGACGACTCAGAGCTTTGCTAATTGTATTCTTGCTTACTCCTGTCCCAGCTTCCTAAAACTCCTTCTAAACTTTCTGACGTGTTATAACCAACCTAACTTCCCTGTCTGAAGAATCGGCGGTGACTGCTTTTCTCTAATCATGGTGGAACCCACCATGAACCCACCAGACTCTGCAAAAAAATTATGAACATTGTTTAACTCCTTCTACCATTTTTTGGGTGGACAAATATATATATACTTAAATCTCCAACAAAAACATTATCACCTCTCCGACTTCGTTCGCGGCTCATAAAGAAGATATAGCATAGAAAACAAAAATTGCAAGACATCCAAAAGTTCTGCTTCTTTTTTTACTTCTCAAAAAAAACTAGTTTGAACAGAGTTTGGCTTCTTCTAGTTTCCTTTCACAAAAGTTCAATTACGTCGCAATAAATCATTTGTATCATTAGTTACTCCGAAGTGAAAAGTCTTCAGTAAGACTGGCGCAAA
>LQNS02278094.1:13910790-13921830 GCA_001587735.2 Parhyale hawaiensis
AAAAAACTAGTTTGAACAGAGTTTGGCTTCTTCTAGTTTCCTTTCACAAAAGTTCAATTACGTCGCAATAAATCATTTGTATCATTAGTTACTCCGAAGTGAAAAGTCTTCAGTAAG
The DNA here is from genome assembly GCA_001587735.2 of Parhyale hawaiensis. Lineage (NCBI taxonomy): Eukaryota > Metazoa > Arthropoda > Malacostraca > Amphipoda > Hyalidae > Parhyale > Parhyale hawaiensis. The sequence goes on from LQNS02278094.1 coordinate 13,910,908, forward strand.
ACTGGCGCAAAATGATGCACTGCGACGCGTATCACTGTGTGCCTATTCAGAGTTTTAATTTATACAGGTGAATGATTTGAATAAAGCAGAAGGGCTTAGGCTTTGAAGACAACAACAAAAAAAAAAGTCACATTCAATACAACATGCAGAACCACGTCTTCGCCTTTAATTTAATAGCGATAAGATGAAGTGAAAACAAATGAACTAACATAATCGTATCTTTGAATAATGAGTCGTCGTACAATCACTTTTCGTGTTTCAACTCATTACCGCAAACCATCATTTCTTCTCTAGTGCTTCTTCCCGTCATATACCATTTTAAAGTATTATTACACCACCTACTAAGTAAAAAAATTAGAAAATTCAAAATTGCCTACATTTATAACTGTAGAAACTCTGTAAAGGAGGCAATGCTCTTGCGGATAGCTGTCTTACTTGCAGCTTGTCCTGAACCACATGTGGATATTATCCAAAATTGTAAATTTCAACACCATCTGCTAATTTTCCTATTATTGCAGAATTAAGACTGTAATACATACCTTAGGGCACTGTGTTATTAGTATGATGAAGACAGCCTCCAGATGTGATAACAAACGAGATAATTGCTTGCTTTCTTTCTCTCTTTCTTTTCTGTTTTCGTTCTTCCTATTCTCATGGGAGCCAAAGGTTACTATAGGTATTAAAGGGTTAGCAAGTTTACCAGCAATGGCTTGGCGATAAGATCACTATAATGTTTCGTGGTCACGCTCCCTGTATGGAGATAGGTTCACAATCTCAACACGTCACCCTCATAGAACCGAAGATGGAATCACTACAATAACTGTCCACCTTCAGTACAGCAGAGATGGATTCCCAATTTTCTAACGGAACTTCTTACGCAACTGCTCTAAGCAACTCGGACATAGCACATACACTTTAAATAACGTCACAGTCGTGCAATGGCACTGCAGACACCTATACCAAAACTAATTCTACTGCACAGCACGGTAATGATTCCATAACAATATCGACAAACTCACTTCCACAAGCTTAGGAGCACCCTGTTCGCAGCGCACCATCGAGCTACACTGACCACTGATTAACTTCAATGAGGCTCCGTTGTAACGTGCAGGTGTGCATGTTGAATACCTGCCGGAATTTTATAGAGCTACCCTACAGGCTTAGCTACAGTGAGGTTGGATAAGGTCCAGCTAATGATATCCAATCTACCAATAAATACACAGGTATCGGCCCCTTGGATGGTACATGGTCATTTCAAAGTTGTTATTGCAAGGGAACTTCGAACAGATGATGAATGATGACAACGCAAGTGTACGTAAGGCGGTGGAAACGTTAACACTGTTACTTAACCAAATAAAAACGAGAGCAGACTACATAATCGACGTTTCGATTAATATTGTTAGTCAAGCAAAAACAGACTCTGAAACTGCTCCTCTGTTAGGCACTTAACTTAATAAACACCAACCTATGGAAAACTAGACATCGTTACGATATTTCAATTAAAGATGAATTTTGTGTAAGGAACCGACGTCCAAGTCGATCATTATGGGGGTTAACAATAGAGCCAGGACCTCAATTGAATGCGGGAAAGCCTTACAGCATAGCAGACTACTACTTGCTTGCACGATCACCTCATATATATATATAGGGCATGTTGGATTGGATATCAAAATGAAACCTAAGAGGCTTGACTAGTCACTTTGAATCGTGTCAAAAGTGTTGAAAGTAACGCGATTACGTTGAGTCTTCCAAAGAACACTATTTTACGATGTCTAAGAGGCTTCATAAGTCACTTTGTCACTTTGAATCGTGTCAAAAGTGTTAGAAGCAACGCGATTACGTTGAGTCTTCCAAACAACACTATTTTACGATGTAAGACTGTTTTTTGGCAGAGATGGGAGCGTTTTTACTCATTTATTTTAATTTTTTTTCTTTGCCAGTGTGCCTGCGTCCCCGTGTCTTCACAGGCAGTGCGCGTGCGCACCTGTGCTTCAATTTTCTTCTCTCCCATTGCGCCTGCGCCTCTGTGCCAGCGCCACTACGTATCCTAGTTCGCTCCCGAGTAATTTTGATGCGCCCCTTACGGTTTCACTACGTCATCAAAAAAAAAAAATAGTTTCAACACGATTAAACCAGCATAAAAATCTAAAAAAAAACATGTTTACTGCCATTACAGTTTTGGACAGAAACAGTACACATAGAAATTAATATTCTACTAGTCTCGTCTTCCTCCATTTTCACCTTCTCTTCTTCTTCCTCCTCCTAGTCCTCCCTCTTACCTTCTCCCTATTTTTTTGTACTCCTTGTAGCGCTGTTATCCCAAGCTGGGCTACTTACACTTAAGTAAGGCCACCTTTTCTAAATTAACCTCGTCCAGCCTTATTTCCAACTGAGCTAAAAAGCCTCTCCAGGGCCGCAGAGCTAGGGAGAGGACCTTTATTGTGCTTAAATTAAAAGGCCTGTGCACGTCTTCCAGCTAACTGACGGAAACAGCGCCACTACAGCAGGCAATCCTGGGTGAGCTGTCAGTCGTCCGTACGGCCTTCCTCTGGCCACTAGCCACCTCCTACTCTTGTTTGGCCTGTTGTATGCCAATGAGAACTTTGAACATATATTTTTTGCTTGGCTCCCCTTCTGCTGAGACTATATAGTTAAACTATTGATGACCCTCTTCCCTTGCCATAATCGTGTTCTGCAGCTCCTGATTACGATCCTGGCCATGGTAACGTCTATCTGTTCAATCTTCTGCAAGAGATTTGGGGTAAGATAGAATGGAGGCCAGGGGCCATCAGGAAGCTGCCGTCCTCAACGAGGTAGCAATAGCGGCACCAAGAAAGGGGGGAGGAGAAGCTTGGGGCTTGAGCAAACCCACTCATAAGATGGGCCAAGTCGTTCCTCAACGCCTTCCATGTAACACCCGTACATACATATATCCCGTAGCAACGTCAGCCCCTCCACATTTTACTCTAACCCTCTCTCGTCCGCCCACTACAAATTTCTTAACACCACCGCTGCGAGTTGAGCAAGCTTCTTCTGATACCCTTTGAGAAGGGCCTGTAGCTGATGCTTGGCGTATTCCAGGTCGTCATTGGTGGTGGTCTCTTCCATAGAGAGTGGGAAGCAGTGAACACATCGTAAACCTTCACCGTGCTGAGAAGACATTAATCTGTCTACATATATCTGAAAGCGGTAAAGAACGTTCACAGCAGCATCCTTTCCTAAATGAAGATAGAAAAGGTATGTCTTTATCCGTTCAGAGAAAGTTATCATAAGCTAACTGCTAATGCTATTATATAAGCTACTGATTTTTAATAGCTGCACTCCCCCCCCCCCTCCCCCCAAAAAAACTCATACGGATATATTACTTTCTTACAAAGTCTATAAAATTAGTGAAAATACACGTAGCCATAGAATATTACCTCTTGCCTGTAAACGTCAGCTGCTTAAAAATTCTACAGCAAATCAATAGAAAAAAAAGGCTCTTGAATTAATCAGATATCCACACGTATTCGGAAGCGTCTAAGGCCGGCTGCCCACTAACAACTTTCGTTGCCGCTAGCAGCTTAGAGGCAACTTAACTAATCCGTTCACGTAGCTATGGCACGGCCTCAGCTTGTGCAAAGTTTAACTGAATCAAAAACTTTCAAATATTTCAGGCGCTACTGCTACTTTTACACTATAGCGAGTGGGAGTGGCAACGTTGAATTTTTAAAGACCGTTCCTCATTATTAGCGGTTTAAGACCACATAGATTGATATTTTAAGAATTACAGCACAATGTTCACAGACATCATGCTGAAGTCAAGACCACGTCTACGCAGTCGGATTAGTCGAGTTGCTTCCAGGGCTGCAAGCGGTAACGAAAGTTGTTAGTGGGCAGCCGGCCTAACGTACGTGGATCTACTGTCTCTATGGCTGTTGCTGCGGCAATGGATTCGCCCAACCAAGATCAGAGGGAAAAAAGTTATGATGATAGCCTCAATTATGAAGATTCCAGCAGTTACTGCCCAACAGACAGTGTAAGGATGGTGAGGAAAGGCAGCGAAGTCAGAGACGCGGCCGCGCAGCAAGAGAGAGGCGAGGAATTTCGAATATGCGTATGCGGGGAAGAACCTAACTGGGTATACTGCAGGAAAGCAGTCCTGCGCGTGTGTGGGCCGTTGTGCAACTTGTTAAGTGGTGTCTATGTGTAACGCAGATCATAACCTCAATGAGAGTGCGATGCTTTACTGCGAGATGCATCATGTTTCCAGTTTTAACGAACGATTCAGACAGAATGATATGTCTGGACTGCCTTTCTGCAAGGTATCTCCTTGAGATTCTCTATTATTGTATTAACTGAGCATGTAAGCGATACATATGAAAGCTGTGCTGTAGGTGTTAGAGTGGGTTCTTCCAAGTTAATTGTAGTAGGCACTTATCGACCTCCTAGCGCCTCCATTGGCACATTTGTTGACGTTTTTATCCAAGATGTCATCCGTAATATACCACGTACAGCTAAATGTTGCATATCAGGCGATTTCAACATTGACGTAAGTTCTAAAACTGAAAATTCCTTAAACTTTGTGAACGAAATGAACACTCTCCACTACCAGCAGGTAATCACTGTCCCAACAAGAATAACTGACAATTCATCCACAATGACTGACCATATATGGCTACATAGCACGGCGCCATATACCTTAGGTACCTTTCTTGTTGATATTTCAGACCATAGTCCCATTCTCACTATTGTATCTGATGCCTTCTCAGGCTCAAAGGAGGCTATCACTGTGCAGTATAGGGACCATTCTCAGGCAGCCATGGGGAAACTGTCCATTGCAGTTGAGAGGCTGTTTGCCGGTGAAGGATATAGTGGGCATAGCGATGTCAATGTTCAAGAGCAGTGTGCGACTTTCTGTGACGACTTGTTTAAGGTCTATGATATATGTGGCCCTATTAGAAAGAAAGAATTAACTAATAAACGCCTGGCAGGTCCATGGCTGTCACCTGAACTATTGAGAGCAATCAACATGAAGCACAATGTGTACCGCCAGTATAGAGCGGGTGTAGCTGATCTAGACACGTATAGATTAATTAGAAATAGAGTTGGAAATATGACAAAGTGCGCAAAGCGTGAATACTTTGTTAGAGAATTCAGTGCAAATAAATGTAACGGTAAGAAGGTATGGGCAGTTATGACTACCCTACTAAGTACAAGAAAATATAAAAAAAAAACAGCTATTCCGGAAATTTGCCACGAGGGACGAGAGGTTACCGAGAGAGAAGCAATTTGTAATTGATTAAACAACTACTTCACCTCAATCGCGAGTGTATTAGATAGAGAAATTCCTGCTGCTGCTTGGGACCCATTGTCTTACGTCACGAGACAGCTACAGTCTTTTGTATTTCTGGATGCGGATGTGGGCGACGTTAGCTCGACAGTGAGATCGTTTGCAAACAAAAGTGCGGACATTCAGTCTATTCCCAGCTTCGTCTTTAAAAAATAAAGCAACTGTTAATAGTCTGTCTGCTATAATTTCTGAGCTGTTCAATAGTTCTTTTATGCAAGATAGTTACCCAGACAGTTTGTAGGTTGCCCGTGTTTTACCGGTGCATATGGTTGGGACACAAACGCAAAAAAGCAATTATCGACGTATTTCAACACTGCAGTTTCTGAATAAAGTATTTGAACGCTTAATGTATGAAAGACTATAAAATTTCTAGATAAATACCACATTTTGACTGATAATTGGGTTCAGACAGGGAAGTTAAAAGAGTGATGCAGTATTGAAATTTTGTCATGAAGCATAAGAAACCCTCAATTTGAAACAGTACTTAATATGTGTATTCCTGGACTTCTCCAAAGCGTTCGACAACGTGAACCACGTAGTTCAGTTTCGGAAACTTGAAGCTTTAGGCATACGTGGCAACGTGATGGAATGGTTTCGATCCTACTTGTCGTTTTTTTAAACCGTAGCCAATTTGTCGCCATAAATGACCTCAAATCGTCTCTGTTGCACAATAGCATTGTGGACCACAGGGCTCAATTTTGGGACCCTTACTCTTTTTGCTCTATGTCAACGCTATGCATCAGTCGTCTCAGTAGTTGCAATTTATTCATTTTGCAGATGACACCACAGTTTTTATACGGGGGAAATCTTGGCGCATTGATTGATATACTAAATGTTGAGTTAGGTAAGATCGATGAGTAGCAACGCGCAAATAGATTGTCCCTTAACATAAAAAAAAACATCTTATATCATTATCTCAAATTTATCGAAAGATACTGATGGAACTGTACTGATAAGGAACGAGAAAGTGAAGAGAGTGTATAGTGCAAAGTTTTTAGGCATTATATTAGATCACAAGCTCAGTTTCAAGGATCATTTGCATCATGTACATTCTCAGTTAGCCAAGACTTGTGAAATTATATACAAGTTGTCCCCTTATGTACCGCCATTTGTATTGCACAAACTGTATATGTCGCTGGCGTATCCTCAAATATTGTATGCTGTGTGTGTATGCAGGCTCTGCTGGCTGTGTGAGACTGCGCCGCCTGCAGCGTCTGCAGGACAGATGCCTACGGCTGGTGGTGCCTGCCTGTCCGGCTGCTCAGGTGTACAGCACCGGCCGCTATTTGAATGTTACGCAGGTGTTTCAATACTTTTCGTTGATAAAGTTTTCTGAATACTATGTCCTAGGCAAAAGTTTGTACTTTTCGTCTTTGTTTTCTGAGTTGTAGGTAGTGCATGAACATCTTACACGTTCAAAAACAAATCTATTTTGAATAATTCAGTGGTTCGGAAAGCCAAATATCGTCGCTCTTTTTTCTCTCAATCACTGAAGCTGTGGGACTCGCCGTCGCAGGATTTGAAGGCTGTCACAACTTTGCCTTTGTATCGGAAGCGGCTTTGGAGCTACCTCTTATGCGAGGCGGGGACGCTTGCACCTATTATGAAGTAAAGAAGCTCTTGTGTGATTCATGTGTTGACCTTCCCTCTCCAGGTTGTACTGGGCGACCCCTCCGTCTGGCATAGGCTGGCTCTTGGCTCTTGGGATTGGTTTAGTTAGGTTGGCCCGTCTTGGATTGTGGGCGGCAGCGCCTATGTTTGTGGTGCACGATTTACTTCCTGTTGTCCGAGCTCCAGCTTTACCGCTCATCTTCACCTTCCTTCTATTAGTTGGACGTTCTTGTGGGTGTCGGTTCTGTGTGGGGCGCCCTGGAGCGTGGATGTCGCTTGTCCGCGGACCTTCTCAATGACGCACCCTCTCCGCCTTTGAAGCCCTGTGTGGCCCTTCTGGCCGAGGCCTGATTAGCGTGCTTATTTAACAACCCCCTAAACCCGCAATAGGTGACATAACCATAGCTGCCACTCCCATGTACTATTTTTTTTATTCTGCTCTCTGTGTAATTAACCAGCGGAATTTCTCACAGCCCTTAGCTAGGCCTTCGGGACGTTTCTCTTTGGTACCCACTTTGCTCTCTTCCGGATTTCATACTCTTACTTGTTCATGCTTTTTTCTGTTTCTTCCTCTTTTTTCCCCACTTGCTGTTCCCATGCGCGTTGAACCTGTGTGGGAACACCTTCGCGCATGGGTTCCCCCTTTCTCCTAACATACTATATGTCACTTGCTCTTTCCTCTGTGATATCGTTTGCTCGGAAACGGAGGATTAAGCCCACAGCTTAACTCAAATAGGGCACTTACTTAATGCGCTAATTATTAGCGCATCAAGAAAGGTAAAATGAAACTAATACTATATTTTAGCAACTATAACTACTTGTTTCCGATGTGCTGTGAACAAAGTCATACCCGCATTGACCAGCTGGTGGACAAGAAGCAGATACAGCCCTCGCATTGAGTTCTTGTTTTCTAGATTGATTTGCTTTTTCTATTTGTATAATTATAGAAATAAAGTGATATCTGATCGAATTTAGTTTCTCTGGAACCAGGTGGTACGCGGCGGCTGTACGCACGAGGCCTCCAAGTGGTAAGTGGTACTCGACCACCAAAATGTAGGGAATCACTAGCTTAGACACATTAGGACGCTAAGAATGAAATGCCCGACTCTACCTCCAACAAAAAAACTGAAGTTTAATAAAAGTACGAGCTCAAATTATCAACCCATTTTTGCTATTAACTCGGGTGTTTGTTTTGGTACGTATCCCCAGCCGAAACAGCTTACAGCTTAACATCATCAACGTTGTTCTGAGGTCTACCACTGATTTGATTTTGAAGAGCATATTAATCAAACCGGAACTTCTCAGCCCATCGTCGTACAGTGCATTCATTCACGATATCCTCACAAAGTCACAGCTTATTGATGGTTTCAGTAGTATATGATACAATTGTGGCTAGACGGAACTCATATTCGTCAACAATACGAAGTTCTGATTTATCCATGGCTTCCACAATTTATTAACTCCAGAAGCAAAATCAAAACATAATGAGCCACTCTGAACTGCCCTTGTATACTTAACGAAGTGACTGTCCAATGATCTGAAATCAAGATCTGAAAATATGAAAGTTGCAAGCCTTCAAATGTAGTAAATAAGAAGATCGGAAAATTTATACGTAACCAATTGATATCGTACCTACGAGTATTTCCAGCTTTTTGGACGTCAATAACCTTGTGTCTCGTGGCAACGCTGAGCTCTTGTGTCGTTCCCAATATGGCGTTGACGTGTGAAATTCTGAATGCCATTGTATAACACTCCTCGCGCCAACTTACGTTCTTCTCAATTCTCTAAAATGCAAGACTATTCAAGGACCCTCTACACGATAAGTTAAATAATGTAACTGGCACATTATTATTAAATGTATCTTCGCATTTATGACGATTTTGCCGACTGTATGAATAATTTTGTAATCGCACCTTTTACAGAATTTATTTCTTATTTATTCCATAAAACTTACTGAGCTTCAGATCCTTTTCAGGTACTTGTAAACACAAAGGTAAAACATCTAGGAAAGTACAGACACCAGGCACTGAAGATATTTGTGAGAATATTCTTTATTGGACTATGTACGAATACTTTCGTCTTGGAAGCACCTGGAAGTGACCATTTTGAACCTGTATAATAAAACCATATAAAACTAATGGAGTCTTTATCCAGGGCAGCCCGTATTTCCATTTAATAACAGACCAAGTTTCTGACCCACAGTAACTCTTTTATTCGGCGTTTGTATAATAATATAGGATGGGTAAGTGTGTGTCTGCATCACGAAAATAGCGGTCATATATTTACATCTCAGTAGCTCCACTTTATTTCACTATTTTGGGTAGGTTGAAATTTTTATCATTCGGTTTATAGACATTTAAATTCGAAAGAATAAAAACTTTGTTTCAAAGAAAACACAGAGCTGCTCAATTAATGAACACTCAGTCTGCTATCAACTCTTTACACTAAATCAGGTGCTCCAATCCAATTAGAGTCAGACTGATATATGAGGAGGAAGATACATTGGTTTGGCTTCCGAGTATAGGTGGAAATTATTGCAAACTAGTTTATCTACTCGAGAGCTTAAAAATTCCGGTGGAGGGAAGCCACACAGCTGTGCCATTACTCACGTCACGCAGGGAATTGCTAATAGCAAATTTAATTGACATAATAAATCACCGCAGATACTTGCGGTAAAGCTGCTAGTGGTTCAAGTGATGTTTCACACGCAAATTTCGCGAAATTACTCAAATATTTATGAATTCTCTGAAATAACTGAATTTGAGTAGCTATTTTTAAGTAGATTTACTAGCGATGGATATAATATCAAAGTGAATGCATTTTTTTTATGGGATGCCGAACAAACAGCAAAGCTAGTTAAGTTTGCCTCTTCCATTGTAACTGAGCGAGAATGATGATCATAATATATAAATGAAGGAGTGAAGGTGTACTTACCTCCGCCCGCCGTGGAAGTTATGCATCTGTTGAGTTTGTGTGTTTGTCTCTTTGTATGTCACTAAGACGGATCTTTGCAAAATTTACAGGGATCGATTGTTAGGCGTGTTAATAGTATAACAGATGATGAACTTTTTATGAAGATCCGTTCAACCGTTTGTTTGTTTCGCTGCCTCTTTTCTCTTCATACCATAACTCAAGAAGTTGTAGATGGATTTCCATAGAATTTATATCAGTTCTTAGGTACATCACGAAGAGTAAATGAATAAATTTTTGTAATAATCTGTTAGTTGGTTCGGTTGTTTGTCTCTGTATTCGATTTGCTGCTTGTTAGCAAAATAGCTTAGAAAGTTAGAGCTAATCTTTGTGAAATTTACAGGAATTGTTAGAAACTTCAAAAGAAATAAATTACCAAATAGTGGTGATGATCAGTTGGCCTGTTGTTGTTTATATTCTTGACTAATGTTTATCAGAATGTTTGTCAGCAATATAACTTGAAAAAGCTATGAACGAACCTTCAAGAAAATTACAGAAGCACTTATTACTGTCATAACGAACAAATTATCAGACTTTGGTGCCATCAAAACGAAATCATAGCTTCAGAACCAGTTGGAATTCTTCATTAACGTCATAGTAACGTGGCCTAGCTTGGCGGAGGTAGGCGCTCTCACAATGCTGTGGTTATTAGTATAACTGGGCGTGGTGAAGGTAATAACAATAATAATTGTAATTGCAACAGTAATATTATATACTTAAAAACATCTATAATATTAATAGCGTTGTTCCTTCGTTCGTTCCTTCCTTCGTGTGTTACGCCTAAATTCAATGTTCAGCTCGCATTTGGCCTTCCATGCGAAATCTGGTAACTGTGCTACAACTAACGCGAGAGGCAAATATATTGGCGATTTTCGTCGTTCATTCTTCATTGTTTTGCACTTTATTGAGCTCGGGAAGCTGGCGTATCTGTGATACGGCTGATGACTAATCTCTCGGCCACAGGCCAGGTCTTTTTAATTGTTTTTACGCCCGAAAATTTTAAGATAAAT
>LQNS02278094.1:13967868-13985558 GCA_001587735.2 Parhyale hawaiensis
CGGTGGTAGGTATTTCACGCACTTTTCCAACAGAACGTTTTCAAAGATTTCGTTCATTGTATCACTTTGAGTTGAGTCATTTAGAAGAGCGTCCCAGTTCACCGACCGCAGCTCATGTACCGCCATTTGTATTGCACAAACTGTATATGTCGCTGGCGTATCCCCAAATATTGTATGCTGTGTGTGTATGCAGGCTCTGCTGGCTGTGTGAGACTGCGCCGCTTGCAGCGTCTGCAGGGCAGATGCCTACGGTTGATGGTGCCTGCCTGTCCGGCTGGTCAGGTGTACAGCACCGGCCGCTATTTGAATGTTACGCAGGTGTTCCAATAATTTTCGCTGATAAAGTTTTACGAATACTATGTCCTAGGCAAAAGTTCGAACTTTTCGTCTTTGTTTTCTGAGTTGTAGGTAGTGCATGAACATCTTCCACGTTCAAAAGCAAACACTATTTTGAATAATCCAATGGTTCGGAAAACCAAATATCGTCGCTCTTTTTTCTCTCAATCAGTGAAGCTGTAGGACTCGCTGCCGCAGGATTTAAAGGCTGTTACAACTTTGCCTTTGTATCGGAAGCGGCTTAGGAGCTACCTCACATGCGAGGCGGGGACCCATTATGTAGTTAAATAAGCTCTTGTGTGATTCATATGTCGAACTTCCCACTCCATCTTGTATTGGGCGACCCTTCCGTGGGGCATAGGCTGGCTCTTGGGTCTTGGGATTGGTTTAGTTAGGTTGGCCCGTCTTGGATTGTGGGCGGCGGCGCCTATGTTTGTGGTCCACGTTTTACTTCCTGTTGTTTCCGGGTTCCAGTTTATCGCATTTTGTACCGTTCATCTTTACTTTCCTTCTATTTGTTTGCCGTTCTTGTGGGTGTCGGTCCTGTGTGGGGCGCCCTGGAGCCTGGATGTCGCTTGTCCGCGGACCTTCTCAATGACGCACCCTCTTCGCCTTTGATGCCCCGTGTGGCCCTTCTGGCCGAGGCCTGATTAGCGTGCTCATTTAACAATCCCCTAAACCCGCATTAAGTGACATAACCATAGCTGCCACTCCCATGTACTATTTTTTTTTTATTCTACTCTCTGTGTAATTAACCAAGGGATTTTCTCACAGCCCTTAGCTAGGCCTTCGGGACGTCTCTCTTTGGTACCCACTGCTCTATTCCGAATTTCATACTCTTACTTGTTCATGCTTTATTCTGTTTCTTCCTCTTTTTTTCCACTTGCTGTTCCCATGCGCGTAGATCCTGTGTGGGAACACCTTGGCGCATGGGTTCCCCCTTTCTCCTGACATACTATATGTCACTTGCTCTTTCCTCTGTGATATCGTTTGCTCGGAAACGTAGGATTAAGCTTCCTAACGATAACATAACTACGGATTTTTCCGCTGCATGATACTGTAGTGAATATTTTGTAATTGAGAGAAACAAGAGTTAGGTCATGTCATGATTCTACCACTGCCATGTATTATGTGTTTGCCCGAATAGTTCAAAACGAACAAACAAAGGGCTTGAAATTCTTCGAGATGTTTGATCACGTCATACCTTACTGAATTATCATTAAATGTCTATTGGTTTTAGTGTGTTCGATTTATTGCAATAAATATTATTATTATTACATATAGGATACAGTACTCTAGAGAGTAAACCAATCAATAAAAAATCTCTGTGCGTTTAAAGACACGTTGGAATATCGTTCAGATCTATTGAGCACTGAAATACAAGGTTACGTAATATACTGAGCGTTTGCTGACAGTCGTATAATATTACGACTGTCAGTCGTATAATATTACGCGAATAAAAAACGCTCGGTACGTAGCATTTACTGAGTATGCTGACACTGAGTTAGTTGCTAGCAACTAACTGTAAATGAGCATAGCATTGGGCGAGACTAGAAGCGAGAACATCAGCTTATTTGACAGATCATCCCACAAACAGGCTCCAGATATTGAAGACACTTTTTCCCCCAGTTGAATACGTCAGTACTTAGCCGGTAAATAGTTTTTCGGATAGATGCACCTGCCGGAGCTCAAATCAGTTTGAGAAAATGTAAATTGAACTGTAAACATGCATACGAATACATTCATTATTCAACTTAATCTACTCCAGTTTTAGTTCAATCGTGGTCTCATGCACTTATTTAGTTACTTCTTTTCTTGATTTTTTCCTATAATGTTTGCCTTGCACAAAGTGCTTACTAAGTGCTGCTGATAGTCGTTGCCAGATTAAGGGACAGATAACTCTACTGTACATGAAGAGATGAATTTAAAACTTCAGGCCTAGCGCCGGTCTTACCCCTAAAAAGAGCAGTGCGCCCGGGACGCATGGGAGCAAGGGACGCATTATGCGGCGCAATGCCCAGCTCAATAATTTCATCGGAATGCTTGATTTTCGCTCCATAGTACATACTCGTTTCCAGAAGCAATCTCCCTTGCCGAAGTGAGTTCCAGTGAGGTGTAATAGAGCAGCAATATATGAAACTACATGTATGAAGAGGTGTACGCCATGACCGACCCTACAGTCCATTCTCGTTATTAAAGAAAATACTGCTCTGTGCGGGTCCTCACGCCAGTACCTTGCGTGACCAACAATAGAGGAACCCGACACTTCTTGGGTTCGTTTTGCTTTCTCAACATGGTTTTCGTACAGGTTACGGGGACAGTTTCTGAATTTTTCTACGTTCAGGCCAAGTCTCCACGGTGCTAAACTTACTAAACTTCCCTTTACTGGAGCGTACTGTAGATTTTATGGTAACGAAGAGTTTAGACCAGTGGTTCTCAACGTGTAGTACGCGTACCACTTGTGGCACTCAAGGACCTTCCAGGTGGAACTTAAACACTTTCGTGGTCATGAATGATTTTAGCTAGTTACTTTTCAATTCACAAACTTTTTATTGCCTAACACAAGATAATCTGGCAATGATTTGAAACTGTTGCCACGCGCCACCCACCTGGTCCCAGCGGGCCGCAGTTTAATTCAAGCAGGGCACTTACTTAATGCGCTAATTTTTAGCGCATCAAGTAAGGTAAAATGAAACCAATACTACATTTCAGCAACTATAACTACTTGTTTCCGATGTGCTGTGAACAAAGTCATGCCCGCATTGGCCAGCTGGTGGAGAAGAAGCAGATACAGCCCTCGCATTGAGTTCTTGTTTTCTTGATTGATTTGCTTTTTCTATCTGCATAATTATAGAAATAAAGTGATATCTGATCGAATGTAGTTTCTCTGGAACCAGGTGGTACGCGGCGGCTGTACGCACGAGGCCTCCATGTGGTAAGTGGTACTCCATCACCAAAATGTTGGGAATCACCAGCTTAGACACATTAGGACGCTAAGAATGAAGTGCCCAACTCTACCTCCAACAAAAAAAAAAAACAAAGTTTAATAAGAGTACGAGCTCAAATTATCAACCCATTTTTGCTATTAACTTGCTTGTTTTGGTACGTATCCACAGCCGAAACAGCTTTCAGCTTAACATTATCAACCTCGTTCTGAGATCTACCACTGAGTTGGTTTTGAAGAGTATATTAATCATACCTAAACTTCTCAAACAATCGTCGTACAGTGCATTCATTCACGACATCCTCATAAAGTTAACAGCTTATTGATGGTGTCAGTAGTCTATGATACAATTGTGACACGGCGGAACTCATATTCGTCAACAATACGAAGTTCTGATTTATCCATGCGTTCCACAATTTTAATTACAAAAGTAAAATCAGAACATAATGAGCCACCATGAACTGCCCTTGTCTACGTAACGAAGTGACTGTCCAATGATCTGAAATCAAAATCTGAAAATATGAAAGTTACAATCCTTCAAATGTAGTAAATAAGAAAATCGGACAATTTATACGTAAGCAATTTAACTGGTATCTACGAGTATTTCCAGCTTTTTGGACGGCAATAACCCTGTGTCTCAAGGTAACGATGAGCTCTTGTGTCTTTCCCAATTTTCCCAATTCTCAATGCCAATGTATAACACTTCTCGCGCCAATTTACGTTCTTTACAATTCTCTAAAATGCAAGACTATTCACGAACCCTCTATACGATAAGTCAAGTAATGTAACCGCCACATTATTATTAAATGTAGCTTCGCAAATATGACGACTTTTCCGACTGTATGAATAATTTTACAATCGTACCTTTTACAAAACTTATTTCTTACTTATTACTTACTGAGCTTCAGATTCCTTTTCACGTACTTGTAAACGCAAAGGTAAGATATTTAGGAACTTACAGACCCTAGGCACTGAAGATATTTGTGAGAATATTCGTTATTGGACTATGTACGAATACTTTCGTCGCCAACTGTACATCGAGCACCTGGAAGTGACCATTTTGAACCTGTATAATAAGACTATATAAAACAATTGGAGCCTTTATCCAAGACAGCCCGTATTTCCATTTAATGGCAGACCAAGTTTCTGACCCACAGTAACTCTTTTCTTCGGCATTTGTTTAATAATATAGGATGGGTAAGTGTGTTTCTGCATCACGAAAATAGCGGCCATTTATTTATATCTAAGTAGATCCGCTTTATTTTACTGTTTTCGGTAGGTTAAAATTTTTATCATTCGGTTTATAGACATTTAAATTCGGAAGAATAACCACTTTGTTTCAGAGAAAACACAGAGCTGCTCAATTAATGAACACTCACTCTGCTGTCAACTCTTATACACTAAATCAGGTGCTCCAATCCAATTAGAGCCAGACTGATATATGAGGAGGAAGATACATGGGTTTGGCTTCCGAGTATAGTCACGTAATGGTTGCCAAGGTGGAAATTATTGCAAACAAGTTTATCTACTCGAGAGCTTAAAAATTCCGGTGGAGAGAAGCTACATAGCTGTGCCATTACTCACGTCACGCAGGGAATTGCTAGTAGCAAATTTAATTGGCATAATAAATCAGCGCAGATACTTGCGGTAAAGCTGCTAGAGGTTCAAATAATGTTTCACACGCAAATTTCGCGAAATTACTCAAAAATTTAGGAATTCTATGAAATAACTGAATTCGAGTAGCTATTTTTACGTAGATTTACTGGCGATGAAAATAATATCAAAGTGAATGCATTTTTATGGGATGCCGACCAAACAGTAAAGTTAGTTAGGTTTGCCTCTTCCATTGTAACTGAGCGAGAATGATGATTATAATATATAAATGAAGGAGTAAAGGTGTAATTACCTCCGCCAAGGAAGTTATGCATCCGTTAAGTTTGTGTGTTTGTCTCTTTGTATGTCACCAAGACGGATCTTTACGAAATTTACAGGGATTGATTGTTAGGCGTGTTACGACTATAACAGATGATGAACTTTTTATGAAGATCCGCTCAACAGTTTATTTGTTTCGCTGCCTCTTTTCTCTTCTTACCATAACTCAAAAAGTTATGGATGGATTTCCATAGAATTTATATCAGCTGTTAGGTACATCACGAAGAGTAAATGAATAAATTTTTTGCAATGATCTGTTAGTTGGTTCGGTTGTTTGTCTCCGTATTGGATTTACTGCTTGTTAGCAAAATAACTTAAGAAGTTATGAGCTGATCTTTGTGAAATTTACAGGAATTGTTAGAAACTTCAAAAGACATAAATTACCAAATAGTGGTGATGATCAGTTGGCCTGTTGTTGCTTATATTTGTGACTAATGTTTATCAGAATTTTTGTCAGCAATATAACTTGAAAAAGTTATGAACGAACCTTCAAGAAAATCACAGAAGCACTTATTACTGTCATAACGAACAAATTGTCAGACTTTGGTGCCATCAAAGAGAAATCATAGCTTCAGAACCAGTTGGAATTTTTCATTAACGTCATATTAACGTGGCCTAGCTTGACGGAGGTAGGCGTTCCCACGGTGCTGTGGTTGTCATTATAACTAGGTGTGGCGAAGGTAATAACAATAATAATTGTAAATGCAACAGTAATGTTATATACTTAAAAACTTAAATATTAATACTGTCGACTAAGGTAGTCTGAGAGCGCATAGCTCCGCCAAGTAAAGCAACGTTAACGAAAAATTCAAGTGGTTCTTAAAACTCTGAGAAGCTGGTTATATGTGTTTTTTTTAATAACAATTGCTTCTGTAAATTTTTGAAGATCCATCGGTAACTTTTTGAGTTAGTTTTTGACAAACAGTTTGACAAACATTAGTTAAACACGTAAACGACTGAACCGGTCATAACCAAAATTTATCATTTATGTCGTTTAAGATTTCTAACAACGCCTGTACATTTCAGAGGAACCACTCATAACTTTTTGAGTCATTTTGCTAACAAGCATAAAATCTAACACAGAGAACAACAAACAAACGAATGGACAAATCGTACCGAAAATTTCATCATTTACACCTAGTGATGTCTCTAACAACTCGTGCAAATTTCGTGAAAATCTGTCCATATCTTTATGAGTTAAGGCATTAAGAAAAAAGAAGCAGACAAACAAACAAACAAACGATGAATGGGTCTTCACCAAAAGTTAATCATCTGTTACTCCTAGCACGCCAAACAATCCTTGTCAATTTTGTAAAGATCCGTCCATAATTTTTTGAGTTATCTTAGCGACAGACAAACAAACACAGACAAACTTGGCAAAAACATAGCCTCCTTGATGAAAGTAACAATAACTAGAGCACTCTGAGAGCGCATACTCTCGCCAAGCAGGACAACGGCTTATTTAAGTTTCTTCTGAAACTCTGATTTCCTTTGGGTCTGTACCAAAATCTGATCATTTGTCTCTTTTGACAGTAATAACAGCAACTGTATTTTTCGTAAAATTCCGTTCATTATGTTTCGAGTTATGATGCTAACAAACATTTTCAGAAAACATTAGTCAACCAGACCAACCGATTATAACCAAAATTTGATCATTGGTATGTTTGAGCATTTCTAACATTACCTATAAATTTCATAAAGATTTTGCATAATTTTTTAGTTATGAAGCTAACAACTATAAAATCAAACACAGAGACAAACAAACGAACAAAAGGACTTATCGTAGTAAAAATTTGGTCAGTTTCTCTTTTTGATAATTCTAACAGCTCATGTAAATTTCATAAACATGCGTCCAATATATTTTGAGTTTATGGCATTAAGAAAAAAGAGGCAAACAAACAAAGGGTTGAACGGATCTTCACCAGAAAGTTAATCATCTGTTACTCCTGTGAATTTCGTAGAGATCCGTCCATAACATTGTGAGTTCTCTTGGTGACAGAGTAATAACCAGACAAACAAACTGACAAAAAGACAGATAAACTCGACGAAAACATAACGTCGTTGGTTGAAGTAATAATTAACTGGAAAAACACTCTAAGAGCGCGTACCTCCGCCAAGCTATGAAATGTATACCGAAAAATTGAAAATTGGTCCTAAAACCAGGATTTCCTATTATCATCACCAAAATTTGACCATTTGTGTCTCATGATTTAATCATAGTTCTTGTAAATTTTTTGAAGATTCGTTGATTACTTTGTGAGTTATGCTCTGACAAAGATAAAAACATATATAGAGACAAAAACAAAACGAGTGATAGTTCATCAATAAAATTTGGTGAGCTGCGCTTCATAACAATCCTCACAATTCCCTACCAATTTTATGGAGATTCGTTCATGACTGTGTGAGTATTGTTCCCAAAAAATAGACAAAGATACAAACCAACAATTGAACGAATTTTCACAAAAAGTTAATCCTCTGTTTCTCCTAACGTACCCAACATTCCCTGTAAACTTCCAAGGAAGCCGTCCACAACTTTTTGAATTCTCTCGATGACAGAGAGACAAGGAGACAAACTCCGGCAAAACACAACCTCCTTGGTGGAGGTTATAATAATACGTTGCAACACTTACTGCTGTACTGGCAACTGAAGAAGTCCTAATACTTATCCAACAAAGGAACGGTTTTGACAATGAAAAAATAGTGACGGTTTCTTAGATATTTTCCAACAAATTAACTATTGCTCAAATTAAACTCAGTTTGATTTAGCAGCTGGATCTCCACCTAGCTCAACCCGTGACTCAACTGAGCATTCTCTGATCACCAGTGGAGTTTACTAATAAAAAACCTAAACTTCTATCGAGAGCCAATTTGATTTGCTTCCAGGGCCTTGAAATTCCTTTGAGTGTCAGCGCAGGTGCTTCCAGGAGCGTATTTGTGCTGGCAATAAAGGCAATTTGCTTCCAGCAACAGACCCTCCAGCGCAATGTGTTTCCAAAAATAACTTTCCAGCAGAAGTCAAAGCAACTGACTACCACTATTAACTCAACTTCAAGTGTCAACTCAAAGGTTTTCTGCACCTGCCTTGACTCCCAGAACTGAGCTTCACATGCAGACTCTGACACACAGAGCGACAACAATAAATACAGCTTGGAATCGTTACTTATTACGACAAGAGAGAGAAAGAGAAGTCAGGTACAAAGCACACGCAGTGGCACACAGAGGCTTCAGCCCTCACGTTCAGCGTATCTGTCCCACCTCTCACCGACGATTATATACGTACGTTTCGTGTTACAGCTGATGCAGGACCATCGTCGGCTGTCTGCTGGTGCACCTGCCATTAGAACAAAAGCTGCATGGACAGGAAATCACCACAAACATCGCTGAGCGTGGACACCATCACCGCACCCTCACCAACAGGATGGCTGTTACGACACTAAGGCTCGGAGCATCGGAGAGGCTGCTGAGTCGTTGTGTTGAGGGACAGCGAGTTGGTCGAGCTTGGGTGTGTGTGTTTGTGTGTGTTTTGAGACCCAGTGAGTGGGCGAACTGTTGCAGTTACGTGTGTTTTCTTATTGTACATTTCTGGACCCAACAGCTGGTATAATGATAGATATATTTATGTGTGTGTAAGAATAAGATATTATGGTAGGCTTGTCTATGAACCTATTGTTGAAGAGCAAATAACTTTTCAGCAGAACTATGCTTACTACTTTTTTTTTAATTATTATTCTTTTAATTAGTTTTGCCATCAGCGGCAATATTAGAGATGTACCGATACCAGAATGTGGACGATACTGATACCATCGGTACAGCTCTAAATGCTACAGTGCTTGGATATAAGCGTCACCTGAAGCAATAAGAAGAATCGGAGCGCCTCTGGGGTGCGTTGAAACTCAGTGTACGAGAGAACCGTAGAGCCAACATCAATAATAATAATAATAAAAAGCTCATTTATTTCTCATATGGAGACTGTGTCCAACAAGGTTAGGACACAGTATCCTGAGGTTTTCATGCTTAGTACTAACATAAGAATAATACTAAAATGTAACATAAGAGACAATTGGCACTAACAACTGGCCGCTATGTTGCGGCAGCGGAGATACTATCGTGATACCAATCGCGATCACTTCTTAACATAGGCCTATAATTTTACGCCTGAGTGTCACATAGAGCAACTAGAGCACTCTGAGAGCGCATACCTCCGCCAAGTGAAGCAACGGTAGCAAAAAATTCAAATTGGCTCTGAAACCATAATTTTCTTTGTATAAACTCCAAAATCTAATCATTTGTGCCTTTTTATATTATTAACAGCTTGTTCAATTTTTTTTGAAGATCCATTCATAACTTTTTGAGTTATATTGTTAACAAACGTTATGACAAACATGAGTCAAACATACAAACGAACTAACCGATCTGCACCAAAATTTGATCATTGATGTCTTTTGACATTACTAACAACTCCTATAAATTTCATAAAGATCCAATAATTATTTTTTGAGTGATCGTGCTAACAAGCATAAAATTAAAAATAGTGACAAACGAACGAACAAATAAGCGAATCATTACCAAAATTTGATCATTAACTCTTTGTTATATACTTAACAACTCTTATTAATTTCATCAAAATCCATCCATTATTTTTTGAGTTATAGCGTCGAGAAAAATGAGGCAGACAAACAAACAAACAAACGGATTAACATATCTTCACCAAAAGTTAATCATCTGTTCCTCCTAACATACCTAACAATCCCTGCAAATTTCATTCAAATCGGTTCATAACTTTTTGAGTTATCTTGGTGACAGACAAACAAACAAGCAGACAGACAGACAGACACACGATGAAAACATAAGCTCCTTGGCGGAGGTAATAATATTAAGAATGATAAATAGAACGGGATAATGATAAACAGACCAGAACTGTGAATCGCACGTCCAAGATTGTAAAAATCTACGGACATTGAGAATGAGATTTAAGTATCTCCTGAGCATCCCATTTGTATCTGAAATAATCATTTTAAGGTCTACGAATTGACAATCCTCATAGAAATCAATTTAGTCCATTTTTTTCTTTCATCGATAACATTTTATTTATAGTTATAAAATAAAAAATGATTTATTATAGCACGCAGCGTTGGATAGACTGATCGCCTGTTTCGTATTTTTATAGTGTGTTCTATGATAGCGCACAGTGAACTCCGAGCATAAGCATAATGGTGAGCTAACGGTATAAGTGCATAAGCTTAATGGTGAGCTACCGGTATAAGTGCATAAGCTTAATGGTGAGCTAACGGTATAAGTGCATAAGCTTAATGGTGAGCTAACGGTATAAGTGCATAAGCTTAATAGTGAGCTAACGGTATAAGTGCATAAGCTTAATGGTGAGCTAACGGTATAAGTGCATAAGCTTAATGGTGAGCTAACGGTATAAGTGCATAAGCTTAATGGTGAGCTAACTGTATAATTGCATAAGCTTAAAGGTGAGCTAACTGTATAAGTGCATAAGTCATAAGCTTAATGGTGAGCTAACTGTATAAGTGCATAAGTCATAAGCTTAATGGTGAGCTAACTGTATAAGTGCATGAACTTAATGGTGTACTAACTGTATAAGTGCATAAGCATGAGCTTAATGGTGAGCTAACTGTATAAGTGCAAAAGTCATAAGCTTAATGGTGAGCTAACTGTCTAAGTGCATAAGCATAAACTTAATGGTGTGCTAACTGTATAAGTGCATAAGCATGAGCTTAATGGTGAGCTAACTGTATAAGTGCATTAGTGTAATTGTGAGCTAACTGTACAAGTGCATAAGCATGAGCTTAATGGTGAGCTAACTGTATAAGTGCATTAGCTTAATGGTGAGCTAACTGTATAAGTGCATAAGCATGAGCTTAATGGTGAGCTAACTGTATAAGTGCATTAGCTTAATGGTGAGCTAATTGTATACGTGCATATGCATGAGCTTAATAGTGAGCTAATTGTATAAGTGCATTAGCTTAATGGTTGTGACACCGCCCGTCCATCAGTTCATCATCAGCCCATGATCAGGTGACTGCCACACCTTGTCTCGTAAGCCGTAAGCTATATAAGGGCTCGCCCGCCCATCATGGTAGCTTAGAGCTCCGTTGTACATCAGCTCACAAGGACTAGACTCGACCTGTCTAGCTATACAATGTACCTACGTTACTTCAGGTACCGAGACACCAACTGTACTTATTCTCCAATACAGTAGCAGTACATCATGGTGTGTTCTTCAATTCTACCTGGCAGCGCTTGCGCTATCGTCTGGCCCAGGACATCGCACCCATCCGCTAAACCACCAGTTAGGCCCGGTCCACACGGGTGCTCCGACATATTGGTGGCCAGTATGGGGATAAGTGCATAAGCTTAAAGGTGAGCTAACTGTATAAGTGCATAAGTCATAAGCTACCTAGCTAACTGTATAAGTGCATAAGCATGAGCTTAATGGTGAGCTAACTGTATAAGTGCATTAGCTTAATGGTGAGCTAACGGTATAAGTGCATTAGCTTAATGGTGAGCTAACTGTATAAGTGCATCAACTTAATGATGAGCTAACTGTATAAGTGCATAAGCATAAGCTTAATGTTGAGCTAACTGTATAAGTGCATAAGCATAAGCTTAATGGTGAGCTAACTGTTTAAGTGCATCAACGTAATGGTGAGCTAACTGTATAAGTGCATAAACTTAATGGTGAGCTAACTGTATAAGTGCATAAGCATAAACTTAATGGTGAGCTAACTGTCTAAGTGCATAAGCATAAACTTAATGGTGAGCTAACTGTATAAGTGCATAAGCATAAACTTAATGGTGAGCTAACTGTATAAGTACATAAGCATAAGCTTAATGGTGAGCTAACTGTATAACTGCATTAGCTTAATGGTGAGCTAACTGTATAAGTGCTTAAGCATTAACTTAATGGTGAGCTAACTGTATAAGACCTTAAGCGCAAACATAATGGTGAGCTAACTGTATAAGTATATAGGCATAAACTTAATGGTGAGCTAACTATATAAGTACATAAGCATAAGCTTAATGGTGAGCTAGCAGTATAAGTGCATAAACTTAATGGTGAGCTAACTGTATAAGTGCATAAGCATAAGCTGAATGTTGAGCTAACTGTATAACTGCATTAGCTTAATGGTGAGCAAACTCGCATAACTGCATAAGCATAAACCTAATGGTTAGCTAACTGTATAAGTGCATAAGCATAAACTTAATGGTGAGCTAACTGTGTAAATGCATAAGCATAAACTTAATGGTGAGCTAACTGTATAAGTGCATAAGCATAAGTTCAATGGTGAGCTAACTGTATAAGTGCATAAGCATAAGTTCAATGGTGAGCTAACTGAATAAGTGCATAAGCATAAGTTCAATGGTGAGCTAACTGTATAAGTGCATAAGCATAAGTTCAATGGTGAGCTAACTGTATAAGTGCATAAGCATAAGTTTAATGGTGAGCTAACGGCATAAGTGCATAAGCATAAGTTCAATGGTGAGCTAACTGCATAAGTGCATAAGCATAAGTTCAATGGTGAGCTAACTGTATAAGTACATAAGCATAAGTTCAATGGTGAGCTAACTGCATAAGTGCTTAAGAATAAGTTCAATGGTGAGCTAACTGCATAAGTGCATAAGCATAAGTTCAATGGTGAGCTAACTGCATAAGTGCATAAGCATAAGTTCAATGGTGAGCTAACTGTATAAGTGCAACCAAGTCTTACCGTACGTGTCGAATTAGCTTCAATTTCACGCTGTTACCGTATTTTAGCTGAAACATACGGTCTTATTCAATGCGTTGATCTACATTTGAAACGCTACCGTACGTGTTATATTAGCTGAAACTAATGGAGTTACTTTAAATGCTGAATTAACTGAAATTTACTGGCTTTCAGTACGTGTTAAATGAGTTCAAATTGACGGAGTTAATGTACATGTTGAAATAGCTGAAATTACTGGGTTAAAGATTGAATAAACTAAAATTTTGGGATTATTGTTCTTGTTGAAGTAGAGAAATTTACTGGGCTACCTAGAAGTATTGAATTTGTTAAAATTTAGTGGGTTGTTGTACCTGGTGATGTGACTGCAATTGACGAGGCTATAGTCATGTTGAAACAGCACTCCACGTGATATTGCGACATATCACTCTGTAAATCATACAAGTACCTAACTAGTGACATAGCCAAACTGGCTGTATTTTATCTAACTGGAATTGTATCCTGGCAGCGCTCTATTAACGAATTTTATGGACAACAGATACATTGCAACATGCCTAATTTTCCGTCATCAAAAAAGTACGTTGTCATGTCGTTCATTACTAGTTTGCATTTCTTCTATTCTTTATTAGCGGCGCTCGCTAATCAAACTGACCAGACAACTAACATTTTTTTGTCATTTTTGGTAGACGCAGTTGCTTGGAATACGAAAAAAACTGTTAAACCGATTCGGAAAGTAATGCATTGATGAAGCAGTCATTTAGAAGATGCCAAAGGCATTAAGAAATGGTTGGGAAATTCTTCTACTGTGCAGTCTGCTAATCCCCTAACGCACTTCTTAGCTTTCGAATGTTGTGTGGTCTCCCTGTAAACACTATTGCGAACCTAACAAAATATTTACTGAAGTGTTGGCCTTCCCGTCAGTTGGCTTTCCAAATGTCATCGGTAAGCATTCGCTTAGATCTTCAAATATGGGGTGACTGACAACTCAAAAAATTGTAAAGTTTTCTGCTGCTTAAACGAACTGATTCGGGCACGGGTTACCACGTGTGATGACCACATGATCGTGGTATAAATCCACCTTTAGATGTCAACTCTTACATTGAAGATACGCTGCACTTCTGGCTCTTGCTGGAGATTTAGCGGTACAAACGCATTCAATGTTTAGTAAAGCGCAGCCATTTTAAGGCTTAATTTTTGACGCTCTGGAGATAGATACACTAGAGACTTCATTAGTCAGTTTATAGTTAACTATAGTTTGCGTGGGCACTCACAACGAACTGCTATATATAACGGCTCATAAAAACAGAGGCATTATGACATGCCAGACATACTGGCGACATTGCTCACCGCCCGCGAAACGGACCCATACACGGCATAGGTCGACACTGTTCGTTTGATGGGCCAGTTTCTGCTTTACGACAGTGTGCCGTAAAAAATCGATTGATCGTTTGTTCCAAGACTAAGTCCTTAAGACTTCTGAGCCTGCCATAAACGTCATCTTCCGTAGGAATTGCAGTGTTTTCACGGTGCTCAAATGTGCCTAAAAATCAAGAAAACAATTCTATTTTAGATAGGGCTTAATTCATCTTGTGTTGCATGAAGAAGTTCTCTTTGGGAACGTAAAGATGCCTGCTTGAGCGTCTATTCCAGCCACGGTGAGATGTTTGTATCAGACTTGCGAACGCAGGTAAAGAATAAGACAAGCACCGCAAGACAGAACCTCATCATAGCCTCTTAGGACATACACAATGTGTGGCTATGAAAGGATATACATTCTATGTTATTATAGATGTACTACTTTGCGTAAGTTCTATGTTAAATTCACTTACAGATACAGGGCGTTGAAACCTTACCCAAAACTGGAGTTTTCTCCACTGCAGGAGAAATCATTAAAATGCCAAATTCAAAAACCATTTTGTAGTTTTAATACAGTGTACTAGCGCTACTGCACCAACCGTGAGTCAGTTTCAAGTTGAAAACTGATGAATAGTCTTTGCTCCTTGCTTTATATAAAAATGTACTGTAGGCCCACACTCTGTTGATACTTAACCTCATCAGTTTTAATAATTACGAACTACTCTTCACTTTGACATAAAATAGTTTCTGCTGCCGGTAAGAGATCAACAATGAGTAAGGGGTCAATTCCTCCATTCATGGTCCAAACTCGACTGGAAAAATTAATGCCAATTTGACCTCCACTTTGTTTCTCCATGGTAGACTAAATAATGTCTTTACTATTATTATGTCTTTATTACTGGGTGATCAGATGAAGTGCATATACTTTTTGTAGTCTTAGTAAACATATAAGTGCGTCAATTTATAAATGCCCAATTATATTTTACTGTATATCCTATAAACTACAGTCCTTAGAATTAAATACAGTATTATGCTTTTCAAAAACTGTTCATTAAATCAACACTTAGAAGCAAAATGAATACAAACATTTAGTGAACGTTTCACACTAATAATATAGAAAAACTACTAAGATTTCTTAATTTCTTAAGCCTTCTGATAGGTGTCAGAAATTTGATATGCAGAATACTTTTGAGAAATATTTTTTTAACTTTACCCGTTCTATAAAAAAATTCTGCAGATAACATTTGTTAACTAGAGCGCTCTGAGAGCGCATACCTCCGCCAAGCGAGGCAACGGTATAAAAAAATTTAAATTGGCTCTGAAATCATTATTTTCTTTGTATAAACTCCAAAATCAAACCATTTGTGTCTCTTGATAATAAAAACAGCTTGTGCAATTTTCTTCAAGATCCGTTCATAACTTTTTGAGTTATGCTGCTAACAAACGTTTTGACAAACATGAGTCAAACATACAAACGAACAAACCGATCTGCACCAAAATTTAATCATTTATGTCTTTTAACATTACTAGCAACCCCTATAAATTTCATAAAGATCCATTCATTATTTTTTTAGTTATTGTGCTAACAAGCATAAAATTAAAAACAGTGACAGACGAGCAATCACTACCAAAATTTGATCATTTATTCTTTGTTATTTACCAAACAACTCATGTTAATTTCATAAAAATCCATCCATCACTTTTTAAGTTATGGCATAGAGAAAAATGAGGCAGACAAACAAACAAACAAACAAACAAGCAGATGGCTAGATTTTCACCAAGAGTTAATCATCTGTTCCTCCTAACATACCAAACAATCTTTGTAAATTTCGTCCAAATCGGTTGAAAACTTTTTGAGTTATGTTGGTGACAAACAGACAGACAAACAATTAGACAAACACGACGAAAACATAACCTCCTTGGCGGAGGTAAAAATACTGGAGCGAGGTTCGTCGAAGAACTACGGCTAAGGTTGATATCTCTACAGCGACGTTTTTGAACCGTTACTCTGACTTCCTCCTAAAGCTAAACTGAGAGGATGTTAAGAGCAAACCTCACCAGAAACCATCTGTACCATATGTAGCCAAACTAGAGATTGGATAAGGCATATAGTGCTTGCTAGGATTATGCAAATGATATTTTATTACCCTCGACAAGGAGATTATGTTCTGGTCGGAATTTGTCTGTATGTGTGCCTGACTGTTATCAAGATAATTAAAAAAGTTATGACCGGATCGCTTTGAAATATACAGGGAATGTTAGATATGTTAAGAGGAACAGATGATTAACTTTTGGTGAAAATCCGCTCAACCATTTATTTGTCCTTTAGTTCGTCAACCCGTTTTCCTTGCTAACATAACTCAATCAGTTATATACGGATTTTCATGAAATATGCAGGAATTATTGGGAAGTTAAAAAGAGCACTTGACCCAATTTTGTGATGATCTGCCAGCCTGTTCTTTGATTGCCCGTATCATGACTCAAAACGTTATGAATGATTCTTCATGAAATTTGTTATAATAATTGTTAGAAACATTAAAAGGCCCAAAATACCAAATTTTAGTGATGATCAGTACGTTGCTTTGTGTGTATGACTTTATATTTCTTTTTGTGTTTGTCAGAACGGAATTAAAAAAGTTACAAACGGATCTTCAAAAAAATTGCAAGAACTGTTATTAGCCCCATTTGTGTCAGGAAACTCAAATGATCAAATTTTATAGTGATGATAAAATAGAAATCCTTGTTGGTTTCAAACCCATCTGAATTTTTCTTCAACATCGTGCTGCTTGGTGAGGGTCTCCGCTCTCAGAGCGCTTCTCTCGCTTTAACTTGGCTGAAGCAAAGTTTTTGTAAATTCTACCCTATCGTCTGATTGCTCTGTAGCAACTGTACTAAATAATGACGCCAAAGAATGGATAGGTTAACGCTCATTCTACAGAATGATTATGGTTCTAGTACTAAATCTGCTATATAGGATGCCCTGTATTTTTGCCAACTTCATCTTTTATTTAAAAACCAAAAGAGATGAGAGCAGTCTAGTTCCCTTCGGCTATACAGCACCATCAGATCCTAAATTTCTCCGAGGAAAAATTTTTTTCGTGTTCTGAAAAGTCAAGAGAAAAAAGAAGATCAGTCTTAAAAATTTAGCAACAACCATATCTTAAAATCAGAAATGTATTTAAAATTCATATCAAGAAAGAGTTAATGACCTAAGCAATTCGAGCCGTGCACTCAACAGCAGAAGAGACAATACGATGCCGTACGGGCCTGTATTCCCGTTCGTTTTTTCCATCGTGTGTGGATGTTTGGAATGGTCTCGATGGCTCTGTCTTTGCTGGTGCTGGTATTGACAGCTTTAAACGATCTGTACACAGAGCTATTCTGTGATCTCG
>LQNS02278094.1:13986816-14004595 GCA_001587735.2 Parhyale hawaiensis
GAATTATTCACCATCTTCGATCCAACCACCTGATGAGCTGAGGTTACAGCGAAACGCGTCGTGGGTAATAAAATTTCAACTATATTATTTGCTTCTGATCTAATTCTTCAATATGTACGCCATCTAGAACCAGAATATATATATATTTATATATAAACACACGAAGGTCATTCTTTGTATTAGATTAGATAGAGTGCGGATAACAGGAACGACGTCTCCGTAAACACACAAATTAACCTGACAAAAAATAGACTCCATCGATTAGACACAAGTGGACTAGTATGAGCCACAACAGTGGGAAGACTTGAGCGACTCATTTGGATTGCGCATCTCGTTTTCCAACTTGAATATTTAAAGCTATATACAGATGCTAAATATGGTAATATGGTACTCCTAGCGCATAGAAGAAACTTGGTTGACTGTTTATTCGATGCCCGATTGCCCCCTGTGTTATCACCGTGTAACATGAATCATGATACTTTGGATCAGTAGTTGTGTCTGAATCATTGTGTTTTGATCCTTCGCGTGCCTCTTCACAATAAATCCATTGACAAAAAAATAAATCAGCTATTGCATTTAGGATACGAGGGGTGCTAAGCAGCGAACAGTATTTAGCAGTATTAGTTATTTCATTATTCGCTGTTTGTAAAATTTCTATCACATGGAACAATAAATTTTAATTGTAACATCCGTACTTAGTTACATAAAAATTTGCACGCTCAGAGAAATTGCTTTCATATCTTAGGAAAAGTAAGTAGACAATGAAAGGTGTATAATTATCTTTGCACCTCAGTATTTACACGATAACTTCGAATCTGATGATTTTATTTTATTACTTTTGCGCAGTTTTACTGCTGCCGCCGAAGCTGAAGTTACGACACAACTTCACCAGCGGCTCTGCGCACCTGCCTCCCATCCGACCAAGGTGAGATTCTACCTATATCGATGGACGAGAAGCTCATAACGTAAATGGTACCGTAGAGGCTTACCAGAGAATGGCGGATGAAACACGGGAGATACGCCGATATTGTAACACGGGGGCTCGTAAAGCCCCCCTACGTTCAATAGTTCTCGATCAGAGTTCAGATTTACCACGATAGACACAAGCTTGCAAAGAACGACCCGTACTGTAGCTCACAGCGGTCACTTGTAAATTCGTTGTAGAAGCTGAATCACCTCTTGGTGTGTAAGTGCCCACGTATCATAGAACGAACTCTCTTATTGGCCGGCGGGGCGCACAGGGGCTTGTGCATAGAGTTCATCAGTTACAATTAGAGCATTCTAAGAGCGCATAAATCCGACACGCGAGGCGACGGTAACGAAAAATAGAAAACTTCAATTGGTCCTGAACCGATGATTTCCTTTGTATCAAACTCTAATGATTTGTACCTTTTGACAGTAATAACAACTTCTGTAATTGCTTTGAAAATAAGTTTAAAACTTTTCGAGTTATGGTGCTAAGAAACATTTTGACAAACATTAGTCAAACACACAAACAAGCTAACCAATCATCACGAAAATTTAATCATTATATCTTTTAATATTATGGATAATTCCTGTAAATTTCATAAAGATCCGTTTATAACTTTTTGAGTTATTGTGCTTACAAGCATAAAATAAAACACAGGGACAAACGAACGAGCAAACGCAACATCACAAAAATTTGGTCCTTTACTTTGTGTGATATAGCTACCCAACAACTCTTATAAATTTCATAAAAATCGATCTATAAATTTTTGAGTTATAGTACTAAGAAATAATAAACAGAACAGTCGATTATTAGTGTACTATCGTACCTTGGACCAAGAGCGCAGCATCGTGTAATAGACTAATATTGGAGTATTCTACAGAACACTAAAATCGTGCAGTAGACTTACATCCAATAAAAGGCTGATATAATATTAACAGAGTAGACTAAAATTATAAAATATTCAATACATTCTCATTATTTTAGCTTTTCTGGCGGCGGGTTCACAAGCCAATCTTTCATTCACTACACGTAAAATACAGCATCTGAATGAAATGCTGCAAACATTAAATAGGAAAAATGTTAGCAGCATTCTCAGTCCATTCTAAATTCGAAGAGACATCTGCAGGTTTACTAACTACCCATGTTTAGCCTGAAACGCTAGTTAACACTAGTGACACGAAGGCATAATGGGTTAATACTTCATCTCATCCACGTGAGCTACTCATAGTTAATTTTTAAAACTTTCAACCCTCCATAAAACGTGTTGTAATATCGCAAAGTTAAAGTTGCTTTAACTGTGCGCTTCATCTGGGATTACTCTTATGCGCTAGTCTGTACTGCAGACAAGTGCCCGCTAGTCCTAGAGAAGTACGTAAGTACCCAGCTGCAGCCGATCACAAACGGCCAGTGGCTTGGCTTATCGACAGTAGCCTAAGATGACAAGAGCAACCCCTTCGAGTGTCCCAAATGCTCACAATGCTCTTACATTAAACTTTGAATGTCAGAAACACTGACACTGCAATCCCGGTCATCTTAGAACACTTCCCTGGCAAGCAAACGAACCTTAGACCTAGAGACGACCGGCCACTGCCACTCTGCCAGTGCGTGCAGTTTGGTACACAGGATTGGTGTCCCATGCAGCGTTTTATTACGTGGTAATAAAGTCGTGTAGCTCTTTAACCTTTATATTATGTCAAAAAATCTCAAGATTAGTTCTAGATGAACCCGTACTGGAGCCAAAATAGTTCTTCAGACGGGCGCTTTAAATAAAAAGGCCAATATCCAAATAATGGACTAACGTTCTGCAATCTGCTATCAGAATGACAGTTTTCAATAACGATGAATTTGCAGGAGTTGGAGCAAATCGTACCGCAGTGCACAGTCGTTTCTTCCATCTTTCGCACTTGTATGGAAACGCCAGCAGTCGGTGAAGCTCCGCATATAACGCGGGGCCACAATAGGGTCACTTCATACCTCCGTTTCCACCTGCTGCAGCCTCGCATGGGAACGCCAGTACTCGATAGCAATCCCCAAGTACTCCAGATGTCCTGAGGAAATGGTGCCACAGTGCAGTTAACTTCATCTTTGCCTCGCTGCCTGTTGCAGTCCAGTACTCGATAGCTTCAGTCCTGCATGGGAATGCCAGTACATACTCGATAGCTTCAATCCTGCATGGGAATGCCAGTACTCGATAGCTTCAGTCCTACATGGGAATGCCACATGAGCTATCGAAGTCAGGACGTACCCTTACGGTCATGAGCTATCGAAGTCAGGACGTACCGAATGCCAGTACTCGATAGCTTCAGTCCTGCATGGGAATGCCAGTACTCGATAGCTTCAGTCCTGCATGAGAATTCCGTTACTCGATAACGATCAGATGTACTGAATGTCCAGCGGAAGCAGCGCTGCCGTGCGCAGTCAAGTTCATCCCTCTTTCGCTCTCCTGCTTGTGGTCGCCGATCAATACAAGCGACCACGTGAAGTCAGCAGCCTGCGGCTCCCATCGGACCGATGCCGCGTACGTAGGAGCCACGCAGCTGCTCAACGTTATTGATGACATCGCCGAGCGTAACAATAGAAGCAGTTGAGGCGCCGTAGAGAGTTTAATTAAAACCAAGGCACGTATGCTGGAACGCATGGAATCTGCACCTCGGTGATTTAATAACAGTGTTGTCTGGCACACTATGTGTGTGAGAGAGAAAGTAGGGATTAACAGTTGAGTTTGAGTCAGGTGTTGAGTCATAGTGAACATAGCTCTACGGAGTTGAAACACTAGGAACGGGTATTGCACCCGTGTGCAATTATACGTTCGAAACTCGTGTTTCATTTCCCCTATTAATATAGGGTGGGCCTAAGGTCACTTTACTATTTTAAAAGTTTATTATACAAAAATTATAAAAGATACAAATTTCTAATGAACTGCAAATGAGATAAAAAATACTGGGAGTTTTTGGTAAAAATGATACCAATTGACTTTTCAAGACTTTCAGAATCAGAAATTTGCGTTTGTTATAGTTTTTGCTAAGTTAATTTTTAAAATGGTAAAGTGACTTTTGCTCAACCTTATATTGCATGCAAGATATACATTTCTCGACATAAAGTTTGTGGGATCATGTAGACTTGGATTCCAGCCATAGTCGAAAAAGCATGAAATATATTTTTCAAGCATTACTTTATTGTTGTAGCTCACCTGCTCTTAATACATTCCTGCATCTTTTAATTTCAAACTAATATCGTCATTTTTGGCTTACTAATTCTTCCCTCTGAACTTTTGTGGAAACTTTTGAGTGGACCACGTGAGAAATGTAAACAAAGGGGGCTATGGAAAATATACTAACATCATACTTAGAGTGACAGACGTTACTGTACGAGCAGCGGCATTCCTCACTCGGGGCACCATGTACGAGCAGCGGCAGCAGCAAGGGAAAAGGACAGTTGAATACAGACGTACGTGCAGGTACTATATTAAAAGATATCTGACAGAAGACAATTGTAACTAACAAAGTCGCTTCCACAAACATAAAAGGGCTCACCAGAAATGAAACTGTACGCGCACACCGTACAGTTACTGCCTGAACAAGAGCGCCACATATCGACCAGATTGTAATGGTCATAATACTACCACTAAAAATACTATAAAATCAATTGAAGATTCTATTTTAGTGGAAGAAGTGCCCACAAAATCAAAAGGTTGCGCGAAGGATGCGATAGAATTAACAATGATAATAGGATGGAAGTGTTTGCCATACTATTGCCTTTGGACTAGTATTTATTAAACTTGATTGTGATTAGAATAGATAGATCTGTGAGATTCCGACGTAATATTGGCGTAATCACGTATGAATTACCAAAATCTACAGTTGGCGATGCAGTTATTCATACACTCTCCAATATTCAATATTTTCACTAATTTTTCAAAAGCTGGTGTTTATAGAACCCTAAGTTTGTTATATGTTAATAAATACGTAAAAGGAAAGATAAAACTTAATTTTTAGAAGAATAGGTTATGCCGACAAACACGAAAGCAAGAGTATCCATGCAATCGAGAAACCAGTAGTAAATGTAACGACGCTACTTATTTTACTTATTGTGAAAACCCTTGAAGAATATTCTTTCCTGCGTAATATTTTGTGGAAACTTTCAAAGAACGCAGCGTGCTGCAAAAATTGGTCTTCCTCGTCACGTACGCCTCAGAGTCAGGATGGAAAAGGCAATTAAGCTCAGCGTTGCCTTGGGAACAGCAGATATTGACCTCCAGTGATCAAGAGAGAGTTGACAATAATCCTAAACGTTTTGTTTCCCTGAAAGTAACAGTTCCATCTGCACTAAAGAAGTTTTGTCCGTTTGTCACAGCATAAACTTACCTGGATGTGAGACTATACAGACACTATCACCGAGAACAGTACGAAAATGTAAATTTTTATCATGAAGTCGTTACGAATCCAAAGGTTGTGGGGACTGACAATACGAAGATGTTGAATACGTAAGGTACAAGTCTCAGCAGTGAAAATACTTACTTGAAATTGTTTACTTGTTTAGGGTGAAGCGTGTCGCCGATGTAGGCATTAGCGCCCCCACTGCCGGCCGCTGTAAGAATGAATTGGGAGTCACCGAGTCACGAAGAAACACAAATTTTTCATGTATCGACTGAGCGACTTGTTTCGCTACTTTCTTTGAAAGCTTAGCCATTTCTTAGATACTGAATTTTCATCGCTGTAAACTAACATATTTTCTCCTGATTGAGCATATTTATGACCCGCGAACGACGGGAGAGACGTGATAATGTGTTTGTTGAAGATTTAAGTATATACATTTGTAAATTTATGTGTCCACCCAAAAAGTGGTCGAAGGAGTTGCTCAATCTTCGTAATTTTTTGTAGGAAGTTTGGTGGGTTGACCTAGATGTGACCCATACCAAAAAACTAGACCTAGTTGGCCATCAAAAATTACTTCATTGAATTTGTCTCCACCGAGGCAGACTGTCTTACGCGACGAGAAGTTCTATTTTCCCCATGTAAATATTAAAGACATAATCTAGTGGAGCTGGGCGCTAAAATTGTTGGACAGAGCATCCATATGAGAAACTAGGATTAGCTGGCCATCAAAAATGACTGTTTTGAACGGTTATGGGGTGATAGTCTTACTCCACGAGGTGTTCTAGTTTCATATCATTTTTGATGATACCGGTATAATTTTTCTTTCAGCTTTAACTAGATATAAAGAAGAACGTAAATTTTTAAGAAATATGAATTACTAAAAAAGGTCATGCTACAGAGAATGAATACACTGAGAATGCTAAACTCTGATAGTACTGCACAGTATAGCAATTCGGTACTAAAGCTCATTAACTGACGAGCAGTAATGAGCACTAAATACATTAAATGTAACTAGATAATAAATGCATCAAATGTATGTAAATACTTTAGTTCAATGCATTACATGTTTCTCTAATAAACCATGAAAGGCAGTAATTCATCAATATTTCTAGTGACTACGGATTGCTAATGTATGAAGTACTTCAACTTGTGGCTCATAGTCCGAAAAAAGTGGTGAGTTACATTACTGTTAACATAAAAACACACACAATAATTCAGACGCGAGCACTTTCACTTTCACACCCTGTGTCATTTTACTAGAGAATTGAGTGACAATTGCTTCGGTTTTGTGGTCAGCTTATGAGACATGGAAACTTCCTTACCAGCATAACGAATTACAAGCACAGGCAAAAACATCTAAGGGAAAGTAGCAAATTTACGTTGGGGCACATCTAATTACCTCAGCCAAGGAGGTTATGTTTTCGTCGTGTTTGTCTCTTTGTCTGTCTGTCACCAAGATAACTCAAAAAGCTATGAACCGATTTGGATGAAACTTACAGGGATTGTTAGGTATGTTAGGAGAAACAGATGATTAACTTTTGGTGAAGATATGTCGAACAAAACAAACAAAACAAACCGGTTGTTTGTTTGTTTGTCCGCGTCATTTTTCTCGATGTCATAACTCAAAAAGTTATGGATGGATTTTGATGAAATTAACATGAGTTGTTAGGTATATAACAAAGGGTAGATGACCAAATTTTGGTAATGATCCGTTGGTTCCTTCGTTTGTCACTGTTTTTAATTTTATGCTTGTCAGCACAATAACTCAAAAAATAATGAATGGATCTTTATGAAATTTATAGGATTTGTTAGTTATGGTAAAAGACATGAATGCAGATCGGTTAGTTCGTTTGTATGTTTGACTCATATTTGTCATAACGTTTGTTAACAGTATAACTCAAAAAGTTATGAACGGATCTTCAAAAAAATTGAACAAGCTGCTATTAATATAAAAATGCACAAATGATTAGACTTTGGAGTTTATGCAAAGAAAATTATGGTTTCAGAGCCAATTTGAATTTTTGCTACCGTTGGCTCACTTGGCGGAGGTATGCGCTCTCAGAGTGCTCTAGTTACCTCCGCCAAGGAGGTTATGTTTTCGTCGTGTTTGTCTGTTTGTTTGTCTGTTTGGCTGTCTGTCTGTCTGTCACCAGGATAACTCAAAAGTTATGAACCGATTTGGATGAAATTTACAGGGATTGTTAGGTATGTTAGGGGAAACAGATGATTAACTTTTGGTGAAGATATGTCGAACCGTTTGTTTGTTTGTTTGTTTGTTTGTACGCGTCATTTTTCTCGATGTCATAACTCAAAAAGTTATGGATTTTGATGAAATTAACATGAGTTGTTAGGTATATAACAAAGAATAGATTACCAAATTTTGTTAATGGTCCGTTTGTTCGTTCGTTCGTTTGTCACTGTTTTTAATTTTATACTTGTTAGCACAATAACTCAGAAAATAATGAATGGATCTTTATGAAATGTTCAGGATTTGTTAGTAATGGTAAAAGACATGAATTATTAAATTTTGGTGCAGATCGGTTGGTTCGATTGTATGTTTGACTCATATTTGTCATAACGTTTGTTAACAGTATAACTCAAAAAGTTATGAACAGATCTTCAAAAAAATTAAACAAGTCGTTATTAATGTAAAAAGGCACATATGATTAGATTTTGGAGTTTATGCAAAGAAAATTATGGTTTCAGAGCCAATTTGAATTTTTGCTACCGTTGGCTCACTTGGCGGAGGAATGCGCTCTCAGAGTGCTCTAGTTTGTACTTTCTTGATAGTCACAACGGGAGAAAACATACATATTATTCAGTGATGCGAAAACTTCATCTATTGTGGGTTGCAATTTATTGTTACCTCCGCCAAGGAGGTTATGGTTTCGTCGTGTTTGTTTGTCCGTTTGTCTATCTGTCTGTCACCAAGATAACTCAAAAAGTTCTTAACCGAATTGGACGAAATTTACTGGAATTGTTAGGTATGTATGGAGGAACAGATAATTAACTTTTGGTGAAGAAATGTCCATCCGTTTGTTTGTCTGCCTCATTTTTCTCAATGCCATAACTCAAAAAGTTATGGACGGATTTTCATGAAATTAACATGAGCTGTTAGGTATATAAGAAAGAGTAAATGACAAAATTTTGGTAATGATCCGTTGGTGCGTTCGTTCGTTTGTCACTGTTTTTAATTTTATGCATGTTAGCATAATAACTTAAAAAATAATGAATGGATCTTTATGAAATTTATAGAAATTATTATTAATGTTAAAAGATATAGATAATCAAATTTTTGTGCAAATCGGTTTGTTCGTTTGTATGTTTGACTCATGTCTGTCTTAACGTTTGTTAGCAGTATGACTCAAAAAGTTATGAACGGATCTTCAAGAAAATTGCACAAGCTGTTATTATTATCAAAAAGCACAAATAATTAGATTTTGGATTTTATACAAAGAAAATTATGGTTTTAGAGCCAATTTTAATTTTTGCTACCGTTGCCTTGCTTGGCGGAGGTATGCGCTCTCAGAGTGCTCTAGTTTTTCAAATAAAATTCAAAGGCACAATTGGTTAACATTAGAAACAAATTAAGTCTTTGAGGCCTGAGTTGTCCAAAATTTCAATCAGATAGGCTAGTGTCACCTATTGAATCGAATTTCAGAAGTTATCATTGACCCTTCAGATGATCAAACGGAATCTTGCACCGTAAAATGAAACTTTCAACAATGTCAAGTTTATTTGGGTTGGGTTTCGACACGATTTAAAGTGGTGGAGCTTACACCGCGTATGAATTTGGCAACAAACGTGCCTCTGGTCTAGTCAGGGTTAAATTCTTAGCACTTTTTATAACAGTTAACTCCAGGTTAATGCTTGAAATTAGATTGACAGCTTAAAGTCCAAGAAATTTATGTAGGAAACGCTTAGCTCAATTCAACTTTGGCACGCAATGCGTTGCAAAGTAGTGTTCAGCTGGGTTCACACTAGCGACTTTAGTCTGCGTTATCAGCATAGAGCCAACTCAACAACTAGGAATGCGTAGCCATGATCTTGTTTACAACTTGCACTCTTCCAACACTGCACTAAAAGCGTTGAACTGTATAGTTTTGCAAGCTTAAACTTACTCATAATGAGGAGAGATAGTTGAAATCTTTCTAAATTTCGACTCGTACATACTATAGCACAAAAACTGCAGAGGCGACGGTGAAGGTAAAAAATTTCTTGCAAAGTTTCATAGTGCTCTATCTGAAGCCGTTTCGAGGTAACATACTCAGATTAATTGAGTTTGCTCAATACTTATAGCGCCGACGAAAGTCGCCAGTGCTAACCAGGCTATAAGGAACAGTCTGGCGAAAAACAATTCTTTTATAGGACCTAGAAGCTTGGGATTTGATATACTTATGTATCGTGGAAAACATAGTGGGCTTTCCTCGTGACATGTTTTCCCATTTTCGTAGTACTTTACGAGATAATGGGAAATAGTGGTCAAAAATGGGAAAAAATGGGCGATGTTCAACATCTTTTTTCTCCGATAGTTTTTATTGTAGAGTGATGATACACATACCATTGGATTTACAAAAGCAAGGTGTAGAAAATTTACTAACGGTAGCTCCCCGTTTTTCCAAATTTTCAATAGAAAATTATGTATATGTACTGTATTAGGAAATGTGTTTTTCAATGAAATGTTCAACTGTTTTACCGTAGATTTTCCAGAGTAACTTCAAAACTACCTATTATGAATTTTCAAATTCGGCGAGCTACAGTTGATGTACCTTGCTTTTGCAAATCCAGCGGTAACTGTATTATCTCTGTACGATAAAAACTGCAGGAGTATAATATTGTAAATGGGAAACAAATTCAGGTTATGCTCGTGCTTTTCTGCCTCTTGTTTACCCATTTTAGCCGTGCACTAACTGCCTAAATCTTTTCCTGCGTGTCAATGGCGTAGCTACAGGGGGCGTGGGGAGAGTGC
This sequence comes from Parhyale hawaiensis, assembly GCA_001587735.2. Classification (NCBI taxonomy): domain Eukaryota; kingdom Metazoa; phylum Arthropoda; class Malacostraca; order Amphipoda; family Hyalidae; genus Parhyale; species Parhyale hawaiensis. The sequence continues at coordinate 13,997,132 of LQNS02278094.1, forward strand.
ACGCCCTCCAAAAAAATCTCACGCCCCCCAATCTCCCCCAACTGGAAATCAGACCTGAAAAACAATCGTGTATCCTAAAGTACCTATAGTTTTTTTGTTGTTTACCTGCACGACGTTTGGAATATGAAAGCTTCTGCCACAATAGTATCTCATATTTTAAAATGTGAAGACACAACTTGCGGTCCCTGCAACCATCCTTCCCCTTTAACAAAATTTGTAGTTTATAACTTGCTTTGTTCACCACAGCCGAACATAGCACTAACACAGCTTCATGTATCGACACAACGACAGAATTTCTATTTCTAGCAGTTGCAGTGTAGCACCAGCAAAATTCTGACTGATAGAATTCATCTCTCCGAGGCAAGCAGCCTGGCTTCAGTTGTCGTGGAGGAGCTAGAAGGCAAGCACAGCCAAGAAGAGGCCATTGACCAGATCTGGACTAGATCCTTTGCAGAACTCGACGGTGCAAAAGTACCGTCGAGTCCTGCAAAGGTGATCAATCATCGACTTGGAATATAACTTGTTTATTTTTACCTCCGCCAAGGAGGTAATGTTTTCGTCGTGTTCGTCTCTCTGTTTGTCACCAAGATAACTCAAAAAGTTATGAACCGATTTGGATGAAATTTGCAGGGATTGTTAGGTATGTTAGAAGGAACAGTTGATTATTTTTTGGTGAAGATATGTCCATCCGTTTGTTTGTTTGTCTGCCTCATTTTTATCGACGCTATAACTCAAAACGTTGTGGATGGATTTTGATGAAATTAACATGAGTTGTTAGGTATGCAACAGAGAGTGAATGATCAAATTTTGGTAATGATTCTCCTGTTTGTTCGTTCGCTTGTCACTGTTTTTAATTTTATGCTTGTTAGCACAATAACTCAAAAAATAATGAATGGATCTTTATGAAATTGATAGGAGTTGTTAGTAATATTAAAAGACATAAATGATCAAATTTTGGTGCAGATCAGTTTGTTCTTTTGTATGTTTGACTCATGTTTGTCGTAACGTTTGTTAACAGTATAACTCAAGAAGTTATGAACGGATCTATAAGAAAATTGAACAAGCTGTTAATAATATAAAAAGGCACAAATGATTAAATTTTGGAGTATATACGAAGAAAATTATGGTTTCAGAGCCAATTTGAATTTTTTGCTACCGTTGCTTCACTTGACGGAGGCATGCGCTCTCAGAGTGCTCTAGTTAAAATTGTTTTTTGTCAGGAATATTCACATAGGACCTGAAATTCCGGGCGTATCAAGGTAGAAATTTGCTAAATGTCTTCCGAAAGATTAGGAAATGTGCGTTGTGAATAATATCATTCATTTATGACAGGTTTTGAAACTCTTCAAAAATATGGACTTCACAGTGTGAGATACTGCTGCTGCTGCCACTGCTGCAGCGTCTATCAATCTATTTCGAAAGATTATTTGATTGTCACACGAGAGAGAGCGGGAGGTAAAATATTTGCGCATGCATTGTCTTGCTCTTGTGTGTATAATGTATTGTAAGTAAAATGACTATCCTTTGGTAAATTATAAAATTGAAATAAAGTCGACACGAACTAATATAAAAGTTTGACGTTTCGGGAGTTTTATCCCATTTTCAAAAACCTAATAAAATCTTCTAAGGATATATACCTAACAAAAAAAATTTTATTTAAGGAGACCTAAAATGTGATGGTGTTAGCAGGGTGGGACCTAGAGGGCGAATGACCACGGTGCGCTATGGGGTCCTTATATAAGCGTCGAGCGGCACGGGAAGCATGACTTGTTGGGAGCAATGGGAGAAAATGTGAATCGAAACAATTCGTTTCACCAGTTATCGCCATTCGGATGAATTTAAGTAAAAAATATCGATAAACATCATTAAACTTCAATAACCCAAATTTTTGGTACATGGTATTTGTATGCATCAGGGGTACATTATTAGCATCTCTTTTTACATTTAATATAATCCTAACAACGTCGTTTGTAAATGTCATTAATCGCTTTTTTACGTTCTCAGTTGCCTCGCCCCATATGGTGATAGCATATGACAGTTGTGAGTAAAACAAAGAATAATACAATGATAGCAACGCATTTCTAGATAAAAACTTTGACACAGCATATATGGCACCTTGGGCCTTGCATAGTTTGTCGCACAGTAGAGATATGTGAGCAGCAAAACTAAGTTTATTGTCAATAACAACTCTTAAATATCGAAATGAATTTACCCACTCTAACTGTACTCCATTTAAAAATATGTGAGGTAGTGCATTCACTTTCCTAGAGCTAAAAACCATAAGTTTTGTTTTGCTTGCATTAGGAGTCAGTTTGTTAGAAATAAGCCAATTAATCTACGTAGTTTTGCCACGGCACATAAAAACAGCATCATCAGCAAATAACCGTGTAGATACTCCATCAAAAAACATATCATTTATGTAAATATTGAAGAGTAATGGCCCTAAAACAGAGCCCTGGGGACGCCTATTTCTATGTTATTTGTACGTGATTGCACTTCATTAATAGTCACATATTGCTTGCGGTTTGACAAATAATCACCTACCATTCTATTGATAGCTCCTCTGATGCCATAATGATCCAAGTTTTTTCAATAAAATATCCCTATTAACAGTATCAAAAGCTTTTATGAGGTCTAAAAATAAACAGATCATAAAACTTTTATCGTTAAAAGATGGCAGAACATCGGATATAAAGTTTGCGCCCTTTTCTAAAACCGTACTGAACATCACTAAGAATAGAATTCGTATCTAAAACTTGGACTAAACGAGCGTGAATAAGCTTCTCAAACAGTTTGTTAAAAATCGACAACGTGGATATCGGTCTAGAATTAGATGCATCGTTTGTGCTACCTGACTTATAAAGAGGAACAACTCTGGCTATCTTTAAAACATCAGGATAAATTCCGTCAACAATACACTTCTTAAAAACAGCACAGAAATATTCCACTATACATACATGATAAAATCAACAATAGATGTTTGGGTTGTAGTTCATTCTTATCATATTTTCTACGTTTCATTGCCATAACTATTGCACTAATTTCATCAAAAGTAATAGAATCAAAATTGCACGGATATTGCACGCGTGGTTGAGGAATATCAAATTGCACGGCATTATCTGGAAGCTCCCTAACTAGGTTGCTTGCAACTGAAGAGAAATAGTCATTAAAATGACTAGCCAATTGTACGCTCTGTAAAATATTGCCATTTACCCGTAATTTATTAACCGAAGGCAGACAGAACCTCCACCTTGTAGTGTTGAAACGGTACACCTTGGAGGAAATTTTCCACCTATGTTTCATCGAGCAAAATGCCTGCCATTGCTGCCGAGCCAAGTGTACTTGTTTTCGTCGCTAAACAGCGGTATTCGCCAGCAAGTCTTCACGATCCTTTGTCATTTGACGAACTACAAACACTTTCGATTCTTCATCACTATCATTGGTTAGCGACCTACAATACAGCTTCCCGGCTCACATTCTTCCAACCTATTCTTGCTTGTAGAACAAGCAAGATCATCGAGGGAGAGAGCAATTCCCCCCTCCTCCCTGCCCTGTCAGTAGGGATGGAGGAGACTAGAGGTGGGCAGAATGGACTCTTTTAAAAGAAATGCATTTAATTCACATTTTCGATAGAGGAAAATGTTTAGAGCCACTAACGTATGTTACCTTCCAAGTCGGACTCGCTACTGAATAATACTCACAACTTGTCCTGTCTGAGGACACCCCTGTACACTAATTCAAAAATGCTACGTTTGCCACGGTACACGAGAGTAAAATGAATGGCGTCAACACCAACGCAGTGGCAAAGGAGTCCATTAGCCTCATCTCAGTCACTGACAAATGAAAGCAATACTTTGAAGATGGGCACATGTGATTGCTTTCATACACGTGTATACAGTGGGGCCAGAAAGAAACGCCGCATGGCAAATAGTTTCACCAAATTTTAAATTACGCTATATTTTAGGTTACTGACCGTACAAAACTATATAGCAATCGATTAATCGTCGTGTTGATTTCCAAGTTTAGTACATAATTTTCTTATTTCGTTAATTCGTCAGCAGAAGTCTCTTTAAAACACGATAGAAAAAAACGTACAAGGCAACAAAATACTTCACACTTTAGAATCCTAATATAATAAAATACTTGATATATTTATTTATAAATGTATTGATTTCGGGTTCACTTTGAAGGAAATGAACAAAAAACAAAGCCAGGTTGCAGATTTTGTAATTTAGTTACGTTTTCGTTGAGATCGATGTCCTGGTCATGGACCAAGTTGCAGAAGATGGTGAAAATTGGATCCTTATCTCTTCATCTGGATGCTCTTCTTGCTTGAAACACTTCTTGAAATCGGAACAATATGTATGCAGCTTCTAGAGTCCGATTTTATAACTTTTATTCTCTCAGGTTACGATGTATTAATTCGGCCGATAATCAACGGGGCACTGACAAGTTGATGATTTTTCTCGGGTAGTAGACAGTTATTTCTTCTAACTTACTGCCTTTCATATTAAATTCGACGCTGTAGCTTTCTCTTAACGTATTTCAGGGGCAGGAAACAACTATTCCTACTAGCTTACTGTCTTTCTCTGAGCGTGCATAGCAGTATTTCGCTTCAGAGGCCAAAATTTGAGCACTTCAGTGAAGCAGATAGCTACAGGAAGCAAAGAATGCAACGGGAGGACTCAAAAGGACTAAAATAAAACTTATCCGTGACCACACATAGCAAATTTACATCACATCGACTAGTCGAAGTATTTGAGTGTGGGACCTCAAGCCTTTTTTTATGCTATTTTCTTAAACATATCACCGTATTTTTTCGATTTGTTTTATTCAATCTCCCGCGCATGACTGGCCAGTTACTTGAGCTACAAAATATCGTAAAATGTTGTCGCCAGGTACAGAGAGTTCGAGCAATAGGCTACGGTTATTGTAGTTTCTCTCGCCTATAGAATTGGCTATATTGGTGCTTATATTTGTTGGTAATGAATAAATATGTTTAGTGAAGAACACTGTGAACTGAATATGAAGTGTAAATAAGGCTTCAATTAAGAAAAAGAAGTTTAATCAGGTCGTCGAAACTGAACAAATTCGGCGCTATCGCTGTGTAAGTTTCCACCAGCATGCACTGCAATTTTCTATAGATAAGTGCTACATTAGTATATATTACCTTAATTTATTTATACGCTAGAGATGAATTTCTCAATTTAAGACGATTTTTCTTGTTAAATTAGTTAGAATACTCTTAGGCTGCTAAGCCATAGATTCGTCGATGATGACGTCACTTTTTGGTGCTAATTTCTCGTGAGTCCTCCCGTTACGCTCTTTGCATCCTGGATAGCTAAATATGGAAGACAATATTATAGATACGACGCACCTACATTGCATATAAGCTAACTGGAGGGGCATTCAAGTTTATTGCAGTGTTTTACTTAAGATTTTACTTTGGAAGTCGCAAGTTTAATTAAGAAAGAAATTAGGGAACGTAAAAGAAGAACGAGACTACTACAGTCTCATGAACGAAAATTTGCTATCAATGGTTAGATGAGGAGCCTATGCGGTGTAGTGACAAGAAAGACTCGAAACAGAAGGGAATAGGGATTGCTACATGCAGCATGAGCGGGAAACTGTAGAAACGGCAAGTCAAAGAAGAGAGCAAACATATCGATTAATGCATGAATTTTTTTTCATGCACGAATCCACTTGTTAAACAATAATGCAGTCTATTACACTGCGTTTCAAATAAAAAGGCTTCTTTACTCTCGCAAACAGTTGCTCCATTGTAGTCAGCTATATCTTTGATATAACTTAGTTCTTTTTTTTTAAACTGCCACGTTTTTCTTTCAGTGACCTCTAAAAACTTACACGACGCGATGGTACTAGATTAATCAACCTAGAAATAAACAGGCAGACGACTCAAATGTGTTGAGAAAACTGTTCGCCTGACTGTGCAAAGACATTAGCCCACTTCAACACTTGCAGTGTTCCATGTATAGTCCAAAATCGCAAAATTAGCCGTCGAAGGGGACCCTACTATTGTGTGCTGAAAATCCGACTAAGAGAAACAAATTTACAACTGCTCCTAAGATTGACAAAAATTATGACCTTGTGGTAAAGTGTTCTGTTTGTACAATCAAAAATCAATTTAAAGAATTTTTGTTTATAGGCTGCATTGCTAAATGCAAATTTAAATAATAAATGCATTTCACTATTTTGGTACAGCATTTGAAACGTAGCAAGGAATTTCATACCCCTTAAGTGCCCCTCTTACCCCAGAAGTGCCCCTCTGACCCAACCCTGACCCTGTCGCCCTCAGTTCGTTCCGGCGCCCCTGGTTAAAGGCGTGTTTGATTTGGCGCCGAAATTAAGCCTGGGAGGCTTAGCGTATCTGCAACTCCAGGTAAAAGCTTTGGCTTTATTATTTTCAATCGTGTTGCAAGTGCTACAAGCAAGTGATTTCTTTGAGCCAGCTACAAACTATTTTACTGCAAAAGATTGAGTTTTTGTAAATCTAAAGGGTAACCGACTGCAGGCAAAATGCCAGAGTTTGGAGCTTAGTTCAGTGGGTCGAAGCCAGCGCACCTGCCTGTGTTTTCTGACAAGTTAAGCCTCGAGTGCTTAATTTTGATTTGATTTGATTTGCTTTACATGTGGATTCGACCCGGGGTATTGCCCTTTAAACATTTACTTTTAATTCGTTAGTCTCGAGACTTTCAGAACGTCAATCTTGCTCGGTTAATGGAGCTTTCAGCCGGACCCAACGTAATGTTCTTTCTGATACTTGCTACATGATTTAAGGTGTAACAGTGCAACCATCTGGTAGCAGTTTCGCACAAGCTATGCGTCATATGCTTGATTCCTGCACTCACTTAACCCTTTGCCTCCTGACGGCATCATCAGATGCCACTCTCTATTTTTCCCTATACAAAAGCTATGCATCATGTAAATTACCCAAGACACTGACGGCATCCGGCATCTGTAATAGCCGATGCAAAAAATACTGTTTTTTGCAAGAAAAACTAAATTTTTGCTCAAGTATGTGTTTAACTAACCTATTTTTCATAAATTTAACAAAAAAAGTTTAAAAAAAACGTTATCTGAATTTCAGGAGGCCAACGTGCCCTTTGTCTCCTCGACTACATACTCCAGCTAGGGGCCCTGAGGGGCTTGTGCGAGCTGCAAATAATTGCTCGCTCTAACGGGCCCAGAGGATTGCTCGGCTACATTGAATCACAGATAGTCAGCGTTATGGATGCAGAGACGAAAGAATCAAATGACTATATAGTTACCTGCAGACGGGCCAACAGGCCCGTGCTCAGGGAGCAGCCGGAACGCACTATCGTTCCTCACGACGATTTGTGTGCGTGTTTGTGTACGCAGATCGTGTGCGCGTGAGCGGCGTTTAAGTTGGTGCGCCTCGCTGCTCGCTGTATCGCTGATTAAGTTGGGTTAGGTTAGGTAAGG
>LQNS02278094.1:14024212-14111963 GCA_001587735.2 Parhyale hawaiensis
AACTACCATTTAGACGCCCCAGAGTTGGGCGCTGACGCGGACAGGTGTACTGTCTTCGCGAGCCACTGAGAAAAATTCGTTGCAACACTCTATCCATTTGCAAGTCATTTCACAGAAGTTAGGCTATTAAATTGTATTAAGTACGGTAGCTAATTGGCAGTTATCAATCTAGATACTGTAGTCCATTATCAATGGCAAACACATAGATTAAACCAAAAGCAAAATATGTCCATAAGCCTATTTACAAAATATTTTGTTACTTTTTAAAGCTTGAGACTGAAAATTTTGAATTGATACTTTCTTAAAAATAAGATTCAGGAGTCGAGCTAAAAATACCGACTCCGACTCGTAGAGCAAGTGAGATTCCGAATCCTTCTCATATCTTCCAACCCAGCAACCTGGTAGGAGCTGGTGAAAATTGACCCATTTTGTTAAGGAAATGAATCAGAGTTGGTCATTTTTGATTTCCAGGTAGTTGAAGCTGGAAACTAGTGGAATCCAGGAGTCAGTTTGATTTTATCTATCCTACTCCCAACCCTGCTTCTACCAAGGACACATAGTTTGATGAGGGATAATTTCAATTCCTTGGTCTAGCAGTGTATAATCCCAGAAAGTCCAGTTCTTTGCAAAACAGGCCCCACACAGCTACCACTCGTTGGACAAGAGTGTCCAACTACAACTTCTATCCCCCCCCACTCATGTTGGGCTTGGTGTACCTATGCCAAGGTAACTATCCTTGAAATGGAAAGCTAGCTAGCTACTGGAAAAGAAATGTTGAACGTGCATTACCCTCTGTGCTGTGCTCAGGGTTGGCTGATTTGAACCAACCAAAAAACCACGGTTTTTGTGTTTTGTTTGACTTTTTTGGTTTTTATTCAATTTTTGTTGTTTTTTTTTCATAAACATTGCAAAATGAGTTTTACTTCTAGAAAGCATCAAATTTTAGTCACACAACTGATAGGATGAGTTAATGTTTTTCTTTTCAGGAATCTGTTCTGTGTTAGGACAGTTAGGGTGAACTATTACCTATGTTTAATAAAAACCTATAACTTATTGAATTTTGTGTTATATCATTTCAGGGATGCATGCCTAATTATATTCTGGTGGGCTAGAAGCTACTGAAAATTAGAAGTAGTGGTTATATTGTTGCTATTAGATAGCTAGTGAGCTCATGAGAATATGTAGGCATATAGCTACTTCACTTTCTTCAGCTCATTACTCTGCTATCAATTAGATACAGTAGTAGGAAGCTATTTCTGTGAAAATGCCTTTGTATATTGGAGTGTTTCTACGCTTTTCAGAGGATTTTATAGCTGTATCACTTTCTTTAGTTCATTACTCTGTTATCAATTAGCTAGAAGCTTGCTATTTCTGTCTAGTTATATTTGTAATTTGAAGTGTTTTCAAGCTTTTCAAAGGATTTTATACTGCAGTCTTAAATCATAAATCATGGCATATCTGCAGTTTGCATATCAGATGTAGCCAAAGCAAATAGAGTTACTCTGCTAACTGCTTGTTCGTAACCCCTCCATCTTCCAATCATTCTTCTACGATATGAAGTTGAAGTGAAGTGACTTAAATTATTGATGATTAGGCTAGCTTGCTACATGTGTCTACACATCAGCAAACCCTTTAAATGCTGGATAAGATTCCTAAAACACTGGGAAAATAAAATATTAAAAAAAAAAACAAAAAAAAAACATGGATTTTGCCAACCCTGGCTGTGCTCATTTATCTTCTTGACAAGCTGTATTGTTCTTAGGTTAACATGTCTAGTACCCGTCCACCATGCTAGGAGCCGTCCATTTGGCACTAAAAAACTTCCTGTGTGAGAACTAGCCGTGCTAGAAGGCCGTACATAGGCTTAAACTGTAGGCTAAGTAGTGCCGTAACTACCATCCCTGAAAGTGACTGACAAAAAAAAAACAGCAAAAATAAATGGTGTTGGTTTTCACATTTTTTCACTAAAAGCATGAAAAAATGTGAAAACCACCACCTTTTATGTTTTTTTTTTTTTTGCTCGTCGTTTTCAGGGATGGTGCGGCACTACTTAGCCTACAGTTTAAGCCTATGTATGGCTTTTTGGCACTGCTAGTTTTCACACAGGAAGTATTTTAGTGCCAAGTCAATGGCTACTAGCATGGTGGATGAGTACTAGACATGTTGCCCTATGAAAACTGATGTTTGGGCCCATATGGAATATTCGAGGGTCAAATCCAGATGGATTCAATGTTGTAGCTTCCATAAGTTTCGTATAGTTGGTACTTCAGGTATTTTTCCAGATTAGGCTAGTCGCGCTCTTTGGGAATTTTCATTGAGAGCTCAGATTCATTGTGCATAGCTAGCATTTATTGATGAAGCCTGTTGGCTTTTCTACGCATTTTTCATTCCATTTGGCCTCCTTTTTTACTTCTCCTTAAACTTTTTTCCTCTACTTGCTGTTGCCATGCAGAGTACTAAGCCTCAGTGTATGGATGCCTTAGTTCTATTGATATGCTCCATGTTCCTTGGGTTTATAATACATTCAATAGCAGAAAATGGTTCTACATATATATATATACCATACTTCATTAAAATGCAACCTACTAGCTAAAAATGGGCCAAAATAGGTGTGTTTAGTAGCTAGGTGTTCAGATGCAGATAACCCTTCAGGGGGCATAGGATGGGCCATAGAGTTAGGTTCGTCCATCTTATATTATGGGGAGCAGTGCCCCCAGGGAGACTGTAGGTTGCCTTACCTAGGGTTTGGGACATCTTTTCTTCATGCCCACTTTGCTTTTTCCTGCTTTCATACAGTGTTCATTCACATTGATCCTGTAGGAAACACTCTCTTGCCCAGTCTTCTTCTATCAACATGCTTTAGCTATGTTCTTTTTTCCCTCTGTGAGATCACCTTTGTTGTGGAAAGTAGGCTGAAACTGCTCAGTAGCTATACCATGAGATGCCGGTAGTGACTCACTGTTCAAAACTACCTATATCCTGTTGATTGGTTAAACCAAGACTAAAATGTATTTGCTAATTGTAAGAATTGATCCTTATATTTGTGCAACAAACCTCCTGCTCTCTACCTATTAGTCTATTAAATTGAAGGAACTTCGCTAGTTCTGTGTTTTTGCTAAAGCAAAACAATTTATTATTCAAGAAAGCCAAACAGTTGGTCTCATAATGCTTTCTGAAGGTTTTCTCTTGAAGACTCAAATGTTTGTGCTAGCTTTGACTTCCCTCCTGTATCTGACAGCTGGAAGCTGACATAGCCGAGCTACATTCTCATTTTTCGAAGTTTGAGCCTGAGCACGTGATGGCCTTGGGCCACGAACTATCACCAAACTATCACAAAGACCTGCTGCAGTATAGGAAGCAGCATCCAGAGACTCACTTGGGCAATCCGTCGTCTCGTGGAGGCTTTCCTGGCTTCAACAGTGGGGTGATGCTCATCGACATCCCTCGGCTCAAGACGTCTTCTGTTATTTGTAAGTCTGTGTGATATGTATATGGTATGAAAGTAGCTAATATTTAGCTCTGTAGTATCTCACATGTAATGAATGCACCATACAAATTAAGTCTTGAATTTGGATGATTTAACTGGTTTGTTATGGTTTAGGTTTCGGTTTTGTATATTAAAGTGGCCAGGCTATAAGTGGTGAAGTGAATCATGAGTCGTTTGTACTTTTTTATTTATATCGCTGATATATTAACTTACGATAATAAGGGGTAAGCAGCTGAGACATAGCTTAGCTACTTAGAAAAAGAAACAGACTGAAGAATTATAGTAATCCTCCAAGGGCCCATCCCATTTCTAGCAAAGGTCAGTACGGTACCTCTCTATTAGCTATGCTATCAAATACTGAGCTGCCTAAGCACGTGAAGGGCTGCAAGACCAAGCTTACCTGGGTTTGACATTTGACCTTATAACGTTGAGGGCCATCACTGTCATGTCAGCACTCGAGCCTTCCTCTACCGTGAGTATCCGGAATAGCTCCCCTGTAACCCCCTCGAATTGCCTTAAGGGTATTTTACACGTCCACTTTTTCGTCGGTGATTCCCGTAGGGAATTGCCGCCGAGAGCCATGCTCCGCCCAGTTACGCCCCTTTTTCATACAACAGCGGCTGTCGACGGGAATTGTGAGCGAGTCAGAACGTGCTTGATCTCTCGCGCCACTGAGGGAAATCCCGGTAGACGCACAGCTCTCCAGTTTCGAAGTACTTTTTAGGTGGAAACTTTTTTGTATCTAAATGCAATTTCTAGATGCTTTTCGAAAGTGGTATCTAAGTGCAGTATATATCTTGTTATGTTTTACCTGTCTCAAGATACAAGTATTTAGATACTTTTTGCTTACTTTTATATAATAGCAATGTTTGAACAAAATTTAAACGTTGATAACTCTGCGGTATTTTTTATCCCAACAGATAGTGCAAAATAGAGTTGTAGAAAAATGTACCCATTTAGAATATATTCTTAATGCGAACTTGTGACAGTTCTTAGGCCTTATTTGTTTTTGGAATACTTTGTTCATCTTATTACTTGCAAGTTGTGGGCATGAAATTAACATACACTGAAGTATATGGATTAAGCTATAGGGTAATACGGTAGCTATGTGTTTAATTGTTCATGCAACAGAGAAAAAAATATGCCTGTAAACTATGAATTTTATTAACATGGATATCTTATGACAAAGACAAACTTGATCAATTCGACAATTACGTAGCCTGTTTGGCAGAGGTAAGTGTGTGAAAGTCATTAATATACTGTACATCAGAATTTTGAATAACCAGAATCATATCCATCTAATGTACATCTTAAGGGTGTATCCAGTAGGTAGCTACATTTTTGAGTATCTATGCCCAGCTCTGGGCAGACGTCGTCTTCACTTCGATACGCTTGCACGATACTGTACACAGGCTCCGGTAGCCCGACAGCGACTGCCGACAGTAATTGCCGTACGTGTCGAAGCGTCAACCTCAATTGCTGATGACAATTGCCTGCAGTAGGAGGACCTCGGCAGCAATTACCGACGGTGATTACCGTACGTGTAAAATAGCCTCTAGATTTAGCCAAGATGGCCCTCAGGGGCATATTGTGGCGGGCCCTTTCCCTGCCACAATATGTTTAGGCAGCACGCACCCAAGGGTCCCGAGTGCGGTACCTTCTCCACAGGAGATGCTGCATCTGGCCGCAGTTCCTGATGACGAGGTTGGTTTTGTAAAGTTAGGTAGGTTCTCTACTTTTCCCTTTCTGTTCCGTGGGGTGGGCTGTCGAACGAGATGGCCGACCCAGTACGCGTGACACCTCTGATCTCTCTCGTGTGGAAGGCCACTAAAGGAGCCGTCCACTCGAGTGTCTTTTTCTATTATTTACGCCTTTTTTTTCTCGACAGTAGTAGTTTACTGACCCAACCGAGTTTTTCCGGCAGGAATGCCGAGCTAAAATATTCCTACTGATGAAAAGCGTAATAATATTTACGGTTGAGCTTTACTCTTGAATCGCCTCGCTGCGTCTAGGGTGGTTAAACACTGAATCTAATAATAGTATTTTGGGGAACTGCAAGATGGACTAGGCTGAATCGCAAACGTTTTGAATAGCTACGTAATTTGTCTACTTTAATTTCAAATGGTTTTTAATAAAAGTCGCGAAAGTTTCATCCATTAGAGGTTACAAAAGCATCTTTCAGCCGGCCAGTAAAGGGTTAAGATGGCATGTACCATTGCCCCATCCGAGTTATAGGATAAGAAAGTGATATCTAGCATGATTGAGGTGTGCTGAAAATGAAAATAACATCAATTTTTTGTGGAAATTAGGCAAATCAGGCCTACGCCTTACCTAACCTGTCCGATATTATGAAGGGTTTATGCCTAACTACCCGACAGTATGGCCTAAAGAGAGGCAAATCTGAGGGATTTTTGCCTAACTACCCGATAGTACGGCCTAAAGAGGGTTGAATATGAAAGGGTTTATGCCTAACTACCCGACAGTACGGCCTAAAGTGGGGCGAATTTGGCTCTTACGCATACGCATGTAACCTAACCTAAAGCAGCAGCGCGCCCCGATGAGTAAATTAAGACGCTGAAAAGACGAAAATTTGATAAAACAAAACAGCATTTCCACAAATAAAGACCTATATATTGTCAATCAGTTATTTTCAACGAATGAAAATATATTAATGTAATTCTGAAGTTCAAGTGGGGGATAAGACGAATATTAGCCCATGTACCTACTGTTGCAGCCATGTACCTGAACGGCACCGTGTTGGAGGAACGCTCCAAACACTACAGTTTCACGGGTCATCTCGGCGACCAGGATCTGTACACCCTCATTGCTTTTGATCATCCTGAGATCTTCTACACCTTACCCTGCTCCTGGAACAGGCATCTCTGCCAGTGGTGGAGAGACAAGGGATACGCCCATGTCTTCGATGAGTACTTCGCATGCCCCGGCACCGTTAAACTCTACCATGGTAACTGCCGTACCCCCATACCTCCCAAAGTACCTGTTACATGATTAGCTATTAATCTAACATTCCTAATGCATATTTGCCAAGGGTAGTGCAAGCGCGCTTGCTTCCTCCAAATCACCTGTACTGGTTGTGGTATTGCTATTGCCCTAAACCTATGCCTTATTGTGTGGTTATATCACCACCCTAAACCTATGCCTTCTGTGGTAAGTACCTACTCTTTCTTTGTCGATTTCGTGCCACGGACTGTGTTACTGAAGCCCATAGCTATACGAGATTGTTGCCATAATCACTGGAATCTGCTTCTGTTGTAGTTGCTCTTTTATCGTCTCTTTTTAGCTCGTTAGGTCTGTCTTGAGAGAGCAATTGTATGAATAAAGGGTGCAATAGTCATTATTGTTCCGTGATAGATATGCCTATTTTGTGTTTTAGACTGGGAAAACATGGCTGTATGAAGTTATCACTCTAATGTGACTCGGTTGAACGCTGCTTGAACAAGGCAAGATATTCAGTAAACACTTGAGGGCAGTGTTTCAGCTGTGTCTGATTCCGGGATTCCATTCATCAAGAATTTGCAGGGTTTATCTTCTAGAGTTCTACCACTGGGGAATTGGTTTCCATAATTTATAATTGCTTTAGCAATGACAGCTAAAGATATTCCATACCTAGCCATCTATAATTTCACATTTCATGTGAGATTTGTGTCTTTTAGCATTTGGAATAGGTAGCTCCTGATGGAATTTTTAGCAAATTTTGCTAAAACAAAAAACACACGTAATTCTCGAAGTCACTCTTTTGTGACTCGCACTAGTCGCCCTTTCAGTTCCTCTCGCTTAGTGCATCAATGTTGTAATGCGTGCCAGTATCTCTTTTATGATTAAGCCTCGTCTTCACCGAAACGCAGTTTTTTGGAAGTTTTATTTGCTTATACACTTGGTCTGAACCGTGTAAGTTCCATGTACCGTGCACCTTGGATGATCTGGTAGATATCTATTGTATTAGGTTGGTACCTATGTTGTTTCTTTATTCTTGCACCATGCATTAGTGTTGATAGTCCAACTTTTTTCATCATTTAGTGACAACAGCTTAAATGAACAGAAAAAATTTCCTCATCTGGCATTTGCTAGTACCAAGTTCTAGTGACAACTGAGATTTTGCATATGCAAGTCCTCAACACTGAGTTTATACTTTTACTTAATATATAGCTCAGAAGCTATGAGCTAAGAGGTTAAGGTATTTGCGAGGTAGTACTCGCTATTTTCTGCCTGCCCACTGTGCTTCCTTCTTTATAGCTACCTATTGCCACCAGCAGAGGTGTCTCTGCGGGGGAGGGGCCATATGTTGCCTTAGCTCTGTGCCTGGTCATCAGGACACCTGTCGTTCATCCCCAATTTGCTTGCTTCAATTTTCATGCTCCTACTAATTGTTAGGTACATGCAAAGCCCGAGCAGTCCAGATCTGTCGTAGCTATTTGGAAATATTTTGATCCCTGCGCGTGTTTTTATGTATATTCTAGTGGATCCTCTTTTATTAATTATTATATGCTGTGTGTATGTGTGACTCGGCGGGTCTTGGTAAATGATATTTCTTTATTGTTACTATTTTTCTCATGTATTACTGTGTTGTTTGCTTCTTTCTAAGTCATTTTATCCTATGTTACAAGTTCCTTTGTATCCAGTGCTGGGTGTCCCACTGAGCCCCGTCTCTGGTGGCAGCGTCTCCAGAGTAGAGTAACAAACCACGGTATATTTCTTATTAGATAAATGAAAAGTTGGTGCGGTTTTTACAGTGAACTATCTAGCAGAAAAACGTTGTAAATTAATGATTTAACTGATATAAGCAAACGGTGTTTATTTCCCATGGAAAAAAAACTGTATTTCAAGCCGCTCTCTCAAGCGGCGTGGGATAGGCTGGATGATCAGATTAGTAAGGTAAGTCCATCCTTTGTTATGGGAGCTGCGTTCCCAGGGAAGAGCCTGTAAGTTATCTTAGCCATAGCTGGGCCTACGTGACATCTTACTCCCGTGCACACTTTGCTTCCTTCTGGATTTATCCTTGTCCTAATGATGTGTTATTCTTCTTCAGCTTCTTTCCCGACTTGCTGTTCCCATGCGCATTGATCCTGTTTGGGAACACCCTCGTACATATGGGTTCCACGGTTATCTTTGCTTACTGTGTCTACCTATCTTTCATTTCTTCTGTGAGAGCATCTAATTTATTGTGAAATAGGGAAGTTTAAACTAACTTATAGCCATAACCATCTCCATTGACCAATCGCAAAGTTTGCCAATTTTGCTTTTTACTTGAATTAGTTGCTGAAAAAAATTATTTGATTTGACTCTATTCGCTCCTTAAGAAAAGTCTTTGACTAGTTTATTCTCATTTCGTAGGGTGTTCTAAAAACCTTCAAGCGTCGTGATGCAGTTGACAGCGGTAATGGGCCATAATTTTTACGGAACATTTTTTGTTTTGTACCATACAGATGGTGGTTATTGCCAAAGAATAATATAATGCATGTACTATCTCCCAACCATACAGTGTCGCAGAAACTGCCAAGTAGATATTACCTATATAATAACCACATTCTTACTCGATTCCTTGGCAGTGGGTGTAGCCAACTAAAACTAGTGAGTAACGTACAAGTTTGTTGTAGCTACAGTATAATTAGCTACTGCAGTAGTTATGTTTTCGTTCGTCCTTTGAACTTTTTTAGGTCAAGTGAGCCACTTTCAAGAATTTACTACGGCCCCTGGTAGCTAAGAAAATGCAGTGCTGTGTAGGCAAAGTGGGGTGTGTGTCCGCGTCCCATGGGGGGGGGGGCAGTGTCGGCTGTTGCTAGGAGCTCGTGTTATGTTCCAGTCTGGGCTTTCGCGAGGATTCACTTTTAACTTTGATAATAATTCGTGGCTGTGCTCCATCCCTTTGCTGCAAAAGGTGATTTACGATATCTAATTGTCACATCCAGCAGGGACCAGTGTGTTGGTTTTTCTCATTAGATAGGTACAAAATTGAGGTAGCTCCTCGCGTGGAATTAATATAGCCAAAAATTTTAATGAAGCAAGCTTTTTTGTATTTTTTATTGGTATGTGTATCTGTGTGCGATAAACACGCCAAATTATCTTGGTGTTTTGGATTATGTAGAAAAAAGTATGATTCTATCGTGCTGTGTATTACTGTATTTATTTTCCAGGTAGCTATGACAACTACTGTTCCAATATTTCTGTCTTCCATACGAGATAAATGGGGATATTGTTCCTAGTTTTAGGAAAAAAGTGCAGAGGAGCTATTAGGTATGCTAGGGAATATTTTTTCCCATGAATGTCATTTAACTAGTTGTGCTCCAGACTGTAGGTAGATCTTCCAAATAATGTACTGGGGTGTGTTGAGATGTTCTTGGTGTGGAAGGAGAAAAGACAATGAATTATCGTGCTACGGGAATCAAATGAACTTCGTCTTTGTGTGCACAAAGGAGGCAGGCTTGAGGCCAAGTATCCAAGTACTGATAGTGATGAATATTATGGATAATGAGAGTATTTCCTCTCTGTAAGCACAAATTCAATATGGAACAAACACCAGCAAATTGAGACATTACCAAACAATTTTATTCAGTTCTTACACCCGTAGTCACTGGATTGGGTCACATGATCTATACAGTGCCTGTAGACACACCATCCTCCCGGTGCACGTCACTGCTTCTTAGCTTTCACTTTTTGGCATACTTACTATTGTGAAAGGAGCAGTAACAGCAGTTCTTGCTCTTTTTCGTTCGATTTGCGCTATCCCGCCCAGGGTTATGGGATCGGTCAGTCAAGTGTCTGTTTGCTGGGAACGGCAGGTGCCCGACTCCTGCAGTTGCTCTGTGTTGCCACTGGCTTGGACCTCCGATCCCTTATACCCAGAAACCCTCTATTCTGCTCTGCAACTCTCACCCATAGTCCTCCCTCGATCGGGAATTGTAGTAAACTGACTGGTCTATTGCCACGATGCCAGATGAACTCACATCGAATCCACCTGGACAGAAACCTCGATGATGTTGTATCGGGACTTACCTCTAGTGTTAGCGAGCAATTTACGTAACTTACCGATGCTGTGCCAAACAACCTAACCACTTCTCGCACCTGAAGCCCGGCCGGTGCCAAGCCTGGATGCTATTGTATATTGACTTTCCTTTAACTCTATGACAGCATTTCCTCTGTGCCTTAGAAGGCCCAGGCTTACCTTAATTTAAATCTACGCCACTTGCTTGGCAATCTAATGAGTTTCTGAGAGCCACTACGAGTAGCGCATGGAACTAAATCAATTGACCTATGAGGACTAGCCTACTTTATAATGTTGTCGCAACGCCTAACTGCGATCATCATCCGGTGGGAGTTCCAGAGGAGGACGAGGAAGTGCAGGGAAGTACTCGAAAGAATGGTGGGAAGAGCGATAGATGGAGACGCCTAGGAAGTTCTCCCAGAGATGCAGAAGAATGAGCGCCGTTGGTAGATACGAGATGGTTTGCTCCTTCGCCAAGCAGAGCGGGCAGAAAGAGACCACGAGCCCGATTCTATGTTTGTAGGAGGTGAGGGTTACAAAGTGCCCCGGCCGCAACTGCCAAAGCGCAATGCGGATGGGCAGGGTAATGTGGCATCAATTGGGGAAATGGGAGAAGTGGTGCTCAGCATCCTGTTGGCCTTCAGGCAAACCTTCAGTTTTCGCCCCGTACTTTATAATCGACATATCTAACGTTATACCTGCGAGAGACCGCTGTTTTATTTCGTCCTTGTTGGTTTAACATATTTTCTAACGGCCAGCAACTTGATATGAATTTACATCCACAAATATGTTAAACACTCAATAAAGAAGTCTTCTAGTTTCTGCATGAGAGCGTAATATTTAATAGATGATAATGACTGATTGCCAGTAACATGTTTTTTAAGTCATATATAGTTTACTTGTGCGAATATGTTCAATATTAGAAATTGTATATCAGCATTAAATGTACAGTTCAATTATAAAACTTCTCTACCTTCCTAAAAATTGCGACACTGTCATTTGTCAACTTTTGTAAGACTAGGGCCTAATTGGGAATAAAATTTAGAAATTGCATGTACTGTATCACTAGTAAAGTGTTCGACTACGTTTCGCCTCGAGACATCAGTAATCTTCAGGTCATCATATGGTCAGGTCAGTCATCAGGTCA
Source organism: Parhyale hawaiensis (assembly GCA_001587735.2). Taxonomy (NCBI): domain Eukaryota; kingdom Metazoa; phylum Arthropoda; class Malacostraca; order Amphipoda; family Hyalidae; genus Parhyale; species Parhyale hawaiensis. Next base: position 14,035,847 of record LQNS02278094.1, read on the forward strand.
TTTGTAAAAATAAAAGCAGCAATTTATTCAACAAGTGACGGTCTCGCAATTGTCAGGAAGGTGGAGATAGTTTTAACACTGAACAAAATGGTTAATGTAGTAAATAGTATGTAGTCGACTAATTTAAAATTTTAACGTTTCGTGATAAAAAAATCCTATCTTCAGAACAAAAAAAAAAAAAACTAAGCTACAACCTATAACTTAAAATTTCTTTTTTTTTTCTTATCGATAAGGGGAGCGTGGATGTTGTCGGGAGGGTGAGGGGGAGTCTAAAACGCAAATGAACGGAGCTGCGTGCAGGGGCTGGATGTCAGCTCCTGTACAGTCGGTAGATTTCAGGCTAAGTATGGACAGTATGGAGCAGTACAGCCGTGCTTATAATGTTGAGGCTAGGTTTGGTTCTATGAATGTGGAGGGCTTCTAATGTTGTGAGCTCGATGGAATTGGAAGAGACTATGATGGAAAAATCATTCCTGCTGATGGGATGGTTGTTTTGCTCAGCATTTAGGCGAGGGGCTGAATGTGAGGGTTTCGCAAGTGGTAAACCGTTACGACTGGATACACCTAAATGTTGGTCAATACGGGCTTTGAAGTATTGTCCAGTGCTACCCACGTATGAGGCGCTGCAGGCCTCGGTGGTAAAGGTAGATAACACTTGATAAAAGTGGTATGTGGGGTTTGTCTTTATATTTGAGCTTTGTTGTTGTAAAGCGAGAGAAAGAAGTCCAATTTACTGACCGAGGGGGAACAGTTTGTCTAGGAACAATTTGCAGTAGGGGTCCAAAAAATTGTGCGAATAGCCGTTATTTTTGAAGAATGTTCGGAGAAAGTGAGCTTCGTTTGAAAATGCAAGGTAAGAGGGAGACAGATGGTATGCTCGAAATAGTAAAGTTTTTATTGCATTGATTTTGAATTGATCGTAGCAGTGACTGAAAAAAAACTTCTCCAAAGGCCTGAGAATGTGGGTTTTCTTAGCCTGAAATCTGCCAACTGCATAGGAGCTAACATCCAGCCCCTGTACGCATCTCCATTCATTTGCGTTATAGACATCCCCCCGAACAACATCCACGCTTCCCTTATCGATTAGAAAATAGAGAAATTTTTATTTATAGCTTGTAGCTTAGTTTTCCTTTTTTTCTGAAGCTGGGATTTTTCTTCCCGAAACGTTAAAATTTTATATTAGTCGACTTCTATTTATTACTCTTATTTTGCCTTAGCATAGTTTTTAAAAATGTTTAATAGTAATGAAAAGTCGATTTTTGCATTGGAAAATAATATTCAAGAAATAACGTGGAAATAGATGTTGACACCAGAATTTCTTCTGCGTCTCTTGCATACGTATGCTTCTACCTTGTTCGTCTGGGTGTTACGGTCCCCTTCCATCTCCCTTTTAAGGCATCGTTTTTGTTGTATTAACCCCTTCTTTTCCTAGCGTTACATATACAGTATGTTACGCTTCATATAGCGTTATTCCTACGAGAGAGGTAAATTGATTCATCAAAGAAAGGGTTTACAGTGTCCTAATTTGTCTTGGTAGCTACTGACTCTTGTATTCTTGACTGTTAAAAGGCCTATATCATGATTTTGAAAAATTCAAAATTATGAAGTATGTTTTTGTGCAGGTACTTAATGGTTTATATGGTAATTTTTTAAAACTGAATGGTCGAAGAGTGAAAATGTATACCTAAGTTTACTTTCATGAAGACAAGAATTTGCACAGTACCCACGAGTCCTGAGTTGTAAACGTAGCTAATGTTTACTTTGTTGACTGTGCTTCCAAATCTGAAATATTGTTGTTATTATTGAGCCCATTACCTCTCATTGAAGCACTGTATGTAAATCCTCCTGGGGGCATAGGATTGGCTATAAGCCCTAGGTTAGTTAGGGCTGCCCATCTACGTTATGGGGAGCAGAGACCCCAGGACGACCCTGTATTTACCTTAGCTTTGGCTAGGTTTTCGGGACAGCTATCCGTCGTGCTCACTTTACTTCCTTCCACCTTCATTCATTTTCCTACTGATAATGATTTTCTCTGTTCTTCCTCGTCTTACCTGACTTGCTGTTCCAATGCGTGTTGCCTCATTCATGGGTTCTACGTTTCTCTTGACATTCCTTATTATTTCTCTTTGCATCACAGTGTACTTTTTGGATGGAGAGGCTAAATAAACTTGGAGAATATTTACTACTGCCAGTGTATGTCAATAGGTAGCTACCTACTGTAATTATAAAATGTGCATGTAATATATGCTAACTTGTATGTATTTTGTTTTGGCACTGATCACGAAATGACTGAAGTAGTTGATGTTGCTAAAAGAACAAGTATGTATAGCTACTGTATTATAATGTAGTCATTTTCTGACATAAACAAAAAGTTGATGAGCTCGGTACTACTTAATATGTCCGTTTTAATGCATCTAATGTTTATGGACCCGTAGTACTGTACTCAATGCCCTGCTGTGTTCACTTTCTTAGTCCTTACCCATTAATTTTCACTTTTAGTACTAGAGCTGCTGTTGTAATTATTCCTTCCGTCCACTCTCCTCTATCTTGTCGAATCGAGGCAGCTGTTAGGTTAAGCCCTAGAATATTTTTATCGATATTTTATATAGCTACTTAATGCTGTGCTTCCTGACTGTATCTTCATAAAAATTTCCAATTTTGTACAGCCTACATAAAATATGCATTGTTCTAAAATCTTATACTTCCATGTCATACCTATCAAAACTGGATAAAATGTCTGTAATGATCTATTTCTGGGCCAGTTTTAACGCACTGCCTGAATTGAGACTTTGAGCAAAACGCTGTAAAAAATTACTAAGTCAACTTGCTGTAAGTATAAATTATGATTTCTGAACGACATGCTGAAGGCTTCTTGCCTACTAGCGTCAATGTAAGAAAGGCTCCGGCGGATACAGTGCTAAAACTAATCATGTTGTAATAATATTAATAATAGGTAAATACAGAAAGAGGTGCTTAGCATTAATTTCCACAACTTCGCTGTATTCTGCACTAGCTACTCCAAAGTTTTACATGACAATGCGTTGTTTAGACAGTTACATTTCTAGGGGCTCTCCGACATACACTCCAAAGCGTTTTGTGTGCATTTTATGGAAAATACATATATATATACGTAATAAGTGTCGCAAAAGAAAATAATAACTTTCGAAAATGACTTGCTACCAGAAAACGTCTGGCCTAAATTTCTTAAAACCAAATTTTGTGTTCTCAGCGCGCGAACTGCTAGATGGCGTGGGATGGGCCATAGGGATAGGTCCGTTTGGTTCACCCGCATCTCGCCACGGTTCGGTTTATAAGCTTATGTACAATTAAGCGGGTTCTGTGTGTTTCCCAGTCGGCTCCGTAAGGTGGGCCACTGATGGTGGTAAGCCACCGATCCCAGAGGTCATTTACAGTATCTTGCCTGCTTCCGTGTGGTAAGCCATGGAAAGGACTATTCGCATCTTTGTTTCTTTCTTCTGTCTCTTTTTTTTCGCCTCTTGAGTAACTTTGCGCGTTGTTTTTCTGCTAGTTGGAGCTCACCGACCTCTTCTGAGACCAATGGTATTCACTTGAGTTCATATTTAATCTGAGACCTTCCGGCAGAGAAGCGGAGACCAAAATCAGAACGACTCACAGCGCAAAAAGGAGCAGCTTATTCCCGAAGCCCTAGTAGCCCATATGCTACGACTACCTACTGCCGCAGCTTGTCACCATTTCATGTTCTCCGGTGCTTTTAATTTTCCATTTTCCGACTGCATTTTACTTTTTTTTTTGCAATGCATTATCATGTGTATCATTTCTTTTGATCGTGTTTTGATGTTGTACGATACGTTGCTTGTTTTATTGGGTTTAATTTTTGTGCATTTCTTTGCTTCTATTAAGTTTCCAGGTTGCTTTTTACTTCTCTAACATGTTGTGATGTTGTGTACCACTTTTTCCTGTAGGTAACATTTTAATGTTGCTTGCTACTCTTTGTATTGCAATTGCATGTTGCGCAGTTCTTTATTTATATAAATTTTCCTATTGCGAATTTTTTTATTGTGATGAAATTACTTGTTGCGTGTTACTGTATTTCTATCGATCTCACTGGTGCGTGTTACTTTTTTCTTTCATAATTGCATGTTGCGTATTACTGTATTTTTATGAATTTCACTGTTGCGTGCTATTTTTCCGTTGCAGTTGCTTGTTACATTCTATTGTATTTCTATGAGTTTCATTGTTGCATGTTTTGTCACAATTGCTGCTTACTTATTAGATGTTACCATATTTATCTCTATTTCTTTTTTGTGGTTAATTTAGTTTTTAATTTAGTTTTAATCCTGCAACCTTCTCATATCGTCATACTATTAGCGACTTCTGACCAGCAATATTGTGTAAGAATTTCGCGATGTTTTGGAAGTGAAGTAAAAGTTGCCCTATATGGGTGACAGTGTGGACTCGCCTCGTGTGTGTCGCCTGCAAAGTCTGTTTGGTGGTTCAGTGCCTCTTGTATCCTTGTGGAAGATGTGCTACGCTGTATGTTATGTGTTGCCCTGAGAATTGTAGTTAACGAATAGTGGCCAATATGTGACCTTTGCGATTATCATCAGCCATAGGTCATGACCCATTTACTTTAGGCTTTACGCACAACGGCCCTTTCTGTTATTTCAATAATTATGTATGTCTGTTATTTGGTTCTCTTGCTAGCTTGCTGTCCACCTTCTAACGTTCTCTGATGAGAAACATGTCGTCCTCTGCATCTCGACGACATTTGTGTCTTCTTTTTTTCTTCTTCTTCTTGATTCGAGTGCTTGAGTGAGTTAGGGTTGTCGGCATGCCCGGAGGGGCAATGTCAGTTCTAGCCCCTCCGCGCCTGGCGCCTTCGTGGCAACGTAAAGCTGCATTTCGTGTAAACATGTAATACCCTCACCTCAATAAGACATCCCCCACCCCCCTCTGCTAAATACTGCACCATGGACAACTGTCCCTACCTGCCTCCAGCCACGTGTCTGTCTACTTTGGTGTGCCAAAGCGCTGTTGCCATCTTTGGTAGGTCATCTTTTCTGGTTGGGCTTTCTACATTTCTCTCTCCGAGTTGCAGTGATTTTAGTCGACCGCTTGGGAGCCTTTGCGCTTCTGGTGTATTGCATTGCGATTGTTGCAGTGAACTATCGCCACTACTTCAACTTCGTATTGAGTCTCACCTCCTACCCCACTTAGTGGACATGTTGCATTGACGTGAGGGTTGCGTCACAACGAACGGTTATTATTTTATTGCATCAAACCTAGGTATGTTATTGACTCCCCACAGCGTAAATAAGGAACGTAATACATACACTACAATGTCACCCCACCTAGTCACACTCACTGTCGATGATGAGTAGTAAGATCGCCGCATTCCAACGAACCAAAAGCTTCAAAATCTCACTCCATAAGTCTGAAGATTCATTTTACTGGACTTCTATGCTCGGTTCACTACCATAGGTAGCCACTGCTGAAGGCATCCTAGATGTTTTCTCCTCGAGCTTCAATCAACCCGTTCATACCCGAAGTGTACATCAATTTTTATAAGGATAGCATTCTTTGTAATGTCTTCAAATGTATATTGCAGGGTTTTCAGGATTATACTGTTAGTTATAGCATTACATGCGTGAACTCAGATTTACGAGAGCTTTAGTTACCAGTTTGTATCGCAAAAATTTATTGTATGATTGTCATCAACTTGACCAATGAAGCTTGTGAAGTTAGTGCCATGTGCTTTGTAAAGCTGCAACGATTTCCTATTTGTGCTGCAGTTCCTATTCATCTATTGTCACTAGTACTTAAATTTCTTGGGTATGGGTAAGTTGTGGCAGAGTGAGTGCTTCTTCACTACAAATAAGTTTTTTTTTTTATCCAAATTTGTGTGAGTTTTTTATGTCGGTAAAATTGGATTGTGAATTATTAGCACGAGTAAACTGAATATTTTCATTGAGCTTTTTAATATCACATCTTTTTTTGGATCGTACTGAACTTTTACCGCATTATATTGCAGTTAACTATTCATTTTGCTGTTCAGCAAAGAGAACATAGGCAATATTTAACGGAACTGCCGCAGGGGCAGTAGTGTGCACTTGTACAGAAAAAACTTTGCTCTCCAATCCAGCCATCTACAACCTGAATCACAGAAATTCTATCCACAGTTACTTGTACTCTCTTAGCTAGTCAGGAAATCATGTAGTATATCGAAGTTTAGTAGTATCATCGATGGAAGGCAGCTTAACCGCGCCAGCCAATCATACCATCGAGAAAAGGCAGCGTAACCGCGCCAGTCAATCATTACCCGCCGTTGGTTTTTTACGTTAGTAACAGTAGCCAGGGCAGAACTTCAGTAACCCATTGTGGATGGCGGAGTTAAGGAGCTTTAATAGAGAGAAGGGAGCCCTGCCGCCTTGAGTTAAATCAGCTAGCGTTCCAACCTTTCCGGTGTCGCTGTGACGCGATGTATTGTAATAGTATTATTGTTTGAATACCTTCCTACGGGGAGAAGTCCTGATCAGTCATGAAAATGAGTGCTTCGGGCACCCGGCGACTGTAACGAACGAACACGCACTAATTTCATTAGTCTGAGTGACAAGGGAGAAACATACTGATGTACTAATGTATGATTAGTGCATAGGGCGACTGGCAGCAGCCACACCGGAAACTTAGCTTCACGGACAAGGCTCCTAGCTTCCTCTTTTCTAAAAAAAAAAAAAAAACTCCTTGGGCCCAGTCGGAAGGTGCACACTACTGTAGGGGATGGCGCTCTCCCCCGGCTTCTCATGTTGCCTATTTTTTTGTATTGCGCTGCGCTCTTTCCGACACTGGAGTTGAACAAAATGAATGCAACACATACTGTGCTGTATGCATCTACGAAATATTAAATCAAGTATTTGTGTACTTCATTCAGAAAAGTTTTTGCCTTGTTACTTAAAAATGGCATTGTATAGTGTAGCTTCTTTTTCACGAAAGCAGGGGCTTGAAAAAATGTTGAAACAAAAATAAAGTCGTACATCATTTGCTTGCCCTCACGGGTATATTATGACGGGCCCTATCTCTCTCGTAATATACTGTATATGGGCCTTACGACCCCAGGGGCAATCCGGAGTACCTACATTTTCCACAGGAGATGTTGCATCTGGCCGCAGTTCCTGCTGACGAGGTTAGTGTTGTAAAGTTGGGTAGGTTATCTATTTTTCCCTTTCTGTTCCGTGAGGTGGGCTGTCGATCGAGATAGCCGACCGGGTACGCGGGACATCTCTAGTCTTTCTCGTGTGGAAGGACTCAAAAGGGCCGACCATTCGAGTGTCTCCTACTATACTTTGCGCCTGGTTTCCCTGCCCGTAGAAACGCCTGAGTTGCGGCTACGGAGGTTAAGCAAAGTATATAATAATACTCAATTACTTTTTTCAAATTGGCCCTATATCCCTCAGGGGGCGTAGGATGAGACATAAGGCTAAGTTCGCCCATCCTATGAGCAGCGCACCCTTGGGGAGCCTTGAAGATTACTTTAGGAGTAGCTAGGCCCTCGGAACGTCTGTCCTTCGCACCCTATTTGCTCACTACCGGTTTCTTCTGTTTTCCCTCTTGTTTCTCAACTTGCTGTTCCCATGCGCGTTGATCCTGAATGGGAACACCTTCGTACATGGCTTTTATGTCTCTATTGTCATACTGTATGGCCCTTGTTTCTTCTTCTGTTAGATCGCCTGTGTTGTAGAAACGGAGGCTTATACTATTCAATATAATACTGTAATAACAACAATTTGGCCAAGTATGCGGTACTCAGTTTCTATTCACTCGCAAGCAATATTTTCAGAAGACCAGTTGTTTCTCCTCAGTTGCGAGTTGCGTTTGCTTGTTTACAATTGACTTATACAAATGATTATAGGAGGCTTGGAGTGTATTCGTCAACGATACAGGCATTGGCCTAACAATACTTCGATATCAGCGGAGCAACTGGGACTGTCGTTTGTATGGACAGTAAACGTTACCATTCAACTATTTCTGCGTTAGTAACCCGTACTGTTACTAGGATTGTCTGTTACTGTGGTGCAATAGAAACATTCATAACTTTGTGCAGGATTTTCCTCATATCTTGAGNTGGGACTGTCGTTTGTATGGACAGTAAACGTTACCATTCAACTATTTCTGCGTTAGTAACCCGTACTGTTACTAGGATTGTCTGTTACTGTGGTGCAATAGAAACATTCATAACTTTGTGCAGGATTTTCCTCATATCTTGAGCCTAGTCGAACTTGTACATCGCCGAGACACTGTCTGACTTACCCTTAGTTGTTAGTGCTATAACGTTTTACACATTAATATGGATAGTGGGACTAGTGATGCAGCTGCTCCTGCTGAGGATGTGAACGAAGGCAGCTCCAGTGGATTAGGCCAGTCTTCCAGTAGCCTTCCGTCCGGGTCTGAACGACTCGCAGCGGGTAGTAGTTGTAGTCAACCTTTAAACAGCGTCGATTCTAGTATATTATCGCAAGAGGCCGGCACTTCTGGACTCGCAGATAAAACAGAAACTCCACTCACGTCGCCTGGTCATCCCAACGGACCTGCTGCTGAAGCAAGCGTACGGCAGTCTGCCCCAAACAGGACACTAGGCTCGAGCCCTGAAGAAATGGAAGAGACAGAACCATCTACCAACACAGAGTCCACTACTTCAGAGAGCGGTGCAGTTGCCTCTGCCGATGGCACTGCCACAGAAACATCAACAGGTACCACAGATCGTGCCGGTGCCACAGGGGAGAACACACCAGAAGCTGGCAGAGGTGCTAGCGCGCTCCATACACACGGTGCCAGCCAGGTCCTGTTAGCGCAGATGCTGGAAATGGGAGTACCGAACAATCTCGCTGTGAGGGTGAGTCGTAAAATTTAGATTAGCGTCTCGAACATGTGATTGAAAATTTGTGCAATACATAGGGCTTATAATGTTCCATGGGTAGAATAACTGGGTGTGGCTCTAATACGTTCAGCTTCAGCCCAAGCTACAGTGACTTGTCATTAATGTCTAAAGTTAAGTTACTTTGAATTTGGGAAAACCTATCGAACTGCTACACCTCGGTGGGCATGGGACGGGTTTGATTGGGTCATCAAATCAACGTCGAACTAAGATAAGCCCACTCGACTTGTCGGAAACTTGTGATAGAAGCTTTGGCTTACCACTTCGAATCGTGTTGTAAGTGGGGTCGTGGTTGACCCCACATGGTTGTGGGGTCTGATATAACTACCGTCATTTTTTTTAGATTTTTAGAGTCAGTAGTCCTCGACCGTGTTCGAGGGTTAAAGGAAATTAGGTTTAGGCGGCCGAGAACTCCATCTTAGGAGCAATCGGACATTTGTGGAAGTCTCAAGGGTAAAAGCAATCGAGAGTCTGTGCTTGATACTCAATCCAAAAGCCAGAATCGTCGCACTTGTTTACAATTCCGGACAAGTTGAGCCTCGATGACTTAATTTCAATACCGAATCGGATGTGCCCCTGGTTAGAATTGTCCATCCTCTGTCGTAGGAAATCGCTCCCTGCAGGCAACTCAAAGGTTGCCTTAGCTAACGTGCGTTGCAGCTATTTTTTGTGCATAAGTTACTACTTATGTCTTCATACTACTACTTATTGTGTTTTATTCTGTTCTTCTTCTTTACCGACTACTACTGTTTCTATCGACGTGTTCCTCTTGTTGCTGTACGTGCTGCTGTGTGTGTGTGTGCGTGCGTGCGTGAGCGCGTTTTTTCTACCTTCGTCATCTCAGTTACCATCCTGAGGTTAGAGAGGCTTATGCCTTTAATATAATTAAATCGGGGTTCACGCGATAGTCAAGTGAACGATTTAGTTATAGTTTTGACCAGCATCAGAAATCCGACAAGCTTGCACACTCGCCAGAATGTTGTGTTGAAGCATGTTGCATTTTCAATCGCGATTTCTATGTCAACTGCGCGGAATTTTGTAAACAACCACCAACAGTATCAAGGTCATTATTGAATTTATTTCCGAGTGCCTTCTCCGCGGGGGATATAGCATCTGGCCGCAGTTCCTGCTGAGAAGGTTAGTTTTGTAAAGTTATGTAGGTTCTCAATACTTCCCCTTCTGTTTCGGGAGGTGGGCTGCCAATCGAGGTGGCTGACCTATTCCCGCTAGACTTCTACCTTCTTGCATTTCGTTTCCTTCTCCTGTGCGGCGTAGCTGAGCGAAAGCGTTCAGCCGTGCCCGGGGGTTGGAGATGCTCAACTTTCGCCTTTTTCCTGTCAGTAGCGCACTGGCCACTCTGAGACCTACCGGCAGAGAAGCCGAGACAAAAATCATTGGCAATTTAAAACGCGCCCTAGTCGGCGCACGAGCCTGTGGTTAAACACAGGAATAGTTCGGCGCGATATAGGCAGTGTGCCACTGAAGCGCTAGTAAAAACTTCTACTACTNTGGGACTGTCGTTTGTATGGACAGTAAACGTTACCATTCAACTATTTCTGCGTTAGTAACCCGTACTGTTACTAGGATTGTCTGTTACTGTGGTGCAATAGAAACATTCATAACTTTGTGCAGGATTTTCCTCATATCTTGAGCATAGTCGAACTTGTATATCGCAGAGGTACTGTCTGACTTACCCTTAGTTGTTAATGCTATAACGTTTTACACATTAATATGGATAGTGGGACTAGTGATGCAGCTGCTCCTGCTGAGGATGTGAACGAAGGCAGCTCCAGTGGATTAGGCCAGTCTTCTAGTAGCCCTCCGTCCGGGTCTGAACGACTCGCAGCGGGTAGTAGTAGTAGTAGTAGTAGTAGTAGCCAACCTTTAAACAGCGTCGATTCTAGTATATTATCGCCAGAGGCCGGCACTTCTGGACTCGCAGATAAAACAGAAACTCCACTCACGTCGCCTGGTGAGCCCAAAGGACCTGCTGCTGAAGCTAGCGTACGGCAGTCTGCCACAAACAGGGCACTAGGCTCGAGCCCTGAGAAAATGGAAGAGACAGAACCATCTACCAACACAGAGTCCACGACTTCAGTGAGCGGTGCAGTTGCCTCTGCCGATGGCACTGCCACAAAAATATCAACAGGTACCACAGATCGTTCCGGTGCCGCAGTGGGGAACACACCAGAAGCTGGCAGGGGTGCTAGCGCGCTCCATACACACGGTGCCAGCCAGGTCCTGTTAGAGCAGATGCTGGAAATGGGAGTACCGAACAATCTCGCTGTGAGGGTGAGTAAAAAAAAAAAACAACTCGAGTCCTTACTACTTCTACCATTAAATTTACTGTAGTGTAAGACCCCACTATCCCATAACGTTGTGGTTCCGGCCGTATAGCCGAGTAAACCCTTCATCTTAGATCGCTGTTGATCGTCTCCGATTCGGAAATAGCGGGACAATACCAATATAATAATAATGTGAGGGTGAGTCGTAAAAATTTAGAATAGCGTCTCGAACATGTGATTGAAGATTTGTGCAATACATAGGGCTTGTAATATTTCATGGGTAGATTAACTGGGTGTGGCTCTAATATGTCCAGCTTCAGCACAAGCTACAGTGGCTTGTCATTAATGTATAAAGTTATTTTGAACTTGGGAAAACCTATCGAACTGCAACCCCCTCGGTGGGCATGGGGCGGGTTTGATTGGGTCATGAACGTCGAACTAAGCCAAGCCCACTCGACTTATCAGAAACTTGTGACAGAAGCTTTGGCTTACCACTTTGAATCGTGTAGTAAGTGTTAACCCGAGAACTCCATCTTAGGAGCAATAGGGTATTTCTGGAAGTCTCAAGGGTAAAAGCAATCGAGGGTCTGTGCCTGATACTCAATCCAAAGAGCCGGAACCATCGCACTTGTTTGCAATTCGGGACAACTTGAGCCTCGATGGCTTAATTTCGACACCAAATCGGATGTGCCCCTGGTTAGAATTGTCCATCCTCTGTCGTGGGAAATCGCTCCCTGCAGGGAACTCAAAGTTGCCGTAGCTAACGTGCGTTGCAGCTATTTTTTGTGCATTAGTTTCTACTTCTGTCTTCATACTACTAATTATTGTGTTTTATGCTGTTCTTCCTCTTTTTTACCGACTACTACTTTTTCTATCGATGTGTTCCTCTTGTTGCTGTACGTGCTGCTGCTGTGTGTGTGTGTGTGCGTGCGCGTGTTTTTTCTACCTTCGTCATCTCAGTTACCATCCTGAGGTTAGAGAGGCTTATGCCTTGAATATAATTAAATCGGGGTTCACGCGATAGTCAAGTGAACGATTTAGCTAGTTTTGACCAGCATCAGATATCCGACAAGCTTGCACACTCGCCAGAATGTTGTGTTGAAGCATGTTGCATTGTCAATCGCGATTTCTATGTCAACTGCGAGGAATTTTGTAAACAACCACCAACAGTATCAAGGTCATTATTGAATTTATTTTCCTAGCTGCGACTGCTATTATTTTTGAGACATATTATCATAGAAGACTTCTAGTACTTGTTACTCATCAGACTGTTTTTATTCGTCTTCCTGTTGAACCTGTGACCATAAGAACGACGGTTTTCTAAATGACGCTTGAGACTATTTGACTTTCAGACCAATTCTACGTGTGAATAGAGCGACGAAATTTTGTGTAGAATACTCTGCGCAAAATGAACATGGAGGTCGACAGAATTCAGCAATATTTAACGTTTCCCAACGTATCTCCCATCCTCCGAAAAGTTAGATATGAAATCTAAAAGGAGTAATTTATTTCATCTAAAGTAGAGTCGGAGAGATGTTGCCTAACATGAAACACTTGCACAATTTCCCCTTGCTGGTGACTGGTGTGTGAACCCGCCTCAACTTGACACAGAAGCCGTTTTAGTTAATGAAACCAAATTGTTTCGCCTTTATCTGTGCAGGTTTTGAGGACCTAGAGAGTCAGAGAATCCATACTAAGAATATAGAATGTGTATTATGTTAGTCTGGCTTTCAAAACTAAATTGTTTGTATTTAGATCATTTGGTTTATGAATGAGAACAGGAGCTCTCGAACGTGGGAACGTTCTCTCCCCAGTCTATACACAGATGGTTTCAGAAAGAATTGGAACCATGAGCGTAAGGATTTTCAGTACTGTGCGCTTATGATTTGGGTGTTATTATTTCAGACAAGTATAAGGAAACACGAGGAACAGTTTGACACTCGAGGTGGCGATTGTGCGAGTGACGAATGAGTTTAGGAGCCACAAACATGAAATGTGTCGTGCCTGCGGTGTCTTGTACAGGTGAACCTCTGATAGGTAGAGAGAGCGGACCGAAATATATGTGCCTTGCGTGAGAATTTCAGTCAGTCGTCGTATTTTTTTTTTTCTGCAGACGTTGAATTAGAGAGAAACTGGTGATGATACACTGTATCATAAATTATTAAACTTCAAAGTAGATACCAGAATCTGGACGAGACTGAAAACTAAATGAGTGACTAACATACGTCCTACCTACCTTATACGAGTTCCACGAACATTATTGCATATTGGATACAAGCCTAATAGCAGAAGCCCCTTGTATCCGTGCACTTTATACGAAGATCCCCTCTAGTATCAGTGTGTATTTGTACTAACATCATCTCGCACGTCCCAGGCGCTGCTCCTGTCCGGCAACTCGAGTGTGGAGGCGGCGTTCACGTGGCTGTCTGAACTCAGCCCCGAAGAGGCCGAGGTGCTCAGTTTCAAACCCCGTAAGTGCAATATACTGCAGCCCCCACCTCAGGGGGTACAGGATGGGCCGTAGGCTTAGGTTCGCTCATCCTCTGTGATGGGGAGCGACGACCCACGGTGATTGTGTAGGTTATTTTAGCTATTAGCAGGCCTTTGGGATGTTAGTCTATCGTGCCTACTTTGCTTCTTTCCGATTTAATATTCTGCTGATCTTACTTGTTCTTATCTTTCTCGATTTGTTGTGCCCATGTGCATTTATCCTGTGTGGGAATATCCTCGTGCATGGGTTCTACCTTCATCTTCATATTCTATATGTCCCTTCCTTTTCCTCTCTTAGAACAGCTGAGTACTAATTTAAGGAGGCTCAAACTATCTTATATATTGCACCGTATCTATACTGAGGGTTGTTGTCGCCGGTGTTGTCGAGTGGAAGCCGGACATTAGAAACTGACAAGACCCAAAAGTCGTAGTCAGATTTGGTCCCTCCGACTTCGCAACCCTGGTAGTAACCACAACACTGTAGCTGTCTGTACCAGCGCCGCTCGCCGATCAAAAAATTGTGCGACAATCACAACCCAGAAAGGGGTAACGACGATCTCTTCTTGGGTTAGCTACGGTGAAACACCCATTGAAATAAAGAGAAAAAATTTATACGCATAAATAACATTTATTTGACACAGAACCCTGTTTTTGTTTACGGTTTATATTTCAACGCTCGTCAATGGATGGTGTTTTACCACTTGCAGTAGCCCCACTGGGTTGTGGTTACAACACATTTCTGTATATATATCTCAGAATAAAGAGAAGCATCAGTTTAGCCATATAATTGTTAAAAACACATTCCGATGTTTATTCAGTATCAGCCGAACTGAACGAATGTGCCTCGTCTGTTCAGTTTCATGTTATTTCATGACTTTTTAATGATATTTGCATAGATTTATGGTCTTTGTGTTCTCAGACACCAGTACAGTCATAACCCTTTGTATTTGCAGAACACTGATTATGGATGTTCAGAGGTGAGTTACCGGACTAATAAAGCGGTAATACCGCTTCACCCGAATGGTTACCGCTTGACCGTTACCGTAATCGGCTGAAAATTACAGCTTTGGTACGGTTTCATGGAGAATTTGGTACGATCGGAATGAATGAAAAATTTATGCTGTGAGATTGCTGATTAAAGCGGCCCACAATAAACATTATCTATCATCCTAATATAATAAACCGCTTCGTGTATTTATTTCGTGACCGCATGTGAATGAAATAGGCGAAAATAGGCCAAATTGCAGATATCGTAATCAAGTTGCGCTTCAATGGAGATCGATGACCAAGTTGCGAAAGAAGGCAGAAGTTAGATCCTTATCAATTTATCGAGTCAAAGAAGATATTTGCAGCTTCTCTCATCGCGGCCATTAAACTGATTTTTATATTAGCACTTTCCCATGCATCGGAACATATGTTTGCTCTCAGTTCACGATGTGCGTATAAATTCAGTAGCCGATCGTCAAGGCACAGACGAAGCGATGATTTTTCACGGAGCAGCAGATACAAGTAATTCTTTCAGCTTGCTGTCTTTCTCAGACGGAGAATTTTCGGTTCAAGAAAAAAAGAAACTTAGATGTACTGAAGCCATATACCTATTTTGGTATCTATGATACTCGGCGGGGAATTAATTTAATTCAGGGACGCTTTGCTGTTTGAATGCTTGCAAAAGTAAAAGTTTTTCTGCTCATCTTCCTAGGTGGGGGACGATTGTGCTGCTATAGATGGATTGACATAGAGAACACTCATCGCCCATGACAATTTTACTTGGCCTTTAATGCGTGTTCTCCAGTTGCATATAAGTAAATAGTGACAGGCGGAATTATCCACTGTATAATAGTCTAATATACAGTTATTGGTCGCTTGCTCCGCGCTCGCTTGCGTGCTTGTTTGCTTATCCAATATTGATCCTTCCCTCCATCACACTGTTACAGATTTAGATGGAAGGAAATTCTTCTACTGAAAAAGAAGTTGAGATACCAAAAAATTTCAGCCCCTGGAGTTACGGTGATATATCTTCTGAAATATTCGGGAAAAAGTAGAAATACTGCATTTTCTGAATCTCCCTTCGCTTTGAAATATAACGGTGGTGATTCTTCTTCTGGTAGATGAAAGGCGGTATCTTTCATAGCGTATTCGATCCTGTCGGGCATAAGCTACGGTATATCGCGTATTTTGTATCTGAATTTCTTCGTAGCCCCTCGGGGAGCATAAGATGGGTCGTATGGTTAGGTGGTTAGGTTAGGTTCGCCCATCCTATGTTATGGGGAGTAGCGCCCCCAGGAGGTTAGCATAGGTTGCCTTAGCCATTAGCTAGGCCTTCGGAACATCTGTCTTTCATGCCCACTTTAGTTACCTCCTTCTACTTTCATACTCCTACTGATCTTACTGTTGTCTGTTCTTCCTTTTCTTTCCCGACTTGCTGTTGCCTGTGTGGGAATACCTTCGTGCATGGGTTCCCCATTTTTCTATCAACATACCATACGTCCCTTCTTTCTCCTCTCTTAGAAGAGCTTAGTACTTATTTAGTGAGGCTGGACTCCTCTTATACTAATACTACTATTTCTTCGTAGCCGTTCGAGAGGCTCAGTCTTGGCTGGAGATTTCGTTC
The DNA here is from genome assembly GCA_001587735.2 of Parhyale hawaiensis. Taxonomy (NCBI): domain Eukaryota; kingdom Metazoa; phylum Arthropoda; class Malacostraca; order Amphipoda; family Hyalidae; genus Parhyale; species Parhyale hawaiensis. Next base: position 14,052,144 of record LQNS02278094.1, read on the forward strand.
CTTTCGTGCATTTCACTTATGCTTCCTTTAGCTGAATCTCTTCGTAGCAGTTGAAACTTCATGCTGAACAGTGGCCTTTTTATATTCAATCAATTTACATTACAGCCAAATATTTCCCCTAAAGGCTTAACTTTCGGCTGGTATCCTGGTTACGATGAGCTCTGAGTATTTCCAGTGAATTCTTTCGACTGAACTATATTTTTTTTTGTGCTGCTCAACGTTTGGCCAACTCAAAACTGATATCAGCGCTTTGTCCTATAGGGGGGATATTTGCTATCGCAAAACTCATGGTCTCATGGCTGTACAACTTGCGTTTCATGAATGAAAGATCACGCCTGCAGGTATGAGATCTAATTTACAGCAAAACCTATACTGGGAACCAGAGCAATTAAAAGCCCAATCACAAAATTATTGCCGTCATTTTTGGCGGCTGGACCAGTCTAGAGTTAAATGAAAATGGGTTTTCAAAAATTCCTCGCTGTCATTTATGACAGCGCCGGTACTCTAGTTTTAAAATAATAAAACACTTAGTGTATGTATTTATTCTGTGTCCTCTTCGTAGTGAAATAGACGAAAAATAGTCCAGGCTGCTGATTTTGTATTAAGTTCCGTTGTCATAGAAATCAATGACCAGGTTGTAGAAGATGGCGAATGTGGGATTCTTATCCCATTATCTGAATGCACTTCTTGAAATTGAAAAAAAATATTTGTAGCTTCTCTTAGCTGTTGGTTCTCAGTTTAAGACTTATAAATTGAGTAAGTGATTAACGAAGCACGCACGAAGCGTTGATTGTTCACAGGGCAGTAGCCACAATTATTTCTTCTAGCTTGCTGTCTTTCTTAGGTGGAGCAGTTTTCGCTTGTAAAGAAAAACTTATGTACACTGAAGGCTAATTGATCCTTGGGTATCTAGGATACACTGTGGGCAATTTAATTAAATTCAATAATGGTTTGCTACTTGATAATGGAATATTTTTCCATACGTCATATTAAGTGAGGGACGATTGTGCTGCTTAATGAATTGAAACGAGAGCGCTTATCTTTTATGGCAAGTTGGATCGGCTGTTGCTGCGTATCCTTTAGTAACAAAACCATGTTAAATGAAAAAGGTCTTCAGTAATTCCTCGCTCTCATTTTTGACATCGCGAATTCCCTAGTCTATATTATTACAGTACAAGGTCATAAGGAAATTTTAAGGTAACTCAGGCTAATTAGGTGATTTTTTAGCTAATTTTGAGTTTTGCCGTTTCAAAATAGCAGTTCTGTTTATTAACATTTTATTATTGGATTACCGATACAGCTTTACCGACACCGGAACTTTCGAAATCCGTTACCGCTTTACCGGCACAGGAACTTTCGAAAATCCGTTGCCGCTTTACCGATACCGCTTCAAAGGAAAAAATTACCGCTATCCACCTCTGTGGATTTTGGAGGGGAATAATCCCGAAACTTCTGTTCCTCACAGTGCTAATGCGCAGCGCTGGTGCCTCTTATTATCCTGAGAATTGCATTCCCAGTCGATCAGCCCACTAGTTTTAAGCCGGAGTTTCACTGTACCATCTCACTCACATTGAGCTTATTGATCTAACGTTCTGCTCGTGCGTCGTTCAACTTGAGTAGCTACTTTCCAGGGGTTTCTTGGGCACCCACTTACGCTGCGTAATCGGGACGCTCATAAGTTGATCGCGTATTTCCATAGTGTGGCCACCAGCATTAGAATACACTGTAGCTATAACTTATGCCCATATTTCCGACTCGTTTCAAGAGATAGATATATGTGCGCAATAGGTTTTTCCTGATTTCGCTCTCCCTACTGGAGTAATAGGATGGGCCATAGGGTTAGTTAAGTTCGCCTATCTCATGTTATGGGGAGCAGCGCCCCCAGAGAGTCCCGACAGCTTAATTTAACCCTAGCTAGACCTTCAGGACTTATATATTAAGAGCTCATTTTACTTCCTTCCACTCTCATACTCTTACTGGCTTTATTCTGCTCTCCGTTTTCTTTTCTGACGTGCTGTTCCCATGCGCATTGATCCTGTTCAGAACAGCCTCACGCATGGGCTCCGCGTTTCTGTCAACATACTACATATCCCTTTTTTTCTCCTCTTGCATCACCTCAGTTTTGTTTGTTTTTGTCTTGAAAATAGCTTGTAAGATTGGTCGTTGACTCGTATAAAGGATCTTTAAGCAATGAAAGTCATAAGTTTTGTAGTAATATTAGGCATTACTGTTTCTTTAAGGATGATATCTGACTGATCGCGAGGATATCTGAGCGATGATATTGCTCAGTACTGACCGTTTCGGGCACGATGGGCATCTCATTAATTATTGACACAAAGAAGGGTGTTTTGGCTACTGGACGTTTTCTCAGTAGTGATCGTTACAAGTTTTATCCATAGCTTTTTTTTTCGGTTGATCAATGGTCATATTCATTCATGCGAGAGTTTCTGAGCAGTGCACGTTTTCTAAATACTGATGTTCATGTTTTGAACATTCGCACATTTGGCTCTAAAATTCCATGACAGACACACTACAATACAAGGCAAGCTAAATAATTTTCTGCCTGCTGTTTTTGGTTGCGCCTGGTATTTATGTTGCTGTTCCTGTATTATTCACTCTGAGTGTTATCTCAAAACCAGCGAGCGCTCCCGCGCAACGACGAGAAGTACTTTCGTACTCGCACTACACGGCGGCTACTTTAGGCACGCCGTCGGTCCACCTGAAATCATGCTGGTTTTGGGATAAACGTTTGGTTAGCTTGTACTTCGCGTTTAGAGTGCCGACCGTACATGTGGTGCGTACTGTCTGCTGCTGTCGTCACCGTTGCAGCTGAAGTTCGGGAGCTTTCGTTAGTGCCTCTAATGAATTTGAAAATTGTCTTCACGGCGATTAATATAAAAGTGAAAAGAATGTGACGTTGGTAGTGTATAAGGCAACGAGATGCCTGTTTTTTGAGGGTAAGCTACCCTCGCGGCTCCACTCGCGCGCGAGCTTCCGGTTTATAACGGCCAATGCACTACCGGTTTAGCCGGGGTCTGGGGGGGGCGCAAACCGGAAGTGGGCGGGGCCTGGGAAACCGGAAGGAGCGGCGCGAGGGGAACCTACCCTCAAAAACAGGCATCTCGTCGCCTTATACACTACTGACGTTTATGTGCGCGTTTCGTCTGTCGATCTACTTTCATCATTTCTAAGATTTCTACGTACGCATTGGTATGGAAAGTAAATTATTCTGTGTTTTCTAGCGCAGCTATGAAGTGGTGTACCCGGTCATCATCTTGATCTGGAAGAGGGGTTACAGACTTGGAGGCGGAGGTTTCACGAAGCTTTGCTAGCAGTGGCTTAAATACTTCACTGCGTTTTTTATCCTGCCTTTCCTTAACAGAAAATAGAATAAAATATAGACTAGAACGCGCGTGGCGTAAGACCATTACCCGCGCAGGGGGAGGGGCGGCGGCAACAGAAAATGCCGAGTCATGAGTTACAAATTGAACGCCGTCACTTTTTTATGGCCAGCTAGCTCTAGTTTTTTGGCATTTTTCACATCTCTTGTCAATTCACCTGACTGCCTGAAAAAGATTGTGATGATGGCTCAACTCCTTCTTCCTCTTTTTGGGCCGACAAACATACAACCGTAAACGAAAATACCACTCTCGCTTGGCCGTGCGGGTGACAGTGAAGCTGCTGAGAGGGGGAGGTCGCGGGATTTTTAAGCGAGTGCAAGAACACGGAGAATCGCTAATCTGTCAGGTCGGGAACTAAGTTCTTTCAGGTGTTAACTTTCAAAAATGTTTAAAAAATCGGCAAAACTTAGTTTCGAACCTAATTGAACATGAAAGCTGCGTCCGTATTGTGAAAAATCCGTTGTTTAGACATGAGTGGACTAGGTTATCTCCCTCTTTCGGATATATGTACACCGCATGCGCAGAAGAATGTTTAGCCTGTAATAGTTTCTTCGAGCATAATGGATATAGCTAAATGCAAGTTTAGATACGAGGACAGGAGCAAGCGAGAAAGTCTGATGTGCCGTATTCATATTCTGCTGGTTTCTTTGCATGCCAATAACTCGTCGCCTGTATTCCAGTGGAGGAGGACGCCCAAGACTGGGAAGACGTGGAAGAGGAGGAAGAAGCAAGTGACGCCTTCTCCCACAAGATGGTACTCGTTGTTGACACTTCCCTTGGCATGAAGGGAGGCAAAATGGCGGCTCAGGTAAGAGTACCGCTGTTGTGACTGTAGCAGTGAAGGGAAGGCAGGCAGTATTTAGGCTCTGCTGCGGCTGTTGCAGTGGCGGGGAGGCAAACCGGCGGCTTGATTGTGACGGTTGCGATGGAGGGGGGGAGACAAAAAGATTCCTCAAGTGAGATTGTAACAGAGAAGAGGATGCGAATTGGCGGCTCGGGTGACACTATTGCAGTGGAGAGAGAAAATGGCGAAAGAACGACCGTGGCAGCTCAAGTTGCAATGTTAATGAGAAGTTTGTGCACGAGTCAAGGGAGACGTTTGGAGTGAATGGGGCGTCAGTAACAATAGTGGAGAGCTGGCAAATTTGCATGTTAGCTGAAACTACGTGCTGTCTCGTGCTGATTGGCAGACATTAGTGGCGTTTCGGTCGTCATCGGATTTTTTTGCTTTTACGAGTCCCTTGCCCCCCGGACGTGTGGTTCTGATCAAGATAATACTTAGATGGGGGATATAGTCTTTGAATTGAGGGTGTTATAGTCAAATTAGTCTAAGCAGTCATTTAGGGGTGGGACTGAATTGAACGCAGCAGTGACAAATCTCATCTATTAACTAATGCACTTTGAGTTTTCGAATATAAATATAATTTTATCGTTTGAAACGAGTTATACCACGCGCTTAAGCGAGATATGGCAAAGTTGCTTTGTGTTCTTAGCTGCGCCCATCGGACTCCTTACACTGGTTTGACTACAGTTGCAAGCATAATTAAGGGACAAAAATAAAAAAATTCATGTCTCAAAACCCGTAAAAGGTTCAACGCTGAAATTTTAACACTTAAGAGGTATTGAGATACTTAATAATATGCGAAGAATTTATTACGATCCGAAGGATAAGAAAAAAGTTATGTATATTTAACTTATAATTATGAATTTAGTGTGAGCAGAATTAAGGGACACTTGACAAAAAACGCAACAAATTAACAAATTTAACAAAAATCTTCATCCTTAATCAATATTTTGTGAACGATCCTTTATGTTTGATGACTTCAACTCATCTTCGAGGGCAAGATTCAATTAAATTGCGGCATCGTTCAATATCAATCCTGCCCCATTCCTCTNTAACCTAGGTCGTATCTTGGCTACGCCGCAGACCCTATGAGGAATGCCATCCGCTACCAGCAAAGCAAGTAAAATTTTTGTAAGGAAAACGAAAGCGTAGATATGATACGAGTGAAATGAACTTAAGTCTCTAATTTACGCCTATATATTTGTGAAGAGCGTGACACACACACCCACACACACACACACGTAGATACAAGCGTATTAATATATAGATATTTGCTATCGCAAAACTCATGGTTTCATGGCTGTATAACTTGCGTTTCATTCATGAAAGATCACGCCTGCAGGTATGAGACCTAATTTGCAGCAAAACCTATACTGGGAACCAGAGCAATTGAAAGCCTAATTACAAAATTATAGCCATCATTTTTGGCGGCTGGTCCAGTCTAGAGTTAAATGAAAATGGGTTTTCAAAAATTCCTCGCTGTCATTTAGGTATGACAGCGCCGGTACTCTACTCTAGTATTAAAATAATAAAACACTTTGTGTATGTATTTATTCTGTGTCCTCTTCGTAGTGAAATGGACGAAAAATAGTCCATGCTGCTGATTTTGTATTAAGTTCCGTTGTCATAGAGATCAATGACCAGATTGTAGAAGATGGCGAATGTAGGATTCTTATCCCTTTATCTGAATGCACTTCTTGAAATTGAAACAAAAATATTTGTAGCTTCTCTTAGCTGTTGGCTCTCAGTTTAAGGCTTATAAATTCAGTAAGTGATTAAAGAAGCACACACGAAGCGATGATTATTCACGGGGCAGTAGACACAATTATTTCTTCTAGCTTGCTGTCTTTCTTTGGTGGAGCAGTTTTCGCTTATAAATAAAAACTTATGTATAATGAAGGCTAATTGATCCTTGGGTATCTAGGATACAGTGTGGGCAATTTAAATAAATTCTATGATGTTTTGCTGCTTCATAATGGAATATTTTTCCATACGTCATATTAAGTGAGGGACGATTGTGCTGCTTAATGAATTGAAACTAGAGCGCTTATCTTATGGCAAGTTGGATCGGCTGTTGCTGCGTATCCTTTAGCAACAAAAGCATGTTAAATGAAAAAGGTCTTCAGTATTCCTCGCTCTCATTTTTGACATCGCGAGTTCTCTAGTCTATATAATTACAGTACAAGGTCATAAGGAAATTTTAAGGTAATTCAGGCTAATTTGGTGAATTTTATGCTAATTTTGAGTTTTACCGACACCGGAACTTTCGAAATCCGTTACCGCTTTACCGATACCGCTTCAAGGCAAAAAACTACCGCTATCCACCTCTGTGGATTTCTAATAATCCCGAAACTTCTGTTCCTCACAGTGATTGTGCGGCGCGCTGGTGCTTCTTATTATTATCCTGAGAATTGCATTCCCAGTGGATCAGCCCACTAGTTTTAAGCCGGAGTCTCACTGTACCATCTCACTCACATTCAGCTTATTCATTTAACCTTCTGTTCGTGCGTCGTTCAACTTGAGTACTTTCCAGGGGCTCTTGGGCACCCACTTACGCTGCGTAATCGGCACGCTCATAAGTTGATCGTGTATTTCCATAGTGTGGCCACCAGCATTAGAATGCTCTGTATATCTTATGCCCATGTCTCCGACTCGTTTCAAGAGATAGATATATTTGCGCAATAGGTTTTCCTGATTTTGCTCTCCCTTCAGGAGTAATAGGATGGGCCATAGGGTAAGTTAAGTTCGCCTATCCCATGTTATGGGGACAGCTTAGTTTAGCCCTAGCTAGACCTTCAGGACGTATATATTTCGAGCTCACTTGGCTTCCTTCCACTTTCATCCTCTTCCTGACGATATGCTTTATTCTGCTCTCCGTTTTCTTTCCTGACGTGCTGTTCCCATGCGCAGTGATCCTGTTCAGAACACCTTCCACTCATGGGCTCTCCGTTTCTGTCAACATACTACATATCCCTTCTCTTTCTCCTCTTGGATCACCACAGTTTGGTTTGTTTTTGTCTTGAAAATAGCTAGTAAGATTGGCCGTTGACTCATATAAAGGATTTTTAAGCAATGAATATCTTAAGTTTTGTAGTCATAATAGGCATTACTGTTTCTTTAAGGATGATATCGGACTCACCGCGAGGATTTCTCAGAGATGGTATTGCTCAGTATTGACCGTTTCAGGCACGATGGGCATCTCAATAATTATTGACACAATGAAGGGTGTTTTGACCACTAGACGTATCCTCAGTAGTGATCGTTTCAAGATTTATCGATAGGTTTTTTTTAGGTTGATCATATTGATTCACGCGAGAGTTTCTCAGCAGTGCACGTTTTCTAAATACTGATATTCATGTTTTGAACATTCACACATTTGGATCTACATAAAAGGCCACGACAGCCACACTACTATACAAGGCAAGCTAAATAATTTTCTCCGTGCTGTTTTTGGCTGCGCCTTGTATTTATGTTACTGTACCTGTATTACTCACTCTGAGTGTCATCTCAAAACCAGCGAGCGTCCCCACGCACCGACGCGAAGTACCTCTCTTTTCGTACTCGCACTACACGGCCGCTACTTTAGGCACTCCGTCGGTCCAGCTGAAGTCGTGCTGGTTTTGGGACAAACGTTTGGTTAGCTTGTACTTCACGTTTAGAGTGCCGACCGTACATGTGCTGCGTACTGTCCGCTGCTGTCGTCACCGTTGCAGCTGAAGTCTCGGACGCTTTCGTTGGTGCCTCTAATGAATTTGAAATTAGTTTCCTTCACGGCCATTAATATAAAAGTGAAAAGAATGTGACATTTATGTGCTCGATTCGTCTTTCGATCTACTTTCGTCATTTCAGAGATTTCTACGTAAGCATTGCTTGGAAAGTAAATTATTCTGTGTTTTCTAGCGCAGCTATGAAGTGGTGTACCCGGTCATCATCTTGGTCTGGAAGATGGGTTACAGACTTAGAGGGGGAGGTGTCACGAAGCCTTGCTAGAAGTGGCTTAAATACTTCACTGGTTTTTTTTTTGTCCTGCCTTTCCTTAACAGAAAATGAAATGTATACTAGAACGCCTCGTGGCGTAAGACCATTACCCGCGAAGGGGGAGGGGGCGGCAACTGAAAGGGCCGAGTCAGGAGTTACAAATTGAACGCCGTCATTTTTTATGGCCAGCTAGCTCTAGTTTTTTGGCATTTTTCACGTCTCTGTCAATTCACCTGACTGCCTGAAAAAGATTGTGATGATGGCTCCACTCCTTCCTCTTTTTGGGCCGACAAACCTACAACCGTAAACGAAAACATCACTCTCGCTTCGTCCCCGCGGGTGACAGTGAAGCTGCTGAGAGGGGGAGGTCGCGTGATTTTCAAGCGAGTGCAAGAACACGGAGAATCGCTATTCTGTCAGGTCGGGAACCAAGTTCTTGCAGGTTTTAACTTTCAAAAATATTGAAAAAATTTGAAAACTTACTTGAAAACGTAGTTTCCAAGCTAATAGAACATGAAAGCTGCGTCCGTATTGTGAAAAATCCCTTGTTCAGACATGAGTGGACAAGATTATCTCCCTCTTTTGGATATATGTACACCGCACGGGTAAAAGAATGTGTAGCCTATACTAGTTTCTTCGATCATAAATTGATACAGCTAAATGCAAGTCTAGATACGAGGACAGGAACAAGCGAGAAAGTCTGATGTGCCGTATTCATATTCTGCTGGTTTCTTGGCATGCCAGTAACTCGTCGCCTGTATTCCAGTGGAGGAGGACGCCCAAGACTGGGAAGACGTGGAAGAGGAGGAAGAAGCAAGTGACGCCTTCTCCCACAAGATGGTGCTCGTTGTTGACACTTCCCTTGGCATGAAGGGAGGCAAAATGGCGGCTCAGGTAAGAGTACCGCTGTTGTGACTGTAGCAGTGAAGGGAAGGCAGGCAGTATTTAGGTTCTGCTGCGGCTGTTGCAGTGGCGGGGAGGCAAAGCGGAGGCTTGATTGTGACGGTTGAAATGGAGGGGAAGACAAAAAAGTTCCTCATGTGAGATTGCAACAGAGAAGAGGATGCGAATTGGCGGCTCGGGTGACGCTATTGCAGTGGAGAGAGAAAATGGCAAAAGAACTACCGCGGAAGCTCAAGTTGGAATGTTAACGAGGAGTTTGTGCGCGGGTCAAGGGAGACGATTGGAGTGGATGGGGCGCCAGTGAGAATAGTGGAGAGCTGGCAAATTTGCATGTTAGCTGATACTACGTCCTGTCTCGTTCTGATTTGCAGACGTCAGTGGCGTTTCGGTCGTCCTCGGGTTTTTGGCATTTACGAGTCCCTTGCCCCCCCGGACGTGTGGTTCTGATCAAGATAATACTATGTTGGGGGATATAGTCTGAATTGAGGGTCTTATTGTCAAAGCAGTCTAAGCAATCATTTAGGGGTGGGACTGAATTGAACGCAGCAGTGGCAAATCTAATCTTTTAGCTAATACATTTGAGTTTTCGAATATAAATATAAATTTATCGTTCGAGACGAGTTATACCACGCGCTTAAGTGAGATGTGGCAAAGTTGCTTTGCGTTCTTAGCTGCGCCCATCGGACTCCTTACACTGGTTTGACTGTAGTGATTGATGGTTCAGCTGGTACTATGAAATGATAAGCCATAATTTAAGCGTGCCCTTTTTCTTGCTCTGCAGGTGGGACATGCGGTGCTGGGGCTGTACCGTGTGTTGCGGCGCTTGGCACCGAAGCAACGAGCTGCGTCCCTCGGCAAGTGGGAATACTCAGGGTATGTGTCCCTGTGTGTATGTCTCTTATCTTACCTCTACTAGTGCCATTGTCGCAGTAAACTAAGCCCAGTAGTTCAGTTCTACAATCCCGGTGAAAGAAAGACTTACGGTACCGAGGCGTGTTGTGATCATAATTTCAAGTTTACGCGTGCTACCCGGTCACCTAGCTGCTCACAAGTTGCGGACCAATTGGAACGCGGAGAGCTGTAGAGAGGTTGCGACGATGGTTACAGTGATGCTGGCAACCACTCATTGACAGCCTGTTCAAATAAAGGAATACAAAACTTACACTAAATAAATAACGAGTAAACTTCGTAGACGTGCATATATACCTACTTGTGCCGAGCTTCGTAGATAAAATTGTAATTACGGGGGAATTTCACTATTGTGCAGCTTGTGCCGCTGGTCGATAGATGGCCCTTTCGGTACCGCTTTTTGGGTTACGATAGCTCAACTCTCTTGCGATGTTTAGTAACCTAGTGGCGAAAGTTCGTGCATGGCTCCTGAGGTGGGAGTACCACACAGTTCCATCCATACCGAGATATTTGTACTTTTTTCGTGAACTAGAAAAAGGATACTGGTAGTCGGAGACTCAAGTTTTACGACCTTCAAATAGTCGTTGTTCTTTCTTCACACTTGTCGCTCTGCCGTAGCAATTGATCTCGTCAGACCAAGAATCGTGTCCACAGTGTACTTTGTGATCGGGTGATCTTTTGACTCGACTGCGTGTCTTGGCAAGTGTTGGATGCCCACTTCATTTAATAGTAATAGTAATGTTTGCGTATGTAGAAATTGGCCATAAAGTGGACTCTGTTTTTCTGCCCGATTTTACCGCACCAACCATGTGGCGACATCAGGGAGAAGATGGTTGTGGTGCGGGGCACGGACGGCAATCATCTGAGGCAGCTGAAGCGACAGGCGGAGGGGTGCCGGCTGCCTTGCTATATGGTGGCTGATGCGGGGCTCACACAGGTGGGGTCATTGCTGCACATTGTGGTAACTTGGGTAATTCATCCATAGCTAAGTCCCTATGGTGTAGTGAGTTAACAGGGCTTGTAGAAGCCTCACTGGTTATGATTCTAGAGTTGATGAACTAAGAGATTAGATTAGTTAGTAGACCAACAGACCCGTTCTCGTAATTTAGAGGATCCGGGACTATGAGATAGTACCATTGCAACAGAATCAAGATGAAAATGAGCTCAACCAAAGAGTTGTTCGAATGCTCCAGATACGCGGAGCTTAGGGACGTTAAGTAAGTAATTGGGGCATGAAAGAAAGTGCATTTCGGTGGCATAGAATCATTGGCCGTTACGAGTTTGAGACTCCTGGAGAAAGAGTCCGTAACTGTGGAGGATGTTACTCCCAATGTTTATCAAGACGATTTTTGAACGCATCGTCTGCTTCCGCACCGACTACTTTGGGGAGAGAGTCTATTCCAAATGTTCATTATGAAGTCTGGGAAGAAGTGTTGGCTGAGAGTAGATTTTACGTAGGTAAACCGACTGTGGGCATCACGCACCCAAGGGTCCCGAGTGCCTTCTCCGCAGGGGATGTAGAATCTGGCCGCAGTTCCTGCTGAGAAGGTTAGTTTTATAGAGTTAGGTAGGTTCTCTTTATTTCCATTTTGTCCCGCGAGGTGGGCCGCCGATCAAGGTGACCGACTTTTTCTGCGGGGCTCGTACCTCACCCGTGCGGAGATTCACAGAAGGGACCGTCCGCACGGGCGCTTCTTTCTTCTGTCTTCTCTTTTCGTCCTTCATCTCTTGCCACCTGAGCACAACTTTGTGGTTCCGACTGTAAGCCGAGTAAATCATCTTAGATCGCTATTAATTGTCTAAGTTTCAGAAATAGCGGGGCAATGCCAATATAATAATAATAATAATAACCCGACTGTTAAACTCTGTATTTTTTTTCTCATATAGATAGCTTTTCCTGATGGTAAATGGCCTGAAGGACTGCTATATGTACTCGTATCAATACGCTCGGTGCACTGCTCCTGTTTTAGATGTGCTGAAACTTCACCAGAAGTGCTGCAGCTGTTCTGCTTTGAAAATCATTTATTGTCCTGAAGAAAACACTTTGCTATTTGATCGTAGATTGTGACCGTTATATATTTTTTTAATAGCTCGTTGTCGCTGTAAATTTCCTGCCAACGCTCAAAGAAATAAGATTAGGTGACGATACATCCTGCTCCGCGTAGAGCAATCAGTTGGACCACAGTGTGTATTTCGGAGCTGTGACACTACTCAAATGCCTGTATTGAAATCTGCTCAAACCCTAGCAAAACTGCAAGTCTAAAGCCAGGCGCCCATTGAGACGCAGGCGACATAGCACAGAGCAGGAGAGAATACTGCATCTCACTGGTTTTAACCTAAGCGCGCATATTGACACGCAGGACAGCACAGCACAGGTGCATCCCTGCGCCGCGCAGTCGTTCGAACGCAGTTTCCTGTGCCACGTGCGGTGCAGCCTGATAGCAACTCACTCGTTTAGTGCTCACAATGTCGTCCACGGAGCAGCTCATAGAGGCTGTTCGCCATCAACGAGTGCTGTATGATACGCGTCTACCTGATTAAATGAGAGCTACTTAAAAGGACGAATTTTATGGGCTCACATTGCATCGACTTTACAATAAAAAGATGGTGAGCATGGGATCCTCATTTCTTTCTCATTCATTTTTTTATGTAGACTTCTATTGTTATCTTAACTTGAAAAAGAATGAAATCGGAACTTAGGTTTCCAAAGTTACTTTCTGGCTACAGCCGTGATCAACATCACCGTACAGGACGACAGACTGCGTCTCAATGTGCGCGCCACATGTGCTGCCCTGCTTTGCGCTGTCCTGCATCTTGATGCGCCTGACCTTAGGCCGGGCGCACATTGAGCAGGGCAGCACAGACGCGGTGCGCTCTCCGAATCATTGATACGCAGTCTTTCGTCGTGTGCGGCCAGTGTTGCCAGATCTACAGATAGATCTGTAAATCTACAAATTGTAACACTCATCTACAGATGTCCAGATTTTTTCAAAATTCCCAAAATCTACTGATATTTGGAGGGATTTGTTTAAATGCATGAAATTTTTAAAGATTCCGATAAAGATTTTCTCGTGGATTCAGCCAATTTTGTATTATTAATGATAAAGGCGATAGATGAACCTTTGTAATTGTGACTATACTTCTTTGTGAAGTCCGTTCATTTGTTTCTCGCCGATTATTCGTCGCAGGCAACTTTCCAACAAATTACCAATTAGAATGACCGCTGCGTGGCACGTGTCACAGGAAACTGTGTTCGGACGACTGCGCCGCGCAGACCGACGCAGGTCTGTACCTGTGCTGTGCCCTCAGAGGTATATCCTGGCGGGCCCTTTCCCTACCAAAATATTTTTGGTCCTACCGAACCCAAAGGTCCCAAGTAGCTACCTTTTTCGCAGGGGATGTTGCAGCTTGCCGCAGATCCTGCTGACGAGGTTAGTTTTTGTGAAGTTAGGTAGGTTCTCTACTTTTCCCTTTCTGTTCCTCGAGATGGGCTGTCGATTGAGATAGCGGACCTACTCCATGGGACTTCTATACTCTCGTGTGGAAAGCCTCGAATGGGGCATGCACTTGGGTGTCTTTTTCTATTCTTTCCGCTATTTTCTTGCCAGTAGTAGCGCACTGAGCCAACCGAGTTTTTCCGTCAGGAATGCCGAGATAAAATGTTCCTACTGATGAATAGCGTTATATTTTTTCAGTTGACCTTCACTCTTGAATCGCCTCGCTGCGTCTAGGGTGGTAAAACACTGAATCTAATAATAAAATGTGCTGTGCTGTCCTGCGTGTCATATACGGGCTTAGGTAAAAACCAGTGAAAGACAGTTTTCTGCCCTGCTCTGTGCTGTGTCACCTGCGTCTCAATGTGCGCCCGGCCTCAGACTCGTATAATTGACTGCCAACTGAAGAATCTTGACTTGAAAACCAAAAACGTGCATCGTTTTTGTCTAGACTGACGCACAGCCATTCAATCCTAGGAGAATACCGCTTACTTTAGCCTCTGTTTCCAAGTTGATGCAAAAACGTTTTCACGTCTTGTTTGTATTTGCATGATTCAAGTTCGAATATTTGAGCTGCATTGTGAAAACATCACAGGCCGGGTTCCGGATTTGGAAAGTAGGCGGTCTGCCTCCAATTTCTAACTAGTCATTTTCTTCTTCCGGCGGCGATTCCTAAGACCAGTAGGTCCACCCCACTAACCTCTGTCTCCGTGCGTCGAACTGAGGCTGCGCAGCCCTACTCACAAGTCTGCTTCATTACAGATCCCCGAGGGCTCGGTGACGGTGCTGGCGATGTTTGGCTCCTGCAGAGAAGTCGATCAAATCACGGGCGCTCTCAAGCTGTTATGATGACTCCGCCCTGCTAACTATTTTCAAACTTTGTTTTGAAATCTGCTGTGATGTTCCTTATAGCTGTTGTCGTATTACTGTCCCATGTCATCTAGCTTTGTTTTCCTGAATCTTGTTGTGAAACCGCCACGGCCCAGGAGGCCGGGCTTTACCAGAAATGCAGACTGCATAACCCTGTACAAGTGTGGCGGCTGAATCTAACCGTGAACTTTATCCCCCCCCCCTCAGCGCAAATTAGGCTGTTACCCGCTGGGGAGAAGTGGTGTGCATGGGAAAGACTAATAGTGCAAGATGTTTGGTCTTATCCCATCTCTGTCAGAATTTTAGGATGTGTCTCACACCTGGGGGAAAACCATGGTGGTTTAGCGTTGTTGCAGCTCATTGCAACTACGACCATGAGGTTAGCTTGTTGGGAAGGTGTTCTGCCTTCTTGCTTTTGCTCCAAATTTTTGCTTTCAGTGCACTGGTCAACGGAGACTTTCCGGCAGCAATGGCAAAATAAACAGTTTTTTGTGAGCTGCATTGCCGGGAAGATGGAGAGTACAGAGCATCACTGTTGAGTTCACTCTCTTGAATGGGTAGAGAGTACGGAAGTTGAACTAAGACTACGTATAGCAATAATGATTACAATTCTATTGTGAAAGTCTTCCCTGTGTGGCTATGCTGTAATATCCTGTAACGTTTAGTGCATTTCCTTGTAACAGCGACTGCACTGTAGTGTGTGGCTTCCTTTTGACTCGATCGTCCTCAGGGGTATATTCTGGCGGGCCCTTTCCCTGCCACAATATATTTGGGCCACACACACCCTGGGGCCCCGCGTGTTTTTTAGGCAGGTGATGTCACAGTTTGCCGCAGTTCCTGCTCACGAGGTTAGTTTTGTAAAGTTAGGTAGGCTCTCTATACTTTCTCGTCTGTTTCGGAAGGTGGGCCGCTGATCGAGGTGGCCGACCTATTACCGCTACACTTCTGCCTTCTTGTATTTCGTTTCCTTCCCCTGTGCGGCGTAACTGAGCGAAAGCGTTCAGCCGCGCCCGGGGGTTGGAGATGCTTAACTTGTGCCTTTTTCCTGTCAGTAGCGCACTGACCACTCTGGGACCTACCGGCAGAAAAGCCGAGACAAAAATCATTGACAATTTAGAACGCGTCCTAGGGGTGCACGAGCCTTTGTTAAACCACAGGAATAGTTCGGCGCGATATAAACATTGTGTCCCTGATGCGCTAGTAAAGTTTGTACTACTACTCCTTTTGACTCGCCCATCTTTTCTGTCGTTTTTCCAGTCATTTCATTGTCACCGCGGGCGTCAATTTGTTTCTTGTGTGTAAAAGCTGGCCCATTGAATCAAATGTTATTGACAGTCTGTTGTGATGTGTTCCCAGTGCTGTGTGATGTGTCGTGAATGAGGCCATGTTAACCAGCCGTGGCCTCTAGTGTAGGACTGTATTTTTGCATGGTTGTCGTTTCTCATTTTATATTTTTTTATAATTTTCCAATTTACTCTCCCGTATTATGGAGGTAATTCAGCTGATGGTTCTTCTTTCCGTCACTAATTTTTTCCATGTGGAGTAGCCAAACGCCTGACGGCGCTAGGTGTAAACACGTGTCACCTAATCTTGTCCGGAAGTCCTCGAGTAATCGATACAAAATAAATATGCTAACTGAGCCACGTAACTATGGGCAATGGTGTAAAGGGTCCCTAGTGCCTTTTCCAAAAGCAGGAGATGTTGCGGCTTGCCGCAGTTCCTGCTGACGGGGTTAGTTTTGTAAAGTTAGGTAGGTTCTCTCTGTCTCGTGAGGTTGGCCGCCGATCGAGGTGACCGGCTTTTTCTGCGGGGCTTTTCCATCGCCCGTGAGGAGGGCCGCCAGCATGGTCGCTTCTTCCAACCGTCTTCTTCTCTTTTCGTTCTCATTCTCTTGCCGTCTGTGCACAACGTTGTGGTTCCGGCTGTAAGCCGAGTAAATCATCTTAAATCGCTATTGATCGTCTTAGATTCGGAAATAGCGGGGCAATACCAATATAATAATAAATCGTGTAAAGTATAGACTTTCTTCACAGTTTACGTGCGAAGATTTAGGTTCCAGATTTTCCTCTCAAAACAAACTGAAGGTTTAGAGCGTGTCTGACTGGCCCTGTTCTATCGAGATCCTGTAACGTTTTTTCATTTAACCTTCATTTGTCCTGATTTCAGTCGTGACCTTTCGATCGCATGTCAGGCGCTTAACCCTTAGCAATGTGAAATTTTACACATTGGTTAACGTCACAAATAGCGCGATTGCTACTAAACGCGGTGTTTAATTCAGGCGCGAAAGGGACAGCCAAAAAACTCAATTTTGCTCCGCATGGTAGTATTTGGCTGTCCCAATACGGTCATTTTACAATTAACGCTTGAAACTGGATCAACAGTAACGATACCAAAGCTCAGGATTGAAGTTGTCAGTAAGGCTGGATTATTAAGATCATCTCAAAAGCGCTGGGCCTGTCGAAATTGCCTTCAGTTCCCATTGCATAGGCTAAGCAGGCTTTACAGTAATGCTTCTAAGGTCGTCTGTCCAGAACGCACAGTGAAGGTACCCCTGCAGTGAAATAATAAATATCTATGTTGTCCCTGCTGTTATTAACTTTTAGGCCTGAGCTACTCCCCGTAGCTCTGTGCTAAGATTGTTGACGTCGCTGATTATCGAGACGTCGAGCCCACACCAGGGAGGGAATGTCATGACACTCGAGAATGTGTAGCGTCAACAATTCTTTCACTCGTAGTCACTGGCCTGAAAGTCTGGGAACACAGTTGTCCATCGTGCATTCCGTCAAAGCGAAGTCATAGCCCAATCTTTAGTCGACTGCAGCCGTAAATTCTAGTGGGCCTTAACCTGTGGCGCGAACCAGTGCTATGCACGTGGGTTTCTTAGTTGGAGTTTGCGGTTATGCTGCTCGCCTCTTAGGAAATATGCGATTGCTGAAAATCCTATCGTGGAAATCCATATCATGAGACAGGGTATAATGAGAACTCCTTGTACCACTGATACTTCACTAGTGTAAACATTAGGTGAATAATAATTACACCCTCCTTAGTTTTACAAGTACAACTTATACAAATGGTCCTTCGAAAGAGTTAAGAGTCTAAAGTATAAAAGTTCCAAAAATAGAGAACAGAAAGCGATCTTTCGAAAGCATACATAAAGCGCGCACATAAACGATTAGTTTTGCTAACGTGTACAATGGCGTATTTTTCTTCAAAAGTTATCATTTCCAGTCCTCAAATTAATATAATTAAACGGTGTGGCGAACATGCGCAGTACTATTGTTAAAAGATGCACATGCATGAGTAGATTTAAAAGATGAACGTACGCTGTAAAACATGCAAAAAGATGAACATGCTCATGAATATAATTTAAAGATGAATATGAGCAGTAATAAATATTGACAAAGGAACCTGCGCAGTATTAGAATTAAAAGATGACCATGCGCAGTAGTACAGACATCAAATAAAGTTCGCTACTAGGTGTTGATAAGTGTAATACGATAAATATTTTTACTTCGAGTGTAGCCATTTACTATATCAAATTCTGAACGAAGTTAGGCTAACTTTATTTTTTAGAAGTAAAGCTTCCACTGCCGTGTGGTTTAGGGACCCTTCTATCTCTCTATGCAGTGGATACAAAATCCAGAAAAATCATCAAGTAGTCGTATCTCTAATCATTTGTTATTCCATTAAAACTCGAAGGCCACCGTTACCACATAGCAACTGTTCTGCTAAGGTTACTTCAGCGTCGCCCAGTGCTATTCGTACAAGACTGTATGCTCTGCCAAATTTTGATTTTGAATTAAAAATCTGTGGACAACGGGTTGAGCAGGATCATAGGGTGGTTGAGCAGACCGAATTAACCCTTTTTCTCTAGTATTTTGGTTTGGACCATGATTTCCAAAACGTATTGACACTCTGATGAGAAATATTAGATGCTATAAGCAAAGCCAACGATAGAACCTTATATCAAACTGAGGCACGACGCCTGACAGTTGTGATACGAACATCCCAAAGCAAATTCGGCTTAAAATTTCGCTTAAACAAGATGCATTTCTTTTCGAAGACTGTTTGTTGAATGTGATACGCCAAGAGACGAAGGCTTAATGAGATCTAACCCGATATTATTTTAAAACCTTTAGAATGTTCGGTATGAACACAAGCAATGTAGATCATGTTGAAACCAGCGGTGGCGGCTTGTGGCGGCGGCTGTAAAATGGAGGTGCTACACTCTTCCATAACATCATATTTGTAGTTTCCGCAAGAATTATTGGATGCTAGTGACATACAGTACTATACTGCCATGCCATTAGCAATCCTTTAGATTGAAAAAGAATTACTGACTTCTTGGTACGGAAGAGTGCAACAGCAGCGCTTTGCCAGCCACTGGAAATAAATAAACTTCACTTCTTGGAACAGCAACAGCACTTTGATAACGCAGAGAACTGAAAAACTATCCTTCCTCGAGATACTATGCTGGAGCGACAGATCGCAGGTCATCCTTTCTAACTGGATCATTCGACGAGCATGAACAGAGAAGTACACAAATGATATGCCATGGTCTATGGATATGCCATAAGAAAGTTTCAGTGAGTAATTGCAATCTACATGGCTTGCCTAAATCATTAATTATTATGAAATTCCCTAGTGAGCAAGGTAAAAAAAAAAACTAAAAAGAAAAAAAACACGATGGCGACGGGTGACTCAGTTGTCACTTGTGACTTAAATCAAAGTTCTGCATTTTGCTAAGAGTTCAATATCGTGCTAGAGCATTTTTCTACGATACAAGAAGTTCAACATAAGGCCTACGCTGTGATCAATTGCTACATCTATCATCAGTTCACAACCTTGATGTTTGATATGCATTAGAAAATGAGACCAATGGGACCAGTGAGTTTTCAGATTTGAGCTTGCTAGTTCATTTCAACAAAATATGTTACGTTGATGCCATTACTCTTATTAACATGAAACAAACAACAATTTACAAATACAAGAAATATGCAAAATTTCCATTACGTTATACCAGAAAAATTGGAACATTGGAAAAGATGTGTTAACATCAAGATTGTGTTATTGTTCATGTTACGCAGCACCATACATGAACAACTAACTATATACTGTTGACGCTACACAATACCACAAGAATAATTATAATGCGACAACTGGAACCTTTCGTAATACAGGAAAACAGAGCTACTAAAATAACCGGCTTTGCCCATTGCCTAAGAAGTATCACTGCTCCTGATGAGCATGAAAGTTGAGTAAAAATACGTTTCGAAAAATTACCCTATGCAACAATCAGACTTACTGAACGACCCTTTCAGAGGCAGTGCGTTGAGTGACGGGAAGACCAGCAGGGAGCAGTTATTATAACTCCCTGAGTAAAAGTGACAATAAACATTGAATAAGGCGTATCCCATCCTATTGCATTGAAATTTATGCGTCGCAAGAGATAAATCAGTCCGCGAAAAGTAAAGTTTTCTATACTCGTGGATGATGGCCCACTTCTTTTAGTAATACGAACACGTTGACTGCGTTATGGTTCACATTTGAACCGCAACGACTATTGCTAATACTGACTTTGCCATACTTAGGCAACGTGTTACAACGGTATCATTACTAGCCACGTTTTTGGACTATTGGGGTACAACGCGCATGGTAGCTCTATTCTATAAAACGAAACTTTTTTTTAAGCTACCAAACACAGACTAAGCTCATGAGATACAGTAATGCTGAAGAAGTTTGCTTCCAACAACGGAAATACATCACCGAAGCAACATGCAAATGGAAGCACGGGTTCAAACTATCAAGTTTTGTTCCCGTCATCAGCACACAGGTTCCGCCTGTCTTGTCGCTTCCTCGTGGACATGACAATCGTGTCCAGTTTTAGGAATTCACTCTAAATATCACTTAACAAGTGACACTTGCTAAGCGAATTGACTTAACGGCACACATATTACCAACTTTCAAGTGGTGACAGTTGTGTTTTCGAGGACGCAACCAAACGATCGAACACTTTATACATACTGCAACAAAATTGTGTACCGGCCTGATGGTAGCTATGATATGTGTGCGATATTCTATCGGCATGGTGCGTGTTTTCCTGTTTTAATTTGTTCTGAGCATCTGCAAGTATTTATTTCGGTATTATGCAGGCCTCCTTAGATTCGTGGCAGTAATTTCGAGGATGAATAGGTAGCATCGGGCTTTCAGTGAGTAAAAAAGTAGTGACGGTGGTGGTAGTTGTACAGAGGGGGAAATCTTTACAATGGTAGGTATGTTAATATTTACATTTAAATGATTTAAATAGGTAACTCTTGAAAGAATCCAGCGCAAATTCACCTCGTTAAAAGCAGTAAAAGATAAATAGGCTACAAAACACCGTACTATAGATTTTCTGTACGTACAGGGTTAAAATCATGCAGACATTAATACGCGTGTACAAAGCAAGACATTAACAACTTCACAATTTCTGCCACTCAATTTATTACACAATTTTGATTATTGCTGTCACTTGAGACATGTTTCACCTTAAAAATGATCAACTCCTCAGCGGATGTGCTGTAACAAAAAGCTACATTCGTACATTCATTTTCAGACCACAGTAAGAACCATGAATACAGTCAAAAATACGCCACAAATTGTGCAGCAAGGGTCTCATGCGTAAAAAGCTCATCAAAAAGTTAACTTACGGTAAAATTCTTCGTTTCAATTGAATTAGGACTTGACGGGCAGAAATGGTATAGGTAATGGCGGTTATAAAGTCAACGAAGACGATAGTTACTTATGGATAGCAGGTCCTACGCGGTACAGTATAATAATAATAATGCGGTACTTGCCTCATTCCTGACCGACATTTTTGTGAATAGAAAAATTCTAAAAAAAAAAATACTTTCAAAAGTGCTTGCGCATCACCAGAAGAGCATGTAGGGAGAACCACTCACCAAGATATGAGAACATTAATTATTGGTGTTCGAACTGTTCATATACCCTGCCACTGTCGTAACACATCTTTATCAAGACGCACAAAAAAACACGTACTTTTAGAATACGGGTACATTGGTGGCGCTATTTAACGCGCACCTACCTGGAATGGCATTGTACGAACAGTTAGAATACTATCTCCAGTTCCTCTGAAAGTTACGATAAAGACGAGACTACTTAACAACACTATATGAACATGACACTGACTGTTCAAGAACGAACAAGTGGCAAAACGTTGCTGAGGAACACTGGAACAGCGGACACATGTACGGCACTTGCGCTTACGAATAATTATCAGGATGATAAAGTACAAGAGTGGGCTGAAATGTATGTAGGCTGGCTAGCATGTTTTTATTATTGGAAATCAACTTCCTCACTAGGGACATAAAGCATCAAAATCCACTTTTCCACTAGGAGATAAAGCTTCAAAGTCCACTTCACTAGGAGAACAAAGCATCAAAATCCACTTCACCAGGGGAGTAAAGCATGAAGGAAGACCGTATAACTACGTTATTAAGAGTGGCCGAACGCTCCCAGAGATCAAGAGAAATCAACGCACAGTCTCTGACCAGCTACAGCATCATTAAGGAAACTACTCTGAAAGGAATCCCTTTTCGATTTTCTTCACATTCTGATGAGGAATCTTGGCCCACCTATCATCTTTCTAACCCACTCTCGCACAAGTTTTATAATTGAACGCTTTCCATCCCATACGGCTAGCCACTCAGTTTTACAATCAAGTCACTAAAAAGACACGTCAAAAACGATATTGCTCAGGCAGGATACTCGATTAAAACCCTTAAATAAAAATAAAAACACCAGGTACCGGTAAAATATTACGCTGGCAGTCAGTCCTTTTGAGTAGGTTCGATACGAGCCTTAACCAATGAACTTCCAAGCAAAACTTGCCTATGTGAAAGGATTTTCAGCCTTCACGCAGCCAAGTTCAGTTGATGGATTCACTGGTCGAGTTCCTGTCTTAATCAGTTGGCTAGACTGCACAGTAGCTTCGTTTCCCCGATCCGGCAGCGTTTTTATAGTTCTGCTGTTAAGGGATCCAACCAGTTTTCCTAACGCTAGAACCCTCTCAATTATTCGTCAACCGTCGTACTAATTAGGAAGCAGCTGTGGGCTGGAAGAGTTCCCTCCTCTTTTTGAACTCTTCCTTCTTGCGCACCTTTTCTTCTTCTTCCTTTTTCCTGTCCTCGAAAGCGCGATAAGCTCGGTCTCCCACCTCCAGAACTTTGGCTTTGGCTTCGAAGAATCGCTTTGCACCGCCGACTCCGGTCTCATCTACGTCAATTTCCTCCTTGGACGCCAGGCGCATCACACTCTGTAAAGAAAAAAAAAATTAATTAAAATAAACAGCCGTAGACTATTTCTTTTATCAGCTTTTGAAACTCATCCATTACCATAACGTGGCCACCGTGCGTCAACTGCACCCAAGAAAGTTTCAGAACTTCTGAAGCTGACATGAGTGTATGTCTCCTGCAATATTTATTATCAAAGGAGTGGAGCCCACAAGTGTTGTTTTCAAACTTTTGAAGAATCTAGACTCTTCGATTGTTAGTCTAATATGCCCCTTACACCTATCATTTGACACAAGTACACCAAAAACTTTATCATAATGCCAATAGCTAGATATCCAATTTGAAACTCCCAAGCACTCTGTACTGTATCCATACCCGAAGAGGTACAGATAAGCCGGGATACATACATCCCCGCTTTAGTGAGTATACATCTCTTGGAGAAAGAGAGATGAACCAGCAGTTTTACACATGGATGACGGTCTTAATCTAGATCGAAAAATCTGATATAAGTATAAAAAAATCAGTACTAATCCATAAAGCTGACATGCAATTTAGGCAACATATTTTCCAGTTACACAACTACGGTATGTATGCGTGCGGCTGAGGTTCTCAACTTTTCACAGTGAAATTTGGCACTGAAAATTTTTTAATACATAAAAGTGCATCGTACAATGCATCCCCAGTGGAATTCAGAGCATTGTTCTTCGCTACCAACAGAGTTTCATAGATTTACGTTGAATATTATCGCTATAAGCATCGTATCAAACTGTCGGGAGCAATGGCAGCGACTGACACCATCATGCTACAGTAGAAGAGTGACTATATTGTGAACAGCGTGTGCGTTATTGTCAGCACCTTAAAACAACCAGCCACGGACTGACTGCTTCGCATCGTTGGACAGACACATAGCAGTAGTTACAACCATGGGATTATTCAACGACGCGCCGCACTCAGTGCGTGGTTGACTGTTAGCGGGTGGCTGTGCTGCGCTAAAGGCGCCTCTCAACTGTCCAGCTGAGGTTGCGTACCCTGATGGGCAGAGGGCGTCTGAACCAACTCTAGCCCACCTTACAGAAGTATGCTAAACTCAGGACCAATATACAAGCCACAAAAAAGCTGTACCGAACAGAAAGTAACGACAGGTGTTTTTTCCTATTAATCTATCAGTTGGGAAAACACTTTTATTTAATCGGAAAAAAAGATATATTATATTAGCTTTAATATGTTTTTACCTCGAGACTAATTGTCCCGGCCTTGCTGGTGAGATCTTTGACCATCTTCATGAAGCAGTCCAGGTCCAGCTTGCCGTCTTTAGCGTACTTGTCAAACGTTTGTTTGCTCTCGAGATGTGTCTGGGCGAGATCGAGAGCCTGTAAGAGCTGTTTCAGGTTGTTTAGGTCCATGGTGCCTGACTTCTCTGCAGGAGTAGCATACTTGCAGAATAGACTCATAATCTGCGTGAGCTCCTCCTCCGTGAACTCAGGGTGCTGTAACAAACAGAGGCAGCATTACAAACACGTACGAACGCTGTAAGGTGAAAACTATAGCTTTAAAGAAGTATAAAAAATATACGACAATTGCAACAAACAGGGACGATATCGCTAACAGCTTTGAATGCTCCGCGATAGAACCATAATCGTGATGATCCTCGTGGGGTTCTGTAACAAATAGGAACCGACGTACAGATACTGGAGACCACGCCTGAAACTAGAGCCGCTACGAATTAGCGTCATAAATGAAATGTACACAACAAAGCCGAAAGCAAATTCACGCCGGGGAGATAAAATATCGATTATGAATGCATCCTAAACGCCGGAAGACATTCACATGTACGAAAACCAGACTAAGTCCTCGCGGTAAAATTCAAAATCAAAATATTTGTATAGAACCATGTCGGTAAGTTGATGCCTTACAGTTTAGCGACACAGCCAGTGGTGCAGTTAATATTCACAAACAATTAAGGGCTAAGTACACGTCAGATCTGTCGAAACGTCAAGTCACATCAGCGTCAACACGCAACAGCGCAGGAAACACAGTAAACTACAATAAATAAAACAAATAACACTCCCTATATAACGCGATGTTGAAGGAGCTTATTTATATTATATTGATAGAAATGTGGTACCCACGCACACGGATGTTTCCACCATACTGTAACTGAATTCACCACAGTTACCACTGATCAGTTATTCAACAGTATATAGACTATCCTTTTAAGGGCGGCAATAATCAATTAACTTTTAGTAGCCAGCTGCTAGAGTAGCTAGTTTAGTTTTATTGACGTGCAAACATAGAAACAATTTCCGTGATACACAATAAAGACTTACATTAAAAATAGAATCGCAACCTCTAAACTAAAAATAGATCATATAAATTGAATTTCCGTCATCATGGCGTCCGTTTCTCCCACTAAGAGCATATAAATTTCAATATATATTTCGTTGTAATTAATAAAACGACTGTTTTCCTCCAATGCTAGTGATCAGAAGTGTTGCCTCCAGCGCAAATGATCATTTTAATTTTCCTCCTCCGTAACTGATATTACTGCTCCACTGCAGCTGTTCAAATGATTTGTTACATCAGAGTTTTTACCAAAACGGGAAGCCAGCGCAGCTGTCGAGAAGCCCTGCAAGTGAAAATAAAATAACCAGGTTGTATTTTCTTCGAAGCTTATGTTGGCCAAGTCGGGCCGAAGCGATTACCAAGAGTAATATGACAGTAAGACTGTCATTTCCGGCCATATTTCCAGCGTGTACAGCCGCTCTCGCCGGAAGAAAGTCAAATCGGAGAGGGAAAAGAGCATGCCGAGCTCTGCCTTACCCTTTCACACCGATTCTAGCCACATGGATGATGCATTCAAAATGAAAATATATATAAACAGTTATTTAAAAGTACAAATAGCAGTAATTCAGGAGTGGAACCACCCCCACAGACGCAGCGTGGTAACTGAAGAGTGAAGTTTCAAGATATTTGTAAGCATTAATTATAGTCCTCAAGAAAAATTAAGTGATATGGAAGACCAGCAGAAAAGTACAGGGCAGTATACGACTTAATTTTAAAAATTCGAGTATGAAATTATCCGTAATGAATATGCAAATTCCACACAACTCGGATCCAATAAAAGGCCAATTTGATTCTAGAAAAAAAATTGTTTGAACGAATGAATATCGCTGGTCCTCCTAGCGTTCCTGTAGCAAACCAGTAAACAAAAGACAATATACAAGAGTGAACTACGAGATCTGTTATTCATCATAATTGGACGTTATGTAGACTAATCATAGCAATACTTTATCATCCTGAGTGCCTTCTCCGCAGGGGATGTTGCAGCTGGCCGCAATTCCAGCTGAGACAGTATTGTAAAGTTAGGTAGGTTCTCTATTTTTTCTCTTTCTGTTCCGTGAGGTGGACTGTGGATCGAGACAGCTGACCTCGTACGCGGGACACCTCTAGTCTCTCTCGTGTGGAAGGCCACGAAAGGGGCCGTCCACTCGAGTGTCTTTTCCTATTTTTTTTTTTTTTTTCGCCAGTAGTAGTGCACTAAGTCAACTTATACTACATGGCAAAGGAGAGCCGATTTCGTGATAGGATATTACTACTAGAGCTTTCTGGCCGACTAGCATCACTGTGCGGATCGCCCCTTGGCGGAAACGGTGGTTCAACTAATCATTTAATAATTATAATAATAATAATAATAACTAGAGCACTCTGAGAGCGCATACATCCACCAAGCAAGGCAACGGTTACGAAAAATTAAAATTGGTTCTGAGACCATAATTTTCTTTGTATAAACTCTAAAATCTAATCACTTGTGCCTTTTGATAGTAATAACAGCTTGTATAATTTTCTTGAAGATCCGTTCATAATTTTTTGAGTTATGCTGCTAACAAACATTCTGACACTCATTAGTTAAATTCAAAAACGGACCAATCGATCATCACCAAAATTTATTCATTTATGTCTTTTAACATTACTAACAACTCCTATAAATTTCATAAAGAGACATTCACAATTTTTTTAGTTATTGTGCTAACAAGCACAAAATTAAAAACAGTAACAAACTAAAGAACCAACCAACAGATCATCACAAAAATTTGGTCATTTACTCTTCGTGATATAGGTACCTAACAACTCATGTAAATGTCATAAAAATCCGTCCATAACTTTCTGAGTTATGGCATTGAGAAAAATGAGGCAGACAAACAAACGGAATGACGGATCTTCACCAAAAGTTAATCATCTGTTCCTCCTACCATACCTAACGATCCCTGTAAATTTTGTCAAAATCCGTCTGTAGCTTTTTGAGTTATCTTGGTGACAGACAAACACACAAACCCGACGAAAACATAACCTACTTGGTGGAGGTAATAATTCAATTGATGAAAGCCGTCCTATTATGTGATATAAATACATGATTTCGAATTGAAATGTTTGAGCTGTAGGTCGTGCTGTATGGTACCGCCATACCTAGTGGATGATATTGTATGCAATAGTATTTAGTCAATCAGGTGAAATAGTGTTAAGCCATGCAGATCTTTTCTCGGGAAGAAATAAATGGACTTACCATACTTACTTTAATGAAACAAGCTGTAATATAAGCAGAAAACATAACTATTATATTACTCCCCGTGAGAAAGGAATCGCATGGTACTACTATTGTGGTGCTATATAGTTCAGTTACTAGTTTGGTGTGTGATGGTACTGAACTTTGTTGATTAGGTTGTAAATTCATAGCTGTAAAATTATAAAGAAATTAATGTATGCGACATTTTCAGTATAAGCCGCAATAGATTAAAAAAATCCAAGAACACCTCCCGCCCGCGGAGAAATATACGGTAATCAATCAATCTATAGTCTAGGTTTCATCATTGTATCCACTTAGTGAGTGATCCCAATAGAGATCATCTGTATTTTCCTTCTATTTGGGTTGCGTGCATAACGCCTCCTGGACCTCGTCCGAAGTATCATCAAGGTATTTCAATAAGGCATATTCTCCCTAACATTTACTTTTCAGCACATCAAGAGCACTTTCGTAACTAAGCTGCCTGCGTTAGCCGCGTCAAAACTCACTTCAACGATTAGCAAAGAATTCACAGGGGCTGTAGTTGCCATCTCGACAAATTTTTTAACACAAATCCTCTGCTTTGCTAAATCACTTTTCTGAAAATCTGAAATATTAGGGAAAGAGAACATGAATACAAATTTTAAGATGTCACCGGGTGAAATTTCAAAAGGTTTTCTTTTTGGTTGACCACATATAAAACGGCATGATTACTTAAGTTCAAAAAGGCACCGCAACTTCAATCAGCAGACAAGATATTGCTCAATCAATCAAATTCAATCAATCAAAAACATAAAACGACATAATGACTTCGGCTGAAAATAAAGGTACCGCAACTGAAATCCGGAAACAAGACGAAAAAGAGTATAAAGTCAAATATAGGCAATATAACATTACTCATGGCAACCAGATTTGACGCACCACGCATGCAATACCTACATGTTGCGCTTTATTTAACCAATAATAGCTTATTTAACCAATGGTAACTCCAACGCATACCTACATCGTTTACCTAATCATACCCACTTCCAATGGAACAATGAAGTTTCCTGTCTTTGTGTGCATGGAAACCCATGCAATTGCCAGTTCAAGGTAACCCTGTTAATAGGACTGGGCAATTATCGGCACAGATAAATATAATTACTTTGTTTACAGCACAGAACAGGGACGTGATTGATGTGCTCCGGCCAAGGGCGTAGTTTGGCATCATGATGGTGCGGTTCACGACAATAATTGGCACCATCAACAAAAGTCAACCTCAGGCAACTTTCAACTCCGGTCTTCGCGACAGCATTCATTTCCCGTGCCACAATTCGACATTCATGAACTAAATTTCGTAAGTATGAAGTATCATTAGCAAGACTGACGTCACGTTGTGCAAGACGTGTAAAGAATTATCTATAGACGGCGCACAGCTCATGACTGGTAACATTATGTATTTGTAGTCACGCAGTATTAGTATACAAGTTAGTGTAAGCCTTCCTAACCCAACACAAATTTGCTACTTGACAGAAAGAAACAGGAATTGATACCAAGTATGCCAAGAGATACGTGGAACCCATGCACGAGAGTGTTCCTACACCAAATCAACGCGCATGGAAACAGCAAATCGGCGAACAAGACGAACAAGGAAAGCATTATCAGTAGGAGTACTTTATATATGTAGGAATACCAAAGGAAGCAAAGTGGACACGAAAAAAAGACGTCTCGAAGGTCTAAGATAACCTCCGGAGTCCTCTAGGGACGCTGCTGCGCATTCTAGATACCGGTAATACCGAGAGATATCCGTAAAAATGTAAAAAATAATGGTTTCTCTGTACGGGAAACAGGAATGTGATGGTTTATTCTTATAAGATTAATATTAAGTAATAAATCCACAAATCACGTTGATACGCTGAATGAGCACAGTACACCATAGACGTACAACTTGCCATATTGCACCTAAAGGCCAGCATGACAAAAAATCAATAAGTACAGGGTGGGGCGTAAATACTGTTACAAAATAAAACTCAGATTTGTCCCAGCAAAAAATTACTAAGCACTCCAATTACAGAATATGATTAGCAAATACTGAAGGAACAATATGGTATACGTATTATTCAAAATGTTTTCTTTGAGCCTTCACTACACTACGAAGTCTTTTTGAGAAATCATGTATGGATACACGCACAGCATGTAAGGGTAATTTCTCCCAGCATTTGTCCAATTTTATCTTAAAAACTTCGATATTTGGGCTAGGAGTAGAGCAGCCTTCACTCTCCAGGAGTCACCACAAAGAATAATCAAGAGCGTTATTTTGTAACAGTATCTATTTATGCCCCACTCTGTATAAAGACTAAGCAAATAGTGAATAGGACATTATTTCACCCATTTATATTAGAAACTTTTTGAGGACAACTCTCCTTTAAATAAAATAAATAACTTATTTCGTAAAACTTTTCATTACATCAATAAAAAATCGATTGCACTGCATCCACTCCTAACAAGAACACAAATTCACTTTCGAACTTATACCACAGTTCTTCCTGAAACAGAGTAAGAATAAGCCGTGCAGAAACGGAAACTCTTATGACAAGATAGAAAGATCTTGAATCCATTGGAAACAATGAAAGAAATGATCAACTTGCTCAGAAAAATCAGCTATCTTAAAATTACCGCCAGCAAAGCGGTATCTTCATACTGTTCGAAGGTCTCGTTTTTCTGTGGTAACGCTGCAAAATACGTGCACACTCTATAAATAGGTGAAGGAATAGTGAAATGCGCATAGGCATTAATGAGTATAATGACGGGGCCCATTAGGCTTTCATAGGAACACTGTGATGCCAGGATGTGCAGCTTGCATATCGTTAATGCCACCGTATCTATGCTACCGAATTTACACATGTTTCAAATCGATGAGTAAGTTGCTCAACCTCGCTTCCAGTTGCTCGTATGAATGCATATGTGGCCCTAGCATTAGCTTCCTTGGATGTGCAGCCGACGAATAAAAAACGAATAGACCGACACGCACAGGTACGGCAAGTCAGACAAGAAATAAAAACAAATATCGTCACAAGATGCAGGAAGAGGGAAAGGAAAGACGTGGGTGCAAAAAAAAAATCCCAAAAGCTTTAGGGCAACCCGTGGAGTCCCTCCCAGAGATGCAATCACAAGGGGCGTAGTGCAATAGATTACAGTGACATTATTATTATATAGGTACCTAGTTTAAGCCTCCCTACCCACAGCGAAGTGTGATCCAAGAAGAGGAAGACAGAAGGGGCAGACAGACAGTACCTATGCTTAGAGAAGCGTGGAACCCATGAACGAGGGTGTCCCACACAGGATCAACGCGCATAGGCCGCAGGAAGAGTAGAATACCAACTGAAAAGTGTAGGAGCATGAAAATGGAAGGATGCAAAGTGGGCATACAGAAAAGACGTCTCGAAACCCTAGCTAAGGCTGATGTAAACAGGATAAACCCTCCTGAGAACGCTGCTCCTCTTAACACAGAATGGATGAACCAACTACGTAAAAGCAAACCCTATGACCCAACCTATTTTCCTTGCAGGCGGCGTTCATATCAAACGTACTGCGCTGAACTGTAGGCAACTATACATTATGATATATCAGTTAGTGACCTATACAACGAGCTACACCAACAATACGTAAGCCGAACTGTTGAACGTTCGAAGTAACATATTTAGAGATCCCACCACGGTTATACGGCCACACACCGCGTATGCACAGCAGACTTACTACTCAGACACACTGATTAGAGATGGGAAAAGACAGCAAGGCGCTTCAGAGAAATCAGTTCAGGATACGAGTGGTCGTCCGCTGGACTGTCCCCGCAGGATGCGTCGCCCAGCACCTAACATTTTGGTTTCTTTGCCGGGCGACGGAAGATATCACATTCAATATCTTAACCTTTTCTCTACCGGCGGTGAATGTCTTTCTTCCGCTTGTAGTAAAAGTTTTCTGGTCTTAAGAGCATATTTTTTTTCACCGCTACTGAAACTTTCCATGTTTCAACAAAGCATATTTCCACCGGAAGCAAAGCTTTAATACTAATCGACACATTTTATTTGTTAACTGCGGTACAAGTTTCTAATATAAGTAACTTATTTCTGCCACCGGCAGCGAAGATTATCATACCTGAAAGGCAGTTGGCTTGAGCGGTGGAAATTTCCGATAACCCTGCGCTTGATATCATTAGCAAACGCTGGTCGTAGTCCGGCGAGGCAGCAGGAGAATAACTGTTGCTCTGACACGTAAGTTGCGAAAGTACAGGTGCCACGCACCATTGGTATTCTACTCCACACGATCAAATTGTTACACAGCCGAGCAGCAATTCTTAGCACATTACTAGCAGTGACGTTTAGAGTAGTGGAGCTTTAAGTAATTTCCGCACCATGGAATTCCTATAGGTGCTTGCGTGGCATTTGTTTTCTAGCAAACTTAAAGGATTGTTAACGGAGTCACTGGCAGATATTAGCTATGTCCAAGACGAGTTCAAAAATCAAACTACTTTTATAAAATACATGGAGATTTTAAGGGGAAAAAGTGATGATTCTTTGTACAACGAGCTACCTCTTTGCCCTCAGACCCCGTACATCTGCTGATTAAACAGACTGATTCCATGCATTATTACCTACCCAAGAAGGTTATATTTTCGTCGGGTTTGTCTATCTGTCTTTCTCTCTGTCTGTCACAAGATAAGTCAAAAAGTTATGAATGGATTTTGACGAAATTTACAGGGATTGTTAGGTATGTTCATAGGAACAAATGATTAACTTTTGGTGAAGATCCGTCCATCCGTTTGTTTGTTTGTTTGTTTGTCTCATTTTTGTCAAGGCCATACCTAAAAAGTTATGGACGGATTTTTACGAAATTTTTATGCGTTGTTAGGTATATCACAAACAGTAAATAACCAGATTTTGTAATGATCTGTTTGTTCGTTCGTGTGTTTATCGCTGTGTTTGATCTCTTGCTTGTTAGCGTAATAATTCAAAAAGTTTCGAATGACTCTCTATGAAACTTACAGGAGTTGTTAGTAATGTTTAAAGACATAAATGATTAAATTTTGGTACAGATCGGTTGGTTCGTTTGTATGTTTGACGTTAGTTTGTATAATGTTTGTTAGCAGCATAACTCAAAAGTTATGAATGAATTTTCAAAAAATTGCTGAAACTGTTAATACTATCATAAGGCACAAATGATTGAATTTTGGAGTTGATACAAAGAAAATCATGGTTTCAGAGCAAATTTGAATTTACCTTTACCGTTGGCTTACTTGGCTGAGGTATGCGCTTTCAGAGTGCTCTAGTTCAACCTGTGATTCCCAGAACTTTCCAAGGTGGCGCTCCTTTGCATGGCTTTCAGAGAGGTACCTAGTACCCCTCCTAGCTACTTACGCAGACACACTTTTTATAGCTTTGGCACTTATTTGGTGTTATATAATGACTTCTCATGTTACCTGTAGATACGTTTTCGTACACTAACTGCTCTCCTCTCCTCCTCGCGAGATCTTCTCATTGTACCCAGGGGAGTGGTGGGTAACGATGACAAGTAGTATCGCCGCAAACAGTTTCGCCGTTTGCAGTTTCGCCGTAAACAGTTTCGCCGTACGACAGTTTTGTCTCAAGCTGTTTCGCCGTAATGAGAGTTCCGTATGGCAAACTGCTTGAAAATTAGGTTGAATTAAATTTACGCAATTAGGCGTTTCGTTGGTGCGTGTCGTGTCTCTACCCAATGTCAAGTTTCTTTTTAGTTGTCAACGTACTTTCCGTTTTTTAAAAGAGAAATGAGCTTCCATACCTATATTGGAGTGCACGTTAGTAACCGAACTTTGTCGAGCGTTACAGGAAACCCTTCAACACTGTTGTTGGTTCGGACCATGCCAACGCGTGTGCTTTCGTGAACTTTCCAGAGCGTTACTGAATGTAACGGCTGAACCTCAGTTGCCGTTCTCCGCATTCTCTCCGTCCTCCTATATAGTAAGTTTCATTTAGGTTACGTGACGTAAGTCCCAAGATAAAATGACCAACTTGAACCAGATTATTCAAAATATTCTACTTCAAGGCCGGCGACTTGTGTAATTTTACCATATACAATTTTAAACACAGCTGCATTAATATGGTACCAATGCTTTTAAAAAAATCAAGCCATTAGCATCCCTTTTGGTCATACATACGCAAGGGTAAATACAAAGCAAACCGGCGTCAACTTCCTTTTATTCTTATAAATGAACCGTAATAACACTAAAGTTTCGTAGTTGGGAAGTCAGAACACACCCCAGGAAGAAAAGTTAGACGTTAGTATCCGACAAACTAATTAATATCCGATGACTACATGTTTATAAGCCACTGACATAGGCAAGGAGGACTCAGGCACACTACAAGAAATGTTGCCACAAAGTAACGTCTAAGTAACAAAGTACAAGTTCTAGGGCAATTGAAAACAATCTATGCGTAATAACATCATATATACACTACTTTTTCTCGCCGCCCGGAACTTTCATTACGGCGAAACTGTTTGCGGCGAAGCTGCCTATAACCGTGGGTAACTTCTACTTTAATACACGAACAGCAACTCTCCTGATCTGAGGACATGACAAGTTGTTCCTACACGACGTCCTACGTCGACTAAAACCATCGTATGGTAAACGGGAACACCTCAAACCTCTCACAGCGAATCATGCATATTGTTCCCTATAGCAGTGGTGCCATATTATATTTCTAGATTGGCAATTCTTGTTGGCCATAGGTATAAACGAGTCGTATAGCGCGTTCTATATGTGTAGCAACACAACCATTATAGTTTATTTGGCACGCTTTAACTGGCAAGGGTCCCATATTTTCTACTGCCGCTATAAAGTTACTAGCACCCACTGTGTCAATTCAAAATTTCAGAAACTCAGGGGAAAGTGGCTAAGAATAAGAAGCGCTGAACTCAAACAGAGTCGCTACTTAGAATCTTCTATAGTGAGGGTAACATCATTCATGATCACTGACATCCTGACAATTACAAATGTTGTACGAGCTTCTCTTTGCCACTGTAACGGTAAAAGGAAAAGATATGTATTAATGCCAAGGAAAAATATAACCGAGTCATTTATTGCTTCTTGAGTGATGGATTTCTGCTCTTCTGCTCTCCATTTCAAAAACGATCCATGGAAGAAGAGGGAGCCGCGCACGGAGGAACACCGAATATGAGATCAAGTCGGGAAAGAAGTGTAAGCACAGGGCATAGATTGCCAGTAAAATTATCACTGGCAATAGCAAGAGTCTGTCTCAGAAATAGTGAAGGCTTGAACTCGTTGCTTAGGTAATAGCGACAGCACGAGGTGTAACCAGCTACAATACGGCCTCAATTGTGAGGATGGCGATCTGTCATTGCAGATAACTGTGGGTACAGCTGCACCAAACTGAAGATCCTTGGTTGAAGTTTCATGAAATGTACAACATAGCTGGTTCCAGTGGTTAACATTAAACAGAAAGGAACTTCTCGGGTACAGTGTGTGAAGAAGTTCTTGTACCGCTGCAGAACAACATATTTTGAAATATGTATGACGCGTACGTCACGTATAACAGACACTGGAAGTTTGAGAGATTGCTGTGTTTAGTGAGAGTGACAACATCTGACTTCAACGCTTTGTTGGGTCCCGATATTTCTACATTATTCTAATACACCACGAAAGTGGTGCTCTACGAATATCATTTTATCCACTGCGAAAATACAATATGCCTCTGTCGGCAGACGCGTGCATCAATCGACAAAACTCCTCGAATACAAGACGCTTCTCGTCCTCTGTAGCTCGAATTCGCCTGTATTAAGGTGCTCGATCAAGAGCTGTCTCTGGTCTCAGTAGCTTGGGTAACAGTCAAACAGTCAGTATAAGATCCGCGAATACGAGACGCTTCTGCAGTCTCGGTTGCAGAAGCAGATCCACACATGAAGAGCGTGCCGTGCGAAGCATAAAGTCAGAGGACGGCGAGTGTCAACATCGATGTGGCAATTGCACGACAAAAGCTTGCAAGGAACGTAAACTGAACTTCAAGGCCCTCAAGAGATGCTGGCGTGATCTGCATGCGTGATGTGGGGCCTCGCCTCAACGCTGCCTTCTTCTCAATCTCAAAGTTCACAGTTTATCGCAAACCGCGCTATATAGTTAGTATCAAAACAGTAGACGATCTTTAACGAATACTACCAAAGTAAAATAAGAGCTAGTGTTCTAGAAAAAGTACCGCTCAAATAAGATACAATTTTGGCTACTCTTACAAATAATATTTCATGTATTAATATCATAGATGTCGGCTCAAGCCTCCCTGGCCCCTGCTATATTTCTGGGAATGAACCAGCGGTGCCGCACATAACGTCACGTCAAAAAGAACGGACAAGCTAAGGCCGAGAGAAAATCCCACACGGAAGCAGCGAATTCGCTAAGAAGATTAAAAACGAAAAGATTTTCACTAGAAAATTCGTGATAAACAGTTAGGCTATAGTTTAAATATTAAACTTTAGTAAGTAGTAAATAGGGATATATAGAATACACTTACATCGTAAACTTTAGGCTACTAACGCCAGAAAGATGTCTAGTGAAGCCACTGAGTCAATCTCAGGTGAAAGGTCTAGACATACATGTAGTAGATTTGTTCAATTTGTAGCATTTTTGTGATCATTATGTATGGAGCCGTAGAAACGGTAGAGGGAATCTGCCAACATGTAGCTCTCGTGCCCGCGTAACATTCCAGCACTCATAGATACAAACATGTAGAATTAAAATTTAAGGCAATGTACAGTATTTGCGGTGTTTGTACATCTAAAAACTACTTAAAACCCGACTTTTCATAAACCTACCCAAAACCTGACTTCTGATAAGCCTACTCAGAACCAGACAGGTCCAGACTTCTCATAAACTTACTCAAAAGTCAAAACCCGACTTCTGATAAACCTACTCAAAACCAGACTTCTCATAAAACTTCTCAGAACCGACTTCTCATAAACCTACTCAGAACCCGACTTCTCATAAACCTACTCAGAACCCGACTTCTCATACACCTACCAAAAATTGAGGCACAAATTTGCAAACTAAGCTTCAGCCACTTTTTTGCAGCGCCAGATCTTTGCACAGTCCATGAAGCAGAGATATAGTATGCTTACTGGAATTGGAAGAAGGTGGTTCACAACTGTGGTACTCTGCTATTTTTTCCGCGTGCACTCCGTCCATCAGTCAAAATCTCATTTCAACTTCATAAGATCGCTTACTGCGAATGGTACACTTTCTTCAGCACTACATTATACGGTTCCTGAGCGTGCGCTGCACGGTATGAAGGGCAGTTTGCACTAGGTTCTGAGCAGCTTTGGGGAGCTGCAAAGCAGTTTACAGGTAAGTTCCATCATGGACATTCTTTCTGTACGTGGTTTACAGTGTTTTCAGAGACACAGAGGAGTCACGTATATACTGCCGGCACGTGGCAACAAGAGCATCAGCAGGGACGGGAGCGTAACCTCGTATTGCCACAAACACTGCGGGGTTTCCACCAAACATCGTCCCTAAAGTTTGAGCAACACCGCGCGGTGGTTCCACACACAGTTTTCGTCTCAATGCGCATAAGAATGCCAGGCATCAATTCAGGTGCCGGTGTATGTGGCCTTCTTCCAGCTGCTTGAGATATAGGAATAATTTGTATGCCTATAAGTTCAACTCGAGATTTACTCTGGTTGAACCGAGCCAATCCAAATCTATTCATTACATTTTTAACCTAACACATCCTTCCAGGTACGCAATACATTACACCAGGTCCTCTGTACAGCGCGATATATTTATAGACTAATTAAGCCTTGTATAACTACTGCAAAACAAAGAAGTCAGAAGAGGTAGGACCTCAATAGGAAAAGAAACAAAGGCTCGGAAAATGCGATGACCAGCAAGGCCTGCTTTCAGCGACAGCTCAACGCACACACAAAAGCTACATCCTGTACAGCCGTTATTAGAAAAATAAATAGTTCGATCGTCGATGTGTTAAGTTAAATGCACGAACATAATACGCACCAAGCCCTTCATTTATGGCATAATACTAAGCTAATGTTCTAACAAGACACATTTTAGTTCCAGAGCTTCTTTTTACACGGCGCTAAATTGCGCTTACTTATATGGTACAGGATCTTCAGCAGTGCAAACCTTAGAAGGTACAAAATAATAGTTAGCTGCAACCTGTGAAAATTCTACAGAACAAAAGCAATATTCTTCATTGATATCTCAGACCAAGTACCTATCATCCTAATTTTCCCCTATCTAATACTGAAACTGTGAAAATTTTACAGAACAAGAGCATTGTTTCTCAATTATCATGCATTCGGACCCGTATGAAGCACATGAAGGTTGAAAAATATTCCAAGTCAAGCAGCGCATCTTCTAACAAAGACCTGCGAGCAGTACCTACCACAGTTCTTTTACAGAAAATAGTTGTGTCAGATTTTAATTTAATTGCTACACCCTTGAATTTTCTGAATTCTGACGTCAGAATTGCGTCATACCACTATTGCAGCGAAGAATCTTTGGTATTTCCACATTGGGTTTGACGTAATTTTGACGTCACAATTCTGAAGATTTCAAGGGCGTACCTAGCACACTGAGATCAGACATAACTACTATAGTAAGTGAACTGTGACAGTGCTAACTCATTTTTAAACTTTATTCCTTCTACTACTGATCTCTTCCCAGGTCGTATCATGGATACGTCAAGGAGGCCCGATTTTTACTCCATTAATTCTACCGTACTGGCGAAAGCGTTACGGTTGTACTAACCGAGGGAGAAGCAGAAATATAATATAGGTAGATGACCATAGATCATAAAAAATATTATGCATCCATCTAAGGGAGAGTTTTCTGTATCCTGGAGGCGTATAACAATTCCCCACAATCTAAAAAGAAGTTTATTTCGAGAAATGAATCTTTTACTACAAACGTCATGCAAAGTTGCCAGTGACGATCAATTTAGAGTTGAAATGTTCAGCGACTATAATATTATTAGCTATATTTGACTCGAAGTTTTGTTGCAGTCTGATATTCCCTCATACATAATATACGAACAGTTCTTGAAATACACCCTTAACACGTTACGAACCCTTATTTGCCTATTTAGAGCATGTGGGCATAGAGATACTCTACCCTCCTCATATGCAGCAAGCACGACAGCAGGATACACAACACAATACGTAAACAAAGTTTCACTCCGAAGCACACACTCGTACCCCTTCGAAGACAGAAAAGACGATAAATTTTTAAATAAAAACACTGACCGCTGGCCATGCATTAATGAGATTTTGGAGTTCCTAACGGAACTCTCAGGCCATCACACGAGCTAAGTTGGAGGCAATGGACAAAGTTTGAAGCTTTGGATCTCAAGTTAAGATAATAATCAAGGAAGTTGAATGTGGTTATAGTTACGGGAGGAAATTAAACCTTCAAAGTCACATAAAAATCACGGATGGAAAGTTTAGATGCAGAACTGATCCGAGAAAACAGCCGCTGTTATCAAATTATGTTACAGAATGCACAAAGTGAAAATATACCGAGAAAACAGATACGGCGCAAAGTTAAACAGTTTATGTAGTACAAGAACCAAAAAGAGAGTAAATCTACAGAAAAGAAAGATACGAAGTTTTATGTAGAGTTGCTTGACTATACGGATTAAAATTCTTTATAAAAGTCACAGTTGTAGATAAAATCCGCATAAGACCAGATAGAGCATTTGAAGCATTAATTTATTAACAACAGAGTGAAACATGGACAGACATAACATAACAGTAACAATATATAGAGGTTGTAATAATGTTAAATAAGTTAAATACTACGGAGAGTTTGGAAAATAATATCGTAGGCAAAAATAAAAAAAAAGAAATGTAAATTAGAGACATGACAGTCGCAATAGGCCACGCTACACCCACGCTGTCTCTACGCGATACTGAGGAAATACTGAAGGATCTTCCACTGATAAGTGAACTTTAATGCCTCAGCGATCCCGATAAGATTTCTTATCAAGTTATC
Organism: Parhyale hawaiensis; assembly: GCA_001587735.2. Lineage (NCBI taxonomy): Eukaryota > Metazoa > Arthropoda > Malacostraca > Amphipoda > Hyalidae > Parhyale > Parhyale hawaiensis. Next base: position 14,091,423 of record LQNS02278094.1, read on the forward strand.
ATCTGCAGAGATACGTGTGTACGAGTGTTATGTCTTTTGTTCGGATATAGATTGCGCTCGAACTTTTGCAGGATATATCTACGTCATTTCTGAATACCACAGCAGTTTGGAAATAATTTAAATTATTTGGTAACTGACATTGTTATCTTTAGCTTGCACAACGCTTAAGCTTCATCAGCCACATGCAGTCATCGAGTATCGATAAAGGAAACGGAAGTAAGAACTGGTGCACCACTGGCGCGTCGTTCCGATACATATTTAAAGACGGTAGAACAGATACGCTATACATCAACGACTTGCCAGCAGCACATCTTCGTATGAAGTCGTCCGCACGAATGCATGGTGTGGCCTCGGCATGGCAGGCCTTATGTTGGGACTAGCTAATTATTAAATCAGCTCTTTAGCACATTATGTAAAACGCTCACGGCATTTACCAAGTAAATGATTTAGAAAAAGAAAATTTGGATGAAAACATATTTATATTATGATGCCAAGTGCACGGTGCAACACTGAAAACTATATACCTTCATATCCCCCTCTTCCGGTATAGACCGACCACACCACACGGTTGGTATCTAATTGATACGTTTCAGAAATGTAATTTTTTTTTCGTCTACTATTGCGAAGCGTATAAAGGTCGCTGCCCACGAGAGCAAAAATTGCGAAACGTTCCGTATTCTTGGTACAAACGTTCCATCCTGTGGTAGGAACAAAAGGACTGTCTGAACATCCCCTTTAGCTACAAGTCGTTCCAAAGTGTACCTCACCAAAATTACGAGAGCTATGCGAAGTGTTTACCATCGACATTTGCAAAGCTGTACGAATTGCAGTGGCCACCGAGGTTTTAAAGAATTTACAGACAGCGGAAAAAAATGCAAGCTAAAGTTGTACTGGGTGCAACGTAATCGAAAGGGTAGAAAAGAACGTTTCGAACAGCTGTTTAAGCACGTAGATCGGTACTAACTTATCAATTATTATAATTATGAGCCTATATATTTCCGAGAACTATTTTGTTTAAGGTGCGACATGAAAAATACAAATGAATAAATACAAGTTGGTGTTTATTAGGCTGTGTTGTTATTGACGTTAGAACCTATGCAGCAGAAGAAACTTCATACATATCTGCGCAAGAGAACCAGGACCTACTAAGTTGTAGAATATATCATGTTGTTTACTACGTACTTGTTGTTTAGTTTTAAAACTTTCTCCATCTTCCTAAAATTCACGAGGCTATCACTTGTCAGCTTTCGTAGAACCAATCGGGAATAAAATTTAGAAATTGCACATATCACTGTATTAAAATCTTTGACGACGTTTCGGCCGAAACGTCGTCAAAGATTTTAATTTTAGGAAGATGGAGAAAGTTTTAAAACTAAACTGTAAGATTAATGCTGATGTACAATTCTTGATACGTACTTGTTTGTAGGCGTCATTGTTTGTGAACCTACTGTGTTCTTAGTAAAAGTTGTTATTATTATATAATGTATGCACAAGGAGCGCTATGGATCTCCGGATATCCACGCTGCATATAGCTCGTACCTTGACGTAAGTTCAGAACGTGAGTCAGAGTCTTGTAAACGAACACGCTTATCTTTCTAGGGAATATGGCGAACGATCGTCACCAAGAGATGACCAGTTCTGGGAATAATTACTTGAGCCAGTTGTATAAGCCACAACTGATCAACACCGTACAGCCCTCCAACCGAACCTTTCTTTATAGGCGGGAACACGCGAGTCGCTTCCTCCCCGAACAATGCATACGAACTATACTCCGAATGTTTTCTTGGGTCGACACAATGGCGTTTACCAAAAAATAAACATTATCAACAGTAATGGCGCCATTTTCTTACAGGAAATAAAGAATTACTCTGTGCGTTAATGGGTAACACAAACCGCATGCGTTTGTATGATTTGACACTAATTAATTTTAAGCAGATCAATTATAAATTACAGAAGCGCTCTGAGAGCGCATACCAACGCCAAGCAATGCACTGTTAACGGAAAAATCAAATTAGCCCAGAAACTGGGGTGTCTAGTTGATCATCACCACTGGTTGGTCATTTGTGCCTCTGAATATCCTTTAACAACTCCTGTTGTTTTCTTGGCGATCCATCCATAACTTTTTGAGATATGTGCTGACAAATATTACGACAAACACGTAGCCAAACGCACAAACGGATTAGCCGAGCACCAGTAAAATTTTGTCAATTGTGCTCGTTAATATTTCTAGCATTTCATAGAAATTTCCTGAATATCAGGGAATCACTTTTTGAGTTATGATCTGACTTCTGTTATGACAAACATATAGTCAAACGGACAAACTGATCATCACCAAAGTTTTGTCGTTTGCCTCTTTCGACATTTCTAACAATTGCTGCAAATTTCATGAATATCCGTCGATAACTTTTTGGGGTGTCACTGACAAATGAAAAAAAAAAAACAGAGATAAACATACTGACAAACAGAACATCACAAAAATTTGGTCATTTGCTTCTAGTAACATCCAAACAATTCCCCTAAATTTCATGAAGATCCATCCAAAACGTTTCGGTCTTTGCTACCAAAAACAAAAAAAGTGAGACAGACACACAAACAAACGCTTGAACGGACTCTCACCAAACGTTAATACTCTTTCCCTCCTAACATACCTAACTATCCTTGTTAATTTCGTAAAGGTCCGTCCATAACTTTTGACTTATCTTGGTGAGACACATATAAAATAACAGAAAAACGGAGGTAATTGTAATTATCGATGATGAAAGACTTAATCAAGGCCATTTTAATGATATTCATTTGAGAAACAACAGCAATGCTACTACGATGCATTTAAGGTTTATATAACCGTAATAATTAGAGGTTAGAGATCGGAGCCACAGACAACACAATGTCTGTGCGAAACTTCAGATTTCGCGGCCATGCAGTGCCTTCCACAGCAGAGAGCATTTTCTCAAAAATAATTGAATTTTCAATGGGATTTAAATCAGGAGATCAGACTCGTGTTGCCATCTACAGCTTGTGGTTGTACTCATAACCAAGAAGTTATTAACGTAACGAAGGTGATTAAAAATTGTGTCCATCTAGTTAGCATCCACAATACTTATAGTTGTGGCCGGGGCGTAATACCAGATACTGTTATTCTATACCCTGCTTGACACCGCAAATCGTTTGTGGTTGTGTCCGTATGCAAAACTTACAACGGATTTCGGTTTGCTTGAGCTAGGTTATTGGTTTTGGTTATCACGGCTCATATTTATGTTTAGTAAGTAACGTAGTTTATTTCTGGTGATATTAAAATTTCATGCGATATAAAAAACATTTTATGTTGTGCACGTACGCTAGCCACAAAATAGCCTAATAAAAGGCGGTAATCGTGTGGAGAGGGGAATGGAGATCTGTTGCTACTTTACCGAAGAGAGCCTGCATTGATTGCCGACTGAGGGCACTGCATAGACAATCATGTCCATGTCATACAACAAATACGCACGTGTTGGTTGTGAATATATAGATAGAAAACTTTTGGTTATAAAAACCAACTTCTGGTTGTCTCACGGCAACACGCCTCAAGCTGGCCATTCCATCATATTGTCACTTCCGGTACTGTTTATTTTTACTCGTACGAAGCCTCTCAGCAACGAGACTCGGCAGTGCACTATCGTGCACTAAAACCAAGCTTTTCTGGAGTGTCAGACTGCGTGTGTGTATCTGTCTTGTACCATAAGACTAAATATACTTTCAAGAAATCAATGAAGCCATTAACATCATTTAAAATTTTTAACGCCATCTGCGACTCCAAGTGTCGTGGCAAGCTAAAGAAGTGGTCAGAGAGCATCCAGAGATGCACAGCCCGCTAAGGCAAACGTCACCCGAACAAAAAAAAAACACCGCTCGCACGCAAGTAAATATACTCTACCCCGACACATAAACATTGATACAGATCGTGATGCAACCACAACTATGCGTAATTCCTTATCCATCCAGCTTCTGCTACCGCTACAACAGACTGTAATGATTGGGTTGATTGGGAGTCTGGAAAAAACCGGAAGGAAAACAGCCTCGACGGGAAAAAACGTAGACAAAAGCATGGGTAGGGAAAAAGTTACGCCTATCACTAAAAGTATATATATTTAATAACTCAACTTGGCTATTTTGTGTTAGGTACATTATCCGGAGGTGAACCAAATTATATTGTACTGAGCTCACTGTACAAAGCATTTCTAGGCTCAATCGTCAATTGGATCAACTCGCAAAATAAGTTAGGCTAAGTGAGGTTAGGTTAAGTTAAATTAGGGCAGAAGAGATTACGCTAAAATTAATTAGCTTAGGCTCGATTAGGTGAGACTAGGCTAAGTTAGGTTAGGACAAGTTACAATCGGTTAGGTTGTGTTAGGTAGGTGAGCTTAGAATTATTCAGGTCAATAATTTATTTCAATATCATATACTTCCAAATAATAGTTAGGTTAACAAATGTACTTTTAGTGACGGGAGAGGGGGTATATCCGTGCCGGAGGGTTTTCGTGGTTTTCTGCCACCGGGGTTTTTCCGGTCGGGACATTTTTCCTCCCGGGACTTTTTACAAGACGCCTGTTCAACTTGCGGCACAACTTGACAAAAATGTTACGGTGAAATTCGTGACCACTCATAAAAGAACGGTCGCCGTTCATTTGTTTATGGGCCTGTTGGCCCGTCTATTGTTGCCTATCTAATGTATTTATTATAAAGCGTAGATTGCTCAAAACTTTCACATGTGGCATATGCAACAGCATTTATCATGCATACTCTGTACGCAATTCTATCGTTTGCTTTTTAGCCATTAGAAAACAACATTTTTACGTACAACCTCAGCTTGCACGGTGCACTGCTATAGTTCATAATCATAAACCAACAATAATTTAGCAAAGACACGTGGAAAAGATAAAAGAAAGCCTAATCCTCCAAGACACAATATACCGCACAGTTCGGGGAAGGAAAATGGCTTAGCCAAGCAAGACCGCTTCCTGTCCAACACAAGCGTCAGATGAGTGTGCTTTCCGCTGAGGAAATGCAAAGAACGTAAGTAGCATCTCACATTTCCTGGCAATCGATAAAATGATCCTGAGACGTCATGATATTTTGTATAGTTATAATCATAATGGTAAAGTTAACTATGAAGTGCGGGATGGTTGGAAAAGTAGCTATAAAAGTAACTCTATAAAGCATCACATGCACCACTGCATTTTATTCCTGGAAATTTACTGTAATACCACAAGCTTTGTCAAGCAATTGTTCTACTTATTAAGAACATTTATGTTGACGAATTTGAGCATCAAATTGAACTGAAAAAGTGATCTGACGAGAATAAAGGACAGAAAGAAATACAGACTGCAACAAAAAACACAGGAATAATGCGCATAATGCGCGTAGAAAGGCACCTCAATACAGGATACTTAGGAACAGAGAGCTGTAAAGGTAATAAATTATATATAAAGTCGACTAGACCGCGCACCCCAACTAGAAAATCCACATGCACTGGTTTGAGCCGCAGGCAATGTCCACCACGGTCAAAAGGATTATACAGCTGCAGTCGACCACGGGTTGTCCGGGCTTTGGCGCGCGTTACATTGACAGAATACCCGCGATAGATAACTGCACCCCCGACCCTAAGATCAGTGCCCTCCCAGTGCTACGAGCGAAACAAGTATTCCAGAGCATCTTTTTCCTTCCCGGGCTTGAGCTCGAGCTCTCGTTCTCTGGATAATGGGCGAGTCAGCAAGCTTGGCACTGAGCCACTTGAAGAGTATTCATGAGTTTGAGGATAACAAACTATGGGCGTACGCATTATGCTCCGTTACAGGAACTACCCAACAATTTGTAGAGCGCACACAATTAGTCAGCTAGCTATTTAGCGAGAGTATTCTTTCAGTTAAAAGAGTAACGATTGTGGCGCTGCATGAAGAAATGATGGACCCAACGCAGGCAGCGAAAAGTCGAGTCGTAGACCACACCATACATTGGCTGGACACTGAAATGGGGCCTCTCGCAATTGGGCCTGGAGGCCGATTTACGTAAGTGTTAATAAATGAGTTCTAATGATCACAGAGACCTCAAACAAACATTAATTTCTTCGTCGTACCATAAGGAATGCATTGCAGAGCAGGGAATCAAAATTCGCAATCAAATACTTCAATAGGCAATATAAATCATACCATCGGACACCAAGAAAAATTGAAAATTCATCATAATTCCTAGGAATATTAAAACTTTCTAGAAAAAAATCGGCTTATATAGATGCAACACGTAAGGTTCATTAATATCACATTTAACTGAGTTTTTTCCAATGACGGATTTGAAGCAATAACTTCAAAAATTGATGCATGCATAGCTTGCTTTAGAGTTCATCCCAATAGCCGCAACAAAGGGGAGGTTAACAAAACCCTGTCCGTAGAGTTGAAAAACTGAATTAAAACCACAGCAATACTACATTGGTAGCAATGAACTAAAAATACATATTAAACTATGAGATGAAGATACCGGTACCAAGACAACCGGTAAATGATATCAAAATCAAACAATTAAGGGCTGATACAACCCTTCATTGCTGGAACTATCTAAAGCTGCACATCGTGAGTGTCAATATAATTTCACATAGAAGCCTATGCATATTACACCATTTCGTGGTGGCCAATGTTATATCACATTATGGTTTCCTATGTTGCATCACTTTTTGGTTGCCTGAGTTAAATCGCTCCAGGAGTGCTCACGGTATACCGTATCACTTCATGGGTGCCTACGTTACATCACTTCAAGTGTGGCTACGTTACATCACTTCATGACTGACGATATTACCTATATTATTTAATGGATGACTAGGTTTTATCACTTCATGGTTGCCTAAGTTGAATCACATCTCATTCAACCTACCTAACAACATAAAAAATTATTATTATTATTATTATGACTACTCCTTCTGCCCTCTTATTAAGTGGAGAAACAACAAAAATCATCACCGTCATTTTTATGATTTTTATGACCAGCTAATTATAGTTTTCTAGCATTGTTCACATCTAGGTCAACTCACCAGACTCCCTGGAAAAAATTATTAACGTTGCTTAACTCCAGCTACTACTTTTTGGGTTGACAGACAACAATATCTATATATACAAATGCATATATATATATATATGTACTTAAATCTTCAACTAAAACATCATCACCGCTTTTTGCTTTACTCGCATGCGATATGCAAACAAATAGATCATCACAAAAATTTGATTATTCACTCTTTGTGATATATCAGTGGGTACCGAACATAAACAGTTGCTCAACGTAATTGCACTTCAAGCCTTAAAATTCTTGTGAATTCTTTCCGTATAGAACAGATGCGGACCGGAACCTAGCTGTTTGGTCCTTTCCAAGACTGGGCCTTATAAAAGGTAAGGTTAACTTCACCGCAAACCCTAAACGGAAACCCACATGCATTGGTTCGTGCTGTAGATAGGTGCCTGCTGAAACTAGAGGAGTGCACAGCTGCAGTCAACCACAGATGGCCAAAGCTATGGCGTCAGAAACTGAAGGCTCATATGACAACTGTGACCTCCCGACCATTCCCATTTCTGGTTAGAATCAGTATCGTCGTAATAATTAGACTCGATTTATTTTGTCAGCAAATTGCGACGGTATTACAGATGAACTATGAACAGCTCTCAGCTTACCAAGAAGACCATTTCAAACAATGTGATTGAAATGAAAAATAAAATTCATCTTTTCGACTTCAGTCTTGCCATTCCCATATAAATAACATTATACGGTGAGTGCCATGTCTAACTTAATTTTTGGTAGGTTAAGATGCTAATATTGAGGCCATTAACCTATGAGACAGCCCGTAATTATACTCGGATTACGAAGTACGCTCTGCGCTTCACAGAGTTGGATACAGTAAGGCTCAACAGTACCATAGCTCCACCATGCTCTTCACTTTTCATGACACAAAGTCCAGTGCTGACATACCAAGCTCGCAACACGTACGGCCTGGCATCTCCCCGGTGTATCGACCCACAGCAGGCAGCTCTGACACGGAAAAGCAAGCGACAAAGATCCACCGGAAACCTTGGCATGCGTCTATAGCTGCACGGGGCGAGCTCTGGCAGGCCCACCCAAATTAGGACGGTCGTAAATAATTAATTCCTTACGCTGAAAGCACACGCACGTCCCTTTTCATCTTAACCCTGCAGGCGGGGACCAAATACAATTTCTGTTTCTCGTATCTACAGAATTAGGGTATTGTTGCAAACGTACTGGGTTCTCTGGCAGGGTAATGCTGCCCAGCCGCTTTCCTTAATTTGTGTAAGACGGACATATCCACGAGTTAGCACAAAAATAATAATGCCGGTACTATTGGAATTATAACCCCAGACGCTCTGTTTTTACGGATGAGAAAACCAGCTGGGCACTGTCACGTGCGAGACAAAATAAACCCAGTTTACAGTACCATGTACCAGACAAGCAACCATATTTAACTCTTTGCACAATGCCAATCTTATAAAAAAAAACTTTTTTAGCCCCCGGGCTGAGGGCTAGCGATCTAACTCGGAAGTACAAGTGGGTGAAATCATCCCGATTCCACCCGAAAATTTAATTTTAATATCTAAATAAGTTCGAGTACATAAAGTCAATGTTACTCTTCTCGCATATTTGACCCAATAACGCTTCTGCCTTCTAGCACGGCTTACTCCGCCCTTGGAACTCGATGGGCTTGTAATTTATATACAAGCCTCACATTCCAAGGGCTGAAGCAAATTTACTTGTTGCTTAATGGCCACTTTCTTTGAGAATTTGACCTGCAACAGTACCTAACTTGCTGCAATGACCGCAATTCCCCCAAGTGCAGCAAGGAGTGATGCAGTGTGGTGCCGGGTCCGCGCGGTGGGGCGCGTCCGGGCTTGCTTTTTTATCTCTGTCTCCGGCGGTCTTTGGGCCAGGCTTGCCTTGCTGTTCCGCGCACCCGGTAACGTCGGGCCGGAGCTGTGGCAGCCCTGCTTGGTGGGTTGTAGGGGAGACTGGGAGGATGGGTACGGGCGTGTCCAGGGGTGCGTTCTGTCGTGTGGGTACAGTGTGGCCCATTGCACTTCACTCAAACCCTCCCCTTTTGGTCCCTTCTGGACTATGGTCCGATTGTGGCGCGGCCCCACTTAAGTGGTCACGTGGGCCATGGCCTGCAATACGGCAAGTATTAAAAACTGCAGGATCAAACGCCATCTCTATTTCCTCCATGCGGTCAGGGAGGGTGGTGTTCAAACTCTCTTGCCTCTCTTGGAGGCAACTCAACAAAACAGCACCTCTTTCGACGTTCCATTCCGCACCGCCAGCAAAAACAAATCCTATTTACCTTTGCTTTAATTACTTAGCTTTTCCATACTTTGCTCCTACGAGAACCTTATTTTTTTTTCGTTCAGAGTAACATGAAGAAATGAAGGACTCAACGCAGGCAGCGAAAAGTCGAGTCGTAGACCACACCATACATTAACTGGACACTGAAATGGGGCCTCTCGCAATTGGGCCAGGAGGCTTATTTTCGTAAGTGTTAATAAATGAGTTCTAATAATCACAGAGACCTCAAACAAAGATTAATTTCTTTGTCGTACCATAAGAAATGCAAAAGTTCCCGGAATACATTAATAAAACAAGAAGAAAATGAAGGAGCCCTATTCACAACCGTCAACTTCGAAGGAAAGGCTCCCTGAATACCTCCACCATGCAAGGAAGTTATGTTTTCCCGAGTTTGTCTGTCTCTTCTTCTGTCTGTCGATTATTCTGTTAGTCTGTCACCAAGATAATTCAAAAAGTTATGGACAGATTTCAACGAAATTTAAGAAACTGTTAGGGATGTTAGAAGGAACAGATGATTAACTTTTGGTGAAGAACAGTTGATCCGTTTGTCTGTCTGCCCCACTTTTCTTATTGCCATAACTATAAAAAATATGGACTGATTTTTATGAAGTCTGCACGAGTTGTTAGCTACAGTACGCAGAGCAAATGGCCAAATTTTTGTGATAATCTGTTGGTTTGCGGTGTTCGATTTTGAGCTTGTTAGCACAATCTTTTGAGCTTGTTAGCACAATCACTCAAAAACTTAACAATGGATGTTTATGAAATTTACAGAAATTGTTAGTAATGTTGAAAGATATGATTGACTAAATTTTGGCGATGATCAATTGGTCTGTTTGTGTGTTTGATTAACATTTGTCAGAATGTTTGATAGCTGCATAACTCAAAGAGTTATGAACAGATCTTCAACATAATTACAGAAACCTTTAACACTGTTAAAAGGCACAAACGATTAGATTTTGATGTTGATACAAGGAAAATCATGGTTTCAGAACAAATTTTAATATTTCGTTACCGTGCCTTGCTTGGCGGATGCATGCGCTCTCAGAGTGGTCTAGTTTATTTTTTATTATCATTTTTTTTTAGCTCGTCAAGCCTTGATCTCCTATACTATATCGAATCTTCGACGCTTCCAATTGATTCTCATTTTGGAGAATATGAAAAAGTCAAAGGTGTCAGGTCGGGTGAATACGGTGGATGAGAAATGACTATCATTTTGTTTTTCGCCAGAAACTCCACGACTAATGCACTGTGTGGTCATGATGAAAAGACCAAGCGGCCGTGCACCACTTTTCCGGACAATTTCTTCTCGCGTTCTCCCTCAACCGGTTGGTGACGTCACGGTAGCATAGCAACTCATTGGTGGACTGACCAAAAAGCAGCGGCACTTTCAGGCATGATGGCGGCTGACGTCATTTTGAACGGGAATTATCAACAATCGATGTTCTGCCATCGTTAAAATTTAAACACAATAATTACGTCTGGATCAAAACCTCTTTTCCAAGAACTTGCTTCGATGTTTGATGCGTGTCTATGGAGCTAAACAGCTTTTTGTTTAATTTGAAACAAAAGTTTAATGCAAACATGCCAAAAATCCGCTGTCGTCAACTTAGCTAACTATGCAACACATGCCAGGGAGCAAATCCGCACAAAATTAAACCTGACCACCTAGCGCTAAGCCGCGTATGGTACCAACTCACAAAGGATGCATGAGGTTCAAACTGGCGGCGTTTTGTCGTAGTAGCTAAACTTAACGAGTTACACAGACATTCCGAGAACATTTGGGTAGAACTTTGGGAATAGCTTTCCCCCAATTCGACGTAATATAGCCCGGCGTTTATTTAGTTACAATGCGTGTATCTAACGGAAGAATAAGATGCTATCAAGAAGTAACGGTAAGCATTCAAATTCTGAAAGCCGTAATACTGCCCTACGGCAGTGAACTCTTATTCGGCATTAACGGCAATTTGAGTTCCAATAACTTTCATTATTTTAGATATAAAACGCCATTGGGCGAATCAATACCAATTCGCTGGTGCTTACACAAGCCCCACTATGCCGATGCGTTCGGTCTGCCTGCAGCAGAACCTCACCGCGCTTTTCCAAGGTTCCCCAGAGCAAGCAGGGCGGAGGCACAGCCATAGTGTTGGCGTCGTATGGAGCGGACCCCTTTAATGCGTAGGCAGGTTATTGGGATCGCCACAGGTTGAGTACTAAGGGGGAGGAGGTGGTGAATATTGAATCTTCAGCCCGCTGCTCAAATTCTAATCGAATGACAATGAATGAAGCATGACCAAAAGGTCCGCGCGGGCATTAACCCTCTCTTTCTTCAATTGTCTTTCTCGTAGGAATAACACTATCTTATAGTGTAACATATATGTTACGGCATGAAAGTAGGGGTTAAGGACAGGGTCGCGGAATCTGATCCGACATCGAGTCCGGGACCTACTGTTTGCCTAATTTTACTCCTGTTGTTATTAGGAGCCCGACTCCGACTTCTCAATATAATTAGCATTTAGCAGGAATTTCAAGTAGGGCCAACTATTCATTACCGATAACATAAACATGGATTAAAGAAAACATGTTTCGATACTTGCATCACTGGGCACCTGAAAACTTTGCATAAATCTATAAAACACAAAATTTTCATTAGACTTCAAGAGATGAAGCAGGCTCGTTTATTCAGACTCCGACGCTTGAAATCAGTAGGTGAGGGACTCCAGCCCCACCCAAAACCCTCCGACTCCTGATCGAGGACGTCGACTCCGCAACTGTGGTAAAGGAGTACGGCCAAGTCTGCGTGCCCGCTCGCGGAGGGAGCGCTCTGTACAAAAAAAATCAAGGCCCCAGCCAACGGCCAAGCACCGGACTAGCTTCCCTGTAGCCCTCCTAGTGGCTGATATGAGCATCGCTTTCGAAAAAAATAGCACTATTAGTATGTTGATTATATGGAGGACCTTGCAGGGATATCTCGCGCTCCATTTTGCAAAAGAGTTTGACTTTGTACTTGATACTTTGAATAACCCAACCGCTGGTAGCAAGGATTTTTTCCTTGTTTGGTTGATTCAACAGTATTGAGATGCTGGCGGTATATGCTACATTTGCAAATAATTACGTGAGGATGAAATTTATTAGGACTCCGATTGAAAAAATTATCCCACTACGTGGTCAACCAATCAACAGCTAATATGTACTTTCATTTTTTCGTAGGAATAACACTTTAATTAACGTCCTTATCATTTTGAGGACTATGCTGAATAATGGGTTTTAATATGCAGAGCACGAGGTGGCTCACGGGAATTGGAAAGAGAAAAAGATTAAGGTACAGTAAAGTCAACTTGACCGCACCTCCAACTGGGAGACCTGCATGCACTGGTTTGTGCTGCAGATATAGGCCAACAGGCCCCAGAGGAGTATATGGCAACAGCCGACCACAGATTGTCTAGAGCTATGTCGCCAGTGGTGAAAGACTCCATGCGACAATCTGCGACCACTCAACCCTCCCCATTTCTGGGGATCAGTAAACCATCAGCAGTACGCAGACCGGATGCTGACAGATCACGTCAAGCGCCGCGAAGAACTTGCCCAGCTGGGAGAGACTCGAACCAGCGGCCTAGAGAGTCAATGTCAGACGCTTTAATCTGCTGCTACTGCGGGTTTAATTAACAAATACTGAACATATTACGAAGATAAGCCTGTTCGACGGCAATCGAATCGGCAAAGAAAATCAACAGTAACAGTCGATAGTTGCATGACATGTGCTGCAAACTCAGGCAAGAAAATTCCGATTAGAATGTCACTCTGACTACAGTGAAATAGGGCACGTTCTATATATACGGGGGAAACACTGGGGTTGAGAATACAATATTTGATTGGAGCTTGGACTCATTTCTCTCTCGAACAAAGACGGCTCAGGGAACAATTTATACTTAGTTAAAGCGATATATAAATACCCAAATGGCTTTAACAATGTCTGACAGTGAGACTTTTTGAGATATGATGGTAATCGCTCTTCAAATAATGAGATAAGGCTTAAACATCAGCATCAAGCGACTAGACTGGGTCGGTATATAGGGTCTCCCGTACTGCATATCACAGTGGGCATTTTGGAAAATACTTCCCTTTTTTATTATTTTTTTTTAGATTAGCTAGACGACAGTAGTCGGACCAACATGCCTATTCCCAGAGAGACACCGGGACTTACGCCCCGGCCCTCTATCTGCTATTGTCATTATGTCAGTGTGATATATAAGACTGAGGAAAAGAAAAAGAAAACGGGAAGATCTCAGCCAATGAGACTTCACTAAGTTAATGAGTCGATCGTACATGCACGCCAGCGCAATTTATGTAGCTGCTAATCTGCGGAACCTAAGGATTTTTGAACGCGTTGACTGTCTCCGCACTGACAACTTCGGAGGGGAGTCTATTCCAAATGTTCACATGAAATACGATTTGTCGGAGCACTGAAAGTCAGCACGTTCAAAAATGGTCCGAACAAGAAGTATGAGGAACAGCACATTCCGCAACTTCAGATCCCTTCTCCGTAGCTCGTTATTCAACATCCAGCTGATTCATCCTCCAGAAACAGCCTTGCTCCAGTATCTTCCGCAACCAGTCTAACGTAACGAGTCAGTGTCACAACCAGTCCGTTGCAACTGGCCATGTTTGCACGCTCGTCCCATATTAATCGCTGCGGGTTTCTATCTGACCTCCATATTTTTACAATGTATTTAGACGCAAGCAATAGATCAAATAGCCCAAAAGCTCAGGCTGCGACTCCTCTCTAGAATGGGCCTCTTGATCCGTCTCGCATCCCTTATCTAATCAACTAAATTGCATTGACCAAAACTTGAACAATACGGTACCATTCAAAGAAAATTCTGCGGTTGAAACAGAACTATAAATTTTAGTGCTCGAAAGAAAAACACACCATTGGTTCGTATTTCCAAATCCTTCTATATTTGTACGGGCACAGTAAAGTACAAGTAGGTGCCTGAGAAAACCAAACTAACGATCTCGAACTACATGACCTATACGTACCACTGGTACGTATAGGTACGTAATGACGTTAACAGTTCACATCCGCGTGTAATATCTTCATCAAATATGAAATCACACTTTTAGTCTATTACTGAATCTTATACGCACGAGATTATTATTATTATTACCTCCGCCAAGGAGGTTATGTTTTCGTCGTGTTTGTCTGTCTGACTCTTTGTCTGTCTGTCACCAAGATAACTGAAAAAGTTCTGAACCGATTTGGATGAAATTTACAGGGATTGTTAGGAATGTTAGGAGGAACAGTTGATTAACTTTTGGTGAAGATATGTCCATCCGTTTGTTTGTTTGTTTGTTTGTCTGCCTCATTTTTCTCAATGCTAGAACTCAAAAAGTTTTGGAAGTTATGGATGAATTTTCATGAAACTAACATGAGTTGTTAGGTATATAACAAAGAGTAAATGACCATATTTTGGTAATGATCCGTTTGTTCGTTCGTTCGTTTGTCAATGTTTTTAATTTTATGCACGTTAGCACAATAACTCAAAAAATAATGAATGGATCTTAATGAAATTTATAGGGCTTGTTAGTAATGTTGAAAGACATAAATGATTGAATTTTGGTGCAGATCGGTTTGTTCGTTTGTAGGTTTGAGTCATGTTTGTCTTAACGTTTGTTAGCAGTATAACTCAAAAAGTTATGAGCGGAGCTTCAAGAAAATTGCAAAAGCTGTTATTTCTATGAAATGACAAATGATTAGATTTCGGAGTTTATACAAAGAAACTTATGGTTTCGGAGTCAATTTGAATTTTTTGCTACCGTTGCCTCGCTTGGCGGAGATATGCGCTCTCAGAGTGCTCTAGTTATATACTTTGTCCTACCTCCGTACACAGCAACTCAGGCGTTTCAACTGAGAAACTACTTGTGCAGTATTCAAATACCACATAATGGGTAGGCGTGGCTACGTGTGCTACTATAGACGGGCAGGAAACAAGGCGCAAAGCATAGTAGGAGACACTCGAGTGGTCGGCTCCTTCTGTCTCCTTCCACACGAGGGAGACTAGAGATCTCCCGCGTACCAGGTCGGTTATTTCGATCGACAGCCAACCTCACGGAAGAGAAAGAGGAAAGTAGAGAACCTACCTAACTTTACAAAACTAACCTCGTCAGCAGGAACTGCGGCAAGCTGCAACATCTCCTGCGGAAAAGGCACTCGGGAAGCTTGGGTGCGTGGTACTCAAATATATATATATATATACCTATATACGCACGAGAAGCTCAAATTTTTATTCATAGCTGAAAGCAGAAAAGCTAATTAATATAAAAGCCCAGCAGACTGTTTAATACTTGCATAAAGGATAATTCTGGAGCAATATCTTGTAACAGTACCAGAACCTAACAGGTACACCAAGCAGCTGTGAACGGACGATGCGCGTAGAACGTGAAACCACAAAAATGTCTACTATAGATTCGGTAGAATATACGCCAGAATATACGTACCTCTGAGGGCACCGGGGCGACCAAAACCAAATAGCCAGGGCCGGGGGTTTCTTGCACGGGCAGTAGTTTAAGACAGTACCTATATTGATTTGATATTGATCAATCATCACTCATAATGAATCAGCTTGCACAAAAAAATTAGCTTCCCCCAGAAAACTTGTTTTACTACTTGTTAAGTGTTTTCTCTCCCCCACCCCAAAAAGTCCCGGCCAAACCCTTGGCTTTCACGGTTTGAAAAACCGGGGCCGGGGTCGGCGCCGGGGGGCTGAAAAAGGTCGGAGTTTGCCGGGGCCGGGGCCCCGGTCGGTCCCTACTGAGGGGGCTGGGGTAAAATGTGGAGGGGCTTCGTAAGGCATTCATACATGCGTGTTGGTTGGATGGAAACAATATCGGGGAGGGGACAAAGGGGGCTCTGCACATCATTGAAGCTCAAGCCCCATGCAATGCATGCCTCTCCTATATCATTTACATATATATCGCTGTATTACACCAGTCGTTCTAAGCCTGGGGGGGCGCCTCCCCCCTCCCTAGAATAGGGCAAGAGCGGATTCGAAGAGGGGGGGGGGGGGCGAAGCTCCGCAGTCAATGATGTAATTGGTTCATATTAAACGGAGGAGAAAATTAATGTTTTTGTTTCTGCCTTAACCTAAGCGCCGCATTTATTTAAAAACACTAAGGGAGGCACGAAGGAAAATATCCTTAGGGGCGTTGGGGTAAAAAGCTTGAGAACCACTGACATATACGATACATATGCTCTGCTGCTGCATGATCATCATCAAAGGAAACGGCAGCAGATGCGTATATGCACACAACGGCGACAGCGCAGGATGTTGCAGCGAGCTAACGGCTCCTGCTATCTCTTTGTTGGAGCGTGTGATATCGACAATAAATACATAAGCAAACACCATCGTCCACTCACAGTGGAGGAAGTGATTCCATTGTGTTGGAAGTTACAAGGCGAAATATCGAAAACAATGATACTGCGGCTCAATATTCTCAGCCGTACCTATATAATAATGCACAGCAAACGAGCGATGGTCCCGTGAAAATTAACAAGCTTCATGTGGTATTATCATATTCATATCATTTTCCTCGCCTAAGCCTCCCTACCCACAAAGTGCGCAGCAATATAAAAAAAATTGAAGAAGCAGGGGCATGTAGCATATCAACCAAAACGAAAAATCCACCACATATGGGAACAGTAGCCTAATCCGGGAAAGGACAAGAGGAGCAAAAAACAAAGATCGCTGGTATATCTATAGGAGTAACAAAAACGAAGCAAGTAAAGTAGTCACGAAAGAAAAAAAAAACCTATCGGAGGATTAACTGAGACAAACAATTGGGACACCTCCAGGAGTTGCGCTACTCAAGGTAATGGACGTAATGACGTTAACAGTTCACATCCGCAAGTAGTAATATCTTCATCCTCGAGTACATGACCGCCAAGTGAGAATTTTCATCATTTTCAGCAGCACAGAACCACAACGATGACTTCCAGCATAACAGTAAGAACAGCCGTCGTATGATTCGATAGTAGGTACGGAACCATATAAATATTTTGATAATTTTCAATTACTTGAAACAACACTGGGAATTGCCGGCGTCTTCGGCAGATCCACAGTGAAAATTACTAAAGCTTGCGATGGTATCGGACCACCTATAGAGTGATCTATATGATCCTGACGGAGACTGAGAAGAACCACTTAGTTCCGTCAGTGACGAGTGCTGCCGTCGCCATAAAAAGTGACAACTTTCCAGCTGCTCCACATCGATAAGATTGAGGTGTTGGTGTTAGGGTGACACGCTGGGTTCTTTCTCTCGTTCGTTCATGTATCACTGTAAAAATTGTCTTTGTCGCACCTATTAAAGGTTATTGCTACCTGCCAAGGATGTTATGGTTTTACAGGGATTTGTTAGTCTGCTGTTCTGTCTGTCAGTTAGCAGCATAAAGCACAAGGTTATGGACGGAAGGTAAAGAAATTCATTGTTATGTTATAAGAATGTTACGAGAAGATTATTTTAATTTTGTGATGACCCGTTCGTCGATCCGTCTGTTCGTATCTTTGTAAGCCAGTTTGTTGTCTTTTAGCAACATAATTCCCAGGGTTGTTGACGGATCTTCTCGACATTTTGACAAACTGCTAAGAAGGCCACGACAAACATAACGAAAATTTGGTTATGATTCCAAAGAAAACCTGGAATCTAAACCATTTTGCACTTTCGTGAGCATTGCATTACTTGGCAGAGGTCGGCCCTCTCGGAGCGCAGCTCTCGTTAGTAGTAGTGCCCCGAGCAATCGTGAATCGACAGCAGAAACCTCAGTTTGTTTCACTCCTAGATGCTCTCCACAGGACAGCCGAAATTCAAATTAAACGGTCTACCAGCGCGGTAAAAAATTTCTAGCGCAGTAGCATCTTCTGACGCACAAACAGCAACAGTTTCTCATTCTATTCGCTAATGATAGAACACTCTGAGAGCGCATACCTCCGCCAAGCAGGGCAACGGTAAAGAAAAATTCAAATTGGTTCTGAAACCACGATTTTCTTTGTATCAACACCGAAATCGAATCTTTTGGGCCTTTCGATAGTATTAACAATTCCTGTAATTTCTATGAAGATCCGTTCATCATTTTTTTGAGTTATGCTACTAACAATTATTATGACAAACATAAGTCAAACACACAAACAGATCAACCGATCATCACCAAAATTTAATCATTAATGTCTTAACACATTACTAACAACTCCTGTACATTTCATGAAGATCCATCAATAACTTTTTGAGTTATTGTGCCAACAAGCATAATATCAAATGTAGCGACAAACGAACGAACAAACAGATCATGTTGAAAATTAGGTCATTTCCTCTTCGTAATATGCCTAAAACATACGGAAATTCAATGAAAATCCGTCCATAACTTTTCAAGTTATGGTCTTACGAAAAAAAATAGGCAGACAGACAAACAAACAGACAGATGAACGAATTTTTACCGAATGTTAATGATCTGTTATTGTTAACATGCCTAAGAATCCCTGTAAATTTCTTAAAGATCCGTTCATGAGTTTTTGAGAAATCTAGGTGACAGACAAAGAGAATAATAGACAAACACGACAAAAACATAACCTCCTCAGCGGAGGTAATTACTTTAGGTGTTGTTTTAAAGCTCGCAATCCTTCTAGCTTACCCTTAAACAACATGACAGCGCATAATATAAAGCGCTGTAATAAAGACCAATGCGTATTTATCTGGCGGTTCATCATTTCACCTGTTCTTTAGTCCATCTTTTTCTGACATGCTTGAAAGATTCTCATCCCAAGGTTGAATTTCTTTGGAAATCGAGAGTTTCGAAGTACGTGGTAGAAATAAAAAATAAGTACGCTGTATTAGGTACCATTGGGATATGGTCCAAATGCATGAGGCACAGCTTAGCACTGAACTTACATTAGACACAAAGATCGGTCATTATACCGTCATTAGAAACTGCACTGTATTTCAGCTCATTGTTTGTTTGGTAACAGTATGCGCTGTTACCGGGAGTACATGTTAGTTAGTACCTGACAGGCTCATTTCCAGGGAGCAGCCGCGACTTGGGGACCGGCCCACTATGAGCTATTGTCACTACATCAACATCATTTAGATATGTACGGAAGAAAAGAAGAGAAAACATCCAGTGAAAGCGATGACCTTAGCTGTTCCCTACCCACCAATCGCAAGCTCCAAGCTATCGATTCCCATCAATCACAGGCCCTCAGCCATTCGTGCAGCCAATCAGCGCTTCACCCTTGCCGGAAATTTCAGCTTCAGATCTCCGTTGCCGTCGCTACCTCCTTCTACTAAATCTCCTTGTTTCTTGCCAGGGACAACAGGTACAAGCAGATGTAGTTCTCCATAGTTCGTTACTGCCCCGCCTAGGCAAGGGGTATTCACTGACGATAGTTCTAGCTACTTTGAAGTGTAGCCATAACATTAGTTTTCGCTCGTCTTCTACTGTTTTTGTAATCTGTGTCGCAGGAAAATAGAGAAACCAGCAATATCACGAAATCCTTTGCATTGCAAACATTTCCTAAGCAACTGGACGTGATGCGTTTGGTTGATGAGATAGGTCATACGAGGTGGGCTAGGCTAGTTAGCTTCATCGCACCACTACTAGGGAAACCCACGCGCACTGGTTCGTGCTGCTGACATAGGCCAACTTGTACCAGATGAGAGTACGACTGCATCACATCAGACTATAGGATTTGTCAGTAAAAGCGAAGAATGTTTCGTATTGATTAGTGCATGGTAATGATACAAAATGAGCGGCCTTCAGGGATTCGGGAAATCACAGGTTTGTGCAATCTTATTGTGACACATACGCATTTTGAGGCGAGATGCATCTGACTTCTTCATTTATAGTGAAACGGGACAAACTAGCGAGAAGTGAGATCAAACTGCAGCTTATTTTAGCGTGTCAGTGATACGATAACCAACCTTCACACACAAGCTTTATACGATTGACAAGACGGCTAATTCCATATGTTAAGCAAGGCAAAAGAACTGAGCGGACTACCACAATATGCTGCGACTTCTTTGGCTCAGTATGTCAATGATAGGATACCTGACACAGGGACCGGAACAGCAGATGATATTATGACGGATGACATTACGCACCGCGAGCTCGCTCCTGCACAACTGGAGCAATAA
>LQNS02278094.1:14115515-14126592 GCA_001587735.2 Parhyale hawaiensis
AGAAACTCAGACAGTGGATGACTGGGGCAGTTATAGATTTTATACAGAAAACAGACTCCACCAACTCTGCGACGATGCGACAGGTCACAGGGCACAACACCACCCAGCATGAACGCACATGCCCATGGTCGAAGTTAATTTCGAAAAGGTAGCCTTTTTCATGGGCAACTTGCGCATCTTGGGCTAATAGCACTACAAGGTGTACAAAAAAAGGGAAGGGAGAGGGGAAAGAAGGAGCAGGAAGAGGAAGACTAATGATATGATGAGGAAGCAGAAAAGAAGACGAAAACGGAGGTAAGTGACCAGTAGAATCTTCAGCGACATGCGTAAAGCTTCTGTTCAAAATAACAGCAGTAAAAATTTTTTTCCTCTTTATGCTTGTTTTGATCCACTTGTTTGAGCCATTCTGAAGTTATTTGTGTAGTAGACACAGTTAAATTATCATGGGCGCATCAAAATTTCTCGGGAGCGAATTACAGCATAATATGTACTATAGATAGAAGCGCTGGTGCAGCGGCGCAATCACAACGGGGTAGATGAAAATTGAAGCGCAGAGGCGCATGCGCACTACCTGTGGAATTGAGGCGGATGGGCGCACGCGCACTGGCAAAAATGGAGGCGCGCACATCCCTAGTCAAACAGGTCTCAATCAAATGATTGCAGATTATATCAACCAGCTGTATCTTAATTGCATGGAATGCCAACACAACCTTCTGTTGTAGCAAAAGGCTTGATAGATTCAGAGACGCCGACGGCTTGCATGCTTGCCTCCCCTTGCTCCTCCATGTGCCACACTCTTAAATAATCGAATAGTCATAGGAGTTACCTATTAAAGAAAAGGTAAATATCTGAGGCTACAGTTGTCCACATTACACGCCCAATGAAATGAATATTCCATGTAGTCCTTAACTGTACCTTTCTCTGGCCAATGCACACACCACAGGAGTGCAACCATCAATAACCGACTATAGATTAGGTCTGTAGGTAAGACAATATGGCCTAATTAACACAGTTACTCTAATGCAAATGAACTGAAGACTTTTAGACTTATCAAAGCAAAGTTTTACAATCTGTGACTCTTCAGAGCATGCAGAGACAAGAAAATATAACATATGTCATTGTCCTATGAGCTTCATTTTGAAAAATCAGTCGGAGGTGGTCCCCTAATTTACATATCATGCATATACAAATGGAAAAATCATATTGAAAATGGTAAAACTAGGATCAGAGACCTAGAAAATGGATACAAAAATTACCCTTTTATTTTGCCAAGTAAGCATTCTATAAGTCATACTACAAAATTTGGCCAATGGCCGCCTAATTTGTATAATTATGATATGCAAATGAGCAAGTCATGACAGAATGGAAAATTAGAATCTTTGACCCTCTAAACATGGCGGTAGACATTGATATTTCCCTTGTACCTCTCCAAATAAGCGAGCTAGAGCCTGGAAAAGAAATTTCGGTAATGGCGGATTTAATTAGCACATTACGCAATTTGCCCAAGGGTGCCAAGGTGGCATCAAGCAGATTCCGAATCAGCTCCTATCAAAGATATAAATTCCGCAAAAAAAACTATGTGGGACGCCAAAACCACGTTAATCTAAAAATCGGCATTTCACAACTAGTCTAATAGTTTCGAAGGTTTCATACTATGGAAATTTCCCATATTTTTAACCACTGATTGACTGAATTGCTGAACATCCAAATGACGACAGAGACGTTTCGGCCGAACCGTTAGCCCGATAACGCAAGCCGCCTCCTAATCAGCCGAGTCTTGGTTCGGTTCCTAAATTTAGCTGATTCTTACGAAGTGCAAGCGATAATACCTGCTTCAAGATCAGCTGGGTTTTTCGTATCATCAGCGACCAAAACTTATTTTTATAATCGGATGGAAGCGCTCCATAGGGCTTATGATCAGGTTTCCGTCTTCACCTGACTCTCCAAATGAGGCTTCAATCTCCATAGCGTAATCCGATGTCGGCGAATGTCGACTTAATTCCACTGATGTTACCGACAACGGTATTGCTACATAGCCTATGAGAAACTAAACACTGATTCAGCGCTGTAGGGCGAAGAGATGCACCTCACCTCAGCAACGCACCAGGCGGATCCGACAGGACTATTGTCACCGCCCGCTCATCCTGAAAACGGTGGACCCAACGGCCTTGAGGCCTTACGATCCGGTTGGGCAGCCTTGACCTTTGCAGCGGTTCTCTTCCGGCCCAACATGAAGTGGCAGGAGCATTTCAGCGGGACAGCAGAGCATCACGCCCGAATTTAGCTTCTATTTTTATCCAAAGCAGCAGGACTTTCAACCATATTTGTCACCTGGTTCTGACAGATAAACTTCACTAAGCACAAGCGATTTCTAAAAATCGTTCGTGATGAACTCACCAACACTTTCGAAAGCTTGCTCAAAGTGCTTGAAAAATTAAATGTATAGACTTACAACCTTGATTTTAGCATTAAGTGTACCTTTGATTTATTTCAAGGGTCGAAACTCCAGCATTGAAATTTATTTACACAACGGCCAGCACACTTCATAAACCACGTTTTACATAAGGCTAAACCTACGACAAACAGACGTTTATACGAGGGTAGTTCTAAAAGTAATGCCTCCAATATTTTAACTCAAAAATAAAAGATCTACGAAGACGGAAGTGGCACCATGAAAACGAGCGACCTTTCGTTATTATTTTTATTATATTCAGAAATTTAAGATTCTGTTTCCACAACAAAGACGATATCACAGAGGAAGAATGACGGGACACATAGTGTGGCGATGCACACGTGGGACCCATGCACTAGGGTGTTCCCACACAGGATCAACGCTCATGGAACAGCATGTCGGGAAAGAAAAGGAAGAACAGATGGAAGATCAGTAGGAGTAAAAGGTGGGAAGGAAGCAATGTGGGCACGAAAGAAAGATATCCCGAAGGCCTAGCTAAGGGCTAAGGTAACGTACAGGGTCCCCCTTGGGCGCTGCTCCCCATAACATAGGATGGGCGAACCTAAACTAACCTAACCCTATGGCCCATCCTATGCATGCCCCCTGAGGGGGACCTTTCGTGTCCCAGAATTTATTTTTCTATGTAGTTACGACCATTATCAATGCACTTTGGCGAGCAATGAACTAGAGCCTCGATACCTCAATCGTAAAAGTCAGCGCCTGTCAAGGCAGTCCATTTTTTCACGGTTGCAATTACGGCGTTGGGGTCGGGGAAACGCTGCCCACGTAATACGTCCTTTAGAGGTCCGAAAAAATGGAAGTCTGACGATACCAGCTCAGCACGATACGATGGGCGAGACAACACCTTCCAGCCGAACTTTGTCAAATAATCAGTGGTCTTCAAATTTGTAAGCGGCCTGGAGCTGTCGTGTTGCAAACGTAATGTTTCCTTATTCGTTGGTTTAACACGGGCAATCCTGGCCTTCAGCTTGGTCAACCTTTCAACGTAACAGTAGGAGTTGAAAGTCGCCCTTTGTTTCAAGAAATAAAGGAGCATGAGCATGACCATGACGCCCTTCCTGTTCCAGAAGACGGTGCACATCACTTTGTCTGCAGATGCCTGCATCATGCACTGCTTCGAGCTGCCGAGTGTGAGTGGTCCCATTCCATCGACTGCCATTTGGACTCCGACTCGACGTGGGGACACCACGTCTCGTCACCATGCAGTGATAAGGAATGCGGCACCTTCGGCTTCGTATCAATCGAACAAGTCCTGACAGACATCCCGTCGGTGGTCCTTTTGTTCCTGAGTGAGCATCCGTGGAACCCACCTAGCTCACACTTTGCCGTATCCTAGGGATAACATTATTTTCAGCGCACTGACATCTACAGTCAACTCTACAAGAATTTCAGTCACCATTATCCGCAGACCGCTGCGGATGAGATGATCGACGCGCACTTTGCTTTCCGGGGCGGTGGCTGTTCATGGGCGTCGGGAGTGCACTTTATCACCAACATCTCCGTCGCCACTCTGAAATTGATGAACCCATCTCCTAACTGCACTGACATTATCTGCATTGGCTTCGCAAATGTTTACCAGGCGCCAGTGAGTGCTGTTTGATTTAATGCTTTCAGGACCGAGGA
This sequence comes from Parhyale hawaiensis, assembly GCA_001587735.2. Lineage (NCBI taxonomy): Eukaryota > Metazoa > Arthropoda > Malacostraca > Amphipoda > Hyalidae > Parhyale > Parhyale hawaiensis. The sequence continues at coordinate 14,119,612 of LQNS02278094.1, forward strand.
ATTCAATGACATCTTTGCTTCTGACGCAAATCCATGACAGGGATTGTTTGCTTCGAGTGTCACACCGTTAATATATGCAACAGAGAGATGAAACTTTTAGGGCATGAGTGCGTAGGTGCGATCAGCAAATCAATGTAATTTGCAATTCCCTCGGATCCCTTCGGAGGGAATAAACAAAAATAGAGAAGGCATTACTTTTGGAACGAGACTTTTATATATTATGGTACCAACATGCTTAAAGGCATTAACGCTTCCTTTCATGAATAATTGATCTGCCTTTATCATCATAGGAACAGCACTATTTGAAATGTTATACGTAAGCAACGCCATGCGAGAAAGGGTAAAAATTATTCTCTCTTTTTTTTAAGTCAACAAGGCGACAACTGTATAACTGCTGCTTTTGGCTATGTGCAGAATGTCACCTGCCAAGGAGTCACAACGTCACGCGCAGCTCGCTGGGAGTCACAAAGTAAAATCCAGAGCCTCAGGCACGTAAAAGAAAGCCCAAGCAAATGATGTGTGGAGCTTTCGGAGCGCTAGCCACCTGCGCAAATGAACTAAAATTCATTCCACGGAAGCCACAGCCTAATGTGGGAGAAATGCTCGTGCGTGTAAACAAGCACAGGTACATGAGCTCATTGAATTTAGCGAGTGGAAAGGACGCATGCACGAGGCACGGCGGATAAAACCCACAAGAGTACAATTCCCATGAAGTACGTCTCACAACGTACACAATTACTACAAAATGTATAGACCTAATTCCCACCAACGTATATAATTCCCCAAATATATAATTCTCATAGAGTAGCCTATATACATAGGTTCCATAAAGTGTGTAGTTCTCGCAAAGTATATTATAAATTTGTTGTTATGTCATTTTTTCATATTATTTGCTCCTTATAAGAGATATATTATTATAACTTTGATATATTTTCATTCCACTTTCTCCTAAAGAGAGGAAAAGGTTCATGAAGAAAATGTAACTCTAACGAATTAGTCACAAGAGAGTGTTGACCCTATTCAACAAATACGCTACTTAGCAGCGAAAGGTTTTTTTTTTAGTACGAATACGATAGGAAAAAGAAAGGTTAAGAGCAAAGCATAACAGCCGGGTTTAAAAAAAGAGGTAGGTAACAATTAACGTATATTTTTTAAATGAGTGTAGAAACAATTATATTTTTGCTTGACTAATGCAAACTACGATATTTACAGATACGATAAAATGCACTAAAACAATAAACTATATTTAAACTCATGATGACAGTAAACTGCAACACCAGACATTCGATTTCGCGTTACATCTCCAGAACGTCCAAATACACTAAATAATAAGCACAGAAATATCTCGCTTTACGAACCAAAATGAGGCTCGTATTTGTCTCGTATTAGCGACAAATTATCCTTTAACTCGAGGCCTTCCTAGTTTAAGAACCAGGTAATCAATGAAACGCTGTAAATGCAACTGCAGGCAATTTGTGCATGTGTAAATAGAAAATGAAATAGATATAACGTTTCGAAGTAGCTTTTACATTTCGTGTAAGTGTAATCCTTAAGAAAGATAATAATACTAGCGAATCAAGCCATAAAAAATGACAGAGAATACATTTACATTGACAGTTATTTGTTATTTATGTGAGTGGTCGTGACATCCTTCAGTGGTCGCGGCGCACTCGCCTACTCCATCTCCTCTTGCAACTGTCAGAAGGATTCGTTACGATGGCTCGAGACGCATCACGCCAGTAACGATTGTTCTTAATGCAAGATGTTGCAAGATGTTCGTATAAAACGGGCGAGTACACATTTTGAGTTAGTACGGTAAGTAATATAGGTATCTTCAGTAACTGGAATAAGTTTTTGTGAAAAACAATGATTAAGGGCATTTTACGCCTGTAACTACAAAATACGTTACATACTACTCAAAGTTTTATTTAAAATAATTCTTACCGCACTGCACAGAAGAGTCTGCAATTTTTAAAAATGAGCTATCAAAGGCATTTTAAGCAGAGTAGTTCTTCAATGGGAGAAAGAAAAATATATATAGTATATACATGACATCCGTCTCACCGGTGCAAACCCTTCTTCGAACTGAAGAAGGCAAAGTATTCATATATATATATGGCGTCTGCTTGATCACAGGTGTAAACTCTGCTACGTGAAGTCCTATTAAAAATTAGCAAAAAAACTAGTAACACCTAACGTCTGTCTGATCACCGGTGTAAACTCTGCTTCGCACCGGAAGACAGAGCCAGCACACGACCTCGTGTAGCTACTACATATAGCCACAGTTCCAGAATGGCTCATCGATCTCCTGCATTGACGCCACTGCCGTAGGCTCCTCCTATTACCACGACAGGTATTTTCTGTGAGTCGTGCACAGGTGCGAGTGTGTGGCGCCACGGAGGCACCTGCTACGGGTGGGTGTGGGCTGAGGGTCAATCAATGAATGGAAAGGTAAAGTTGTCTTCGTCACACCGGGCTCGTGCTGCAGATAAATTCTCTCTGGGCACCGAGCAGTGTACGGCTGCAGTCGATCACAAATTGTCTGAGCAGTGCATCATAGGCTGTAGACAGCTGCACCTTAACCGTCCCTATTTTTGGGCAGGCCAGTGCTCCCCTAATGGATGATGAACTGTAGATATGCAGGCACTGCATCGCCACGCAGCAAGACTTCGTTCCTCTCATAAGAAAAGAACGTCCGACCTTTCAACAAAGAGCAAGGCAGAGCTCCTCACGTCTCAACCACTAAGGATATATAAAAACCAGCACAAGAGATACGACCAGGTATACCAAAGAAGAACTGGAGTACTCGCGGAAACTCAGAGCCTTGCAATACATCAACACCTCACGCGACAAGAGTCTGAGAAGCACTTGCAACTGAACAGACAATGCTCACGCGACTCAGCAAGACCGTGGGCTCGGACACACCTCACACTGTTGCCAATGCAGTTCTCGCTTTCACTTCGCTACGCGGGCTGTGTATAATAAACAGAACTGGTGAAGTGAGCATCGGTCGGGGTGCGCTAACTCCGGCTGTGACGTCATTGGTGTAAAGCGACTCTTCGCCTCTCAGAAATAATTTTATCTGTTTTGCTTGCCCGTTCATATATTTTTATATCCTATAGCGTGGCTTTACCGCCAAGGATGCAAGGTTTCATTCCAGAAGATATGAGATTATAATATTACTTGATACACAATTTGGAATCTTACAAAACTTGAAAGTCTGCGTTAATACATAATCCACAGATTAGCACAAACCTCCCACCATGACACCCTAACAGGCACTGAACCCCGAGCAGACAATACCCGTGGGGCAATGACACACACTACACTGTCAACAATATCTTCGCTTTCGCTTCTACAGCGAGCTGCAGTAACTGCAGAAAACCTTATTAGAAACGGAACACAGTTACGACGAAAAAAAAAGGAACGAAGTGGCCACAGGCGATGTAAAAAAAGTGTCAGATTACCAGCAATCCACCATCAATGCTCTTCGAATGCAAACATGCATCACGGCAAAAAATTGTTTGGTAAAAAATTCAATAAAATATGTCTAGAGTGGAGTCATTAAATAGAAAGACCCAAAAATTAGCAAATGCAAGAGGGCTCCACAGCTGAGAAGCTCCCAGTAATTTTCTTGAAGCTCTGCTCGTAACTTTTTGAGTTATGCTTTGACGGACACTAAGATAAATATACAGTCAAGCACACAAACGAATGAACCCATCACCATCAAAATTTGTTCATTTGCGTCTTTCAGCAATTTAAACAACTTTTGCAAATTTCATGAAGGTCGTCCATAACTTTTGCTCTTTGAAGCAAAAAACACACATATGGCTAGATAATGGAACTGACAGACCATCACAAAAATGTGGTAAGTTGCTTTTCGTTATATCTCAGCAATTCCTGTAAATTTCATAACGATTCATCCGTAATTTCCTGGGCTGTGTTACCAATAAAATATAGGCACATAAACAAACGGTTGGACGGATCTTCACAAAAAAGTTCATCATCAGTTCCTCCTAACGTACCAAACATTCTCTGTGAATTTCGTAATGATCCGTCCGTACTTTAGTATGGACGAACGCTCTCAGTGACAAAGAGACGAACAGACTAACAAACAGGCTCCCACAAAACATTACCTCCCCGGCGGAGGCAATAATAGCGAATGAGAGCATTTTCGCTTCTAACAATGAAAAACCACAGCAGCAGTAGAAATATGTTTTGAGTCATTACGTAGATAGAAAAAGTGAGCTGCTGACCAGTACGATAAAAACACTGCTCGAATATTCTTCACAGACCACGTACAATTTCGCTGATATATAGACAGTAAGTGCTAAGCCTTCACAGTAAATGACGACTGTCGTTGGGAAAATAAAGAAAAGAATCTAAAATATAATAAAGAGCGATATGTATTTATCTGTTTGTTTATCCATTTTCTGTCACGCTTTAACAAAACAGATAGGCGGAAATTAGCCCAGGTTGGAGGCTCTGGTCGTCCTCTCAAGCTCCATTGAAAACTGATAGGTAGAAAATAGGCCGGGTTGCAGAAGATGGCAAACGTGTCTTAAATAGGGCCAGTTGAAATTCAAAAATGAAGATATCGCAGGCTTAGTCTGATCCGTTCGAGTATTACATTCTCCATACATTGAATCTATGGCAAAGTATCGGGTGGCCTCAAGTCTAGATGCACGTCTTTCATTGCCGAAGTTGAAATCTCAGCACTGACGGTATCTGAAGCTTCGACTGGCTCTCTCATGTATCTTGATACGTAGTTTCTTCCAACAGATGATTTCGTTGCTTCAGCTATCCTTCCAACTTTGATGCAATTGTCGACGAAACATCTTTCAACAACCAAAAGACTATCGGACAAATATAACACACTAGGGTATCTATGATACCAAATCGAATCAATTCATTTCAGTGTTGCTGAACTGACAGCAAAAGTAATGAATTATTTTCATGTCAGAAAATAAGAGTCTTGATGCTCATTAACTAGGGTGATTAGGATGCCATGAACCCTCATCTGGATGATCTTTAAAGTTGGCAATTGTATGAAGGAAAGCATGGTTAATGAAGAAGGATCAACACAAATTATTCGCTGTCATTTTATGACAGCGCGGGCACACTAGTCATCTATAAAGTACACCATTGCATGGATCTTATCGATACACTGAGATTCAGGATTAGAAAAAATAACATACAGCATGCACAAGTGGACACATCCAACATAGTAGAAAATTCGCGCCTAAGCAGCGGCGTACGGCATCTAAGATACGAAAGTATATTTTTCTACAGAATCTTCTAAGTATAACCTGAACCAAATTGTATACTTTTCCATCGAAACTTAAAACTACGTAACAAACAAAATCACATTTTCTCTGATGCTTCCTTTTCATTATTGTAACTGAGAGCTCATATTACGCCACATTCGAGTACCTTCGACTGTATTACAGTTCAGCGGTTCCTCGCTTGGTGCTCCGCTGTATTGGTTCCCCACTTACTGTGCATATACGACTTTTCTATTTTGCTTTCCCCCCTCAATCAGCGATATAGGATGGACTAAAGGGTTACGACAGTTTCGTTCGCCCGGGGGACCTCTTAGTGTTTCGAAAGTCTTTCCTTAACTTGCCTACCTTGCTGCCGTCCCTTGTCTACTCCTACTAAAGCCCTCTGTGCTTTTCTCTTTCTCAATTTTCTGACTCTTTGTGCCCATGATTAGGCGTGAGAGCACCCTCATGCATGGGTTCCACATTTCCCTTTTTCCTTTGTATTTGCAAAGCAGCAGAGCCCTTGTTCCTCTCTGTCGTGTTAAAAAAGTCGTAATGTACCCAGTATCCTATTTCTCCTCTCGACGTTGAGTGTTGTATAAGTGAAGAGGCTCTAGATAAGCTTGGTCTAATGTATGGTTTGAGGGTCCCGTAACGTTTATGGACTGCCCACTTAATTAAGACTTGCCTTGCAACATTATTTCGGCACCAAAAAAATTCTCAGGTGACCCAAAAAGTACCGGTCCTCAGCGGTAGGCGTGTGTTGTGTGGACACTACGTAGTATGCGAAGTATCGTAACGGAAAATTCCCTGTATATACTTATTTAGTCATTGCAGGGTAGCTTGCTCCTATTACAAGATCTCTGCTTTCGTGCCCCTACAATAGGTACGGAAAGTACGTTCTGTGTAGACTGTCGATTATAACGAATTCATATTCTGTTGCACTGTCTTATATCACTGCTAAATTATTCTCATGCTTATCCTTCTTGTAACAAAGATGTGCTCGTTCGTGCTTTTTTCGGAAACATATCTCGCCTCTCATCAGCTTTGATTATCCGATTACTGAAGTGAATATAATCAGTTTTTCCATCTACTAGGGCTTCAAAAACCTTCACGTACAATAAAAGTTTTGAAAAAAAATTGAATTAATCTGGCTGTTCGCTGTTATAAATACCGTACCAGAGGGAAACCTTTATATTGCAATGATGCTGATGTGCGTTTTGCTTAGGAGCCTAGTATACCCGAATGTATCGGCGCGACTAGAATTTGAATTTAATTTATTACATTGGGCCAAATGAAATCATTGCTGTACGTCAGTGCCGTGCCGTAAATTGAAATTTTTATTTTTAGGTCATATAACCCACGAGCTCGACAGTTCGTCGGCGCACGTCATGTGCTATTTATTATTAGCGCCTGGACGGGAACTTTTGTAATGTTATTCTTGCGGAAACATTTTCAGCGTTTTTGTAAGCGGTTAATTATGGTACTAGAAGTACCGTAATCTATTCTTCCAGTTCCTAGTTGCTTTGAACTATCCGGACGGCCTAACAAACGTTTCGAAGCCTTCTTTTCTTATTATGCCTACATTCTGTGCCAAAGCCTTATTATGCCTACATTCTGTGCCAAAGCCTTATTATGCCTACATTCTGTGCCAAAGCCTTATTATGCCTACATTCTGTGCCAAAGCCTTATTATGCCTACATTCTGTGCCAAAGCC
>LQNS02278094.1:14126643-14139427 GCA_001587735.2 Parhyale hawaiensis
ATCCTTCTTGTAACAAAGATGTGCTCGTTCGTGCTTTTTTCGGAAACATATCTCGCCTCTCATCAGCTTTGATTATCCGATTACTGAAGTGAATATAATCAGTTTTTCCATCTACTAGGCCTTCAAAAACCTTCACGTACAATAAAAGTTTTGAAAAAAATTGAATTAATCTGGCTGTTCGCCGTTATAAATACCGTACCAGAGGGAAAACGGTGAATGTTGCTGACTAGAATTTGAATTTAATTTATTACATAGGGCCAAATGAAATTATTGCTGTACGTCAGCGCCGTGCCGTAAATTGAAATTTTTATTTTTAGGTCATATAACCCACGAGCTCGACAGTTCGTCGGCGCACGTCATGTGCTATTTATTTTCTTTTTTAAACGGACGTCTTCGTTTCTTGATCACTTTTTAACGTTCGCCTCACCATCGTCGATTTGTCAGGTCGTCTGGACTTTGATTTATTTTTAAATTTCTAGCCGCTTTCTGTCAGCAGCTGCTCACTGTAGCCGACCGACTGCATGGTTGGCTGCTTGGTTGGTAGCTCATGCCGGAGTCACACGTTGCAATCGCGCGTTCAACTTATGAGCGGACCTGCAGCTCCTCCATACATCCTCGCGATGCACCATAGAAGTCGGTGGCACGATCGACTGGCGAGCTCAACGTTCGCTCATACTTTCAGCGTGCGATTGTATAGTGTGACCTCGGAGTGTGTGATTGTACTGGGTGCCTCAAAAAAATGCTACATTTTTAATTGGCTGCTGTGTTTCGGTATATAAGATACAATCCGAACCCATATAGGATCAATTATTTTGTTTGGTGCGCATTGAAACAGCAGCCACTTGAAAATATAACATTTTTTTCGACACCCAGTATAGTGAGACTTTGGAGTGTGCGATAGTATAGTGTGACCTCGGAAAAATCAAGGTTGTGCGGGAGGGTAGATTGGTTCAAAAAGTATCGTGAACCCTCCGGCGAGTGAAGCGCCTGGACGGGATCTTTTGTAATGTTATTCTTGCAGAAACATTTTTAGCGTTCTTGTAAGCGGTTAATTATGGTACTGGAAGTAGTCTATTTTTCCAGTTCCTAGTTACTTTGAACTATCAGGATGGCCTAACAAACGATTCGAAGCCTTGTTTTTTTATTATGCAGACATTCTGTGCCAAAGCCCGGGGTGGACGAGATGCCCGATCCGCTGCGCACTTTTTCTCCCAACCCGTCACGATTGCGAGTTTTTTCGCGCATTGAAAGCATTCATGGGACGCTGCAGCTGTTCTGATTTGTTCCACACGGTTATCTCGCCTGTCATGAGGCTGGAAAAGTACACACCGTGGAGTGCAGCAGATACCAAAGACGAGTTGCGGCTCGTGCCGCCTCAGCCCAAACCTGTTCCTGAACCCCTCAGCTGTAAGGCAATGGGGCAGTGGAGCAAATGGACGGTGCACCGGCCATAGGTGCTGCTCCATATGTAGGCCTCTCCCTGACATGCTATTGCACTGTATGCATCTTTTTATTTTATTGCAATGATACTACAATAGTATATATACTCGCATACGATTAATTGTTTGCCCTTGGTACCTACGTGTGTTACATCTTTGGTTTACTGTTGGTATCTATGTTATTGGATTACACCTTTATATCATTGCACATTTGCACTGATACTGATGTGCTTAGGAGCACAGTATACCCGTATGTATATGGTACCACGTGCGGTGTTTAAAGCAGGAGAATACTTTACTGCTATACATGTGCAATGCCGCGTGCACTGTGTTGACGAACGGGTGCTTGTAAGTGGTATCCTGTTTATGCACGTCACTGGAGCGAACATATCTTAATTTCGTTGAATTAATACTGACTTGCATTCCAGATAGGAACATGTACCCTTCCCTGCTCTTCTCTAGAGCACTATGTGCACTTTGTGGGCTATGTGAGTAGGCCTATATGCACTTCTGGTGTAGTGCTTTAGTAGTATTCGTGTGCTTTTCTGTATACGGACTTTGCTCTAATCGTAAGATTGAAGCACTCGTATGTAGAAGATTTATTTTTAGACATTTTTGTATAGAGCTATATTTAATGTAGCGATTGGGTTACTGCGTTATTGCTTCTATGGGGATACCGTTGGCTTCGACCGTCAAAGAATTGATGCTCATGTGATTTTTAGTGAGTCTCTTTATATGTGTGAGCGACCAAACCTCTTTACAGCCTTGGAAGTCAATCTGACACCACACCGGCCGTGCTCTCGCATAATTTAGGGTGTGACCCACCCAGCAACCTTGCTTCTGTGCTCCTGTTACTGAGACGGCTAACTCTGCTTGGTCCTTGGATCATTGGTTCACTCCGTACACCAATCGTGTTTTTTATTTTTTTATTGTGCTCATCGTTTCGTTCAATCCTACTCCTCTCTGTGCTCCTTCCGTGTTTCAGCATTTTTTATGCGCATCGCATTTGTTGGATCGTCTTCAGCTCTGTGAAGTTTATGTCTTGTTTTTAATTTTTGTATATTATTTATATATATATAGATTTCTTTAATCGCATTCCTCTGTTTCTTTTGTAGTTCTTCCGCATATGTAATTCGTTGGATTGTCATGTATTTGCGTTCTTTTCATGTAACAGCCTTCCTTACTTTCTCCTCTGGGTGAAGTAAATAAGTAGGACTCGATGCTTCCTTTCGATCGTCTTTGATACATATCGCGCCGTAAGAAAAAAAAGCAATTGGGAGTGCCTATTATTAGTTAAGCATGTCGATGAAAACCAAGGAGGTTTAATGGACTATAGAACCCCTTCGATGAACACTAAGATGGTTATTTGCCAGCTGCTCCCGTGTAAAAACAACACAAGTTTCTCTACATATCTTTTATAGTTATTTTCGTGGGGAAAATATGCTTGTTGCTGAGCGAACCATTTCTGTTTACGTTCCTTGCACATTTTTGAAGGAAAATGACTGTACTTTAAACTAAAATTATAACAGCATTGAGAACACAATGAGCTCCACTCACAGTGGAAACACAAACGATATCTGACCGATCTGTTAGTGACGCTTGCCAGCTGTACGTCGCTCCCGACAATAAGAAGAGCCAGCGGACGGAGCAGAGAAGTGGACCATACAGTCGCATGGGACCAGAATAGCCACAGAACATCTCCTGCTGTATATACGAGTGCGTACTTTGTTTAGCTACGTACGCCAGGAAACAGGTTATACTGCGCCTTGTGAGCAGGACGAGCGGGAGATCTATACAAGGCTGAATTCGTTTAGCAAAGACCGGACTGGGCCATACAATAAATAGCTATTATATCCTTTTTTAGAGTATAGTTCTTCTGAATTGCATTTTTGAACATAAAATTAAGTTACCTGAGACTAAAAATTTAAAAAAAATAACAACCTTGGATATCTGCATTTTCGGTAATATAAGTTGGAAGAATTTTTTTCTACCATGAAAAAACAGTCAATAGCTCGAAGCGGGCTCCTCCCAAAGAATGGGTCTTCTGGTCAAGCTGGTGCCAAGTGCCTACTATATAATTATCTATTGCTATTCCAGTAATTTCCGAATGGTGTCGGATCTCACATGTGCTAGGCCTTTTCCGAGTTTAACTTTGTCGTGGTTGTCACCTACTACAAATTACAAGTCACCGATTTCTGCGTGAAGAAGTTTTATAATTGCTTCTCAAATACGAGTACGACCACACGCGTATTATGTACTCGTACTATCGACTAGGCAGGCTGGTTTCTCTCCCTAAAGCATAAAAAGCGCCAGATCACTTAACTTCACACAGCCCCAAAAAAAATTGAATTTCTGCATTAAGCCGAGGCTTGTCCCACAGCAGCGGCCATCGCTTGAGGACTCCTTGACGTATTGGGAGACCAACAGTTTTAATGTGCAGCAGTCAGCTGTTGCCAGCGGAGCAGATAGCCTACCAGGTTTGGCTAACTTCATCAGGGAGTGGACTTCAAGAAGATCTCCCTCTGAGGTCAAGACTTTGATTGGGTAAAGTCGTAACAGGTGTGACTTAGGTACCGGCCGTAACAGGGTGTGACTTAGGTACCGCCATTTTTATGTTTTGTCCAAAATTGAAATTCAGCTTTATTTAGCTGCGGCTTGCAGCGTCAACTGCTGCAACGGTGGCGGTGCTGTGCTCTTGTTGGAGGCTCGATTTCTGTTTCCCTATATGCTCGAGCTTTGTGATATGCAAATATCTTGAAAAAACCTCTGCTTCTAACCTGAATTTCTGAAGTTCTGGCATTCACATTATGTAACAAGTCATTTAGGAAACTTGATGTAGCTATATCTCCAAGACACCAACGCTACCATGAAATTTTTGGGCAATGGCTTGAGAACACTTTTATGGTTGCATTGCGCCATCACAGTATTGGTGACCAAACGAGAATAAGAAAGAACGAATAGGCAGTACTATATCGAGTTAATAATTTACATATCTATAATTTAACAGACTCAGTCCGATGCGTGATACGGTAAAGTTCGTATATCTACAGTACATAATTATTAGCTCGGGCGTTTTAAAAGAGGAAAGCGCAATTCCATCATGGAGCTGGGCAGTCTATTTGAGGTACCTACCACTTGCTACAAGCGGGCTTCGGTGGGAGGCGTAGGGGAAGTCGTGTGACATGGTGGCTCTGTATTTAAGCGTTTCTTGATATATTTAAATAGGACCAATAACGCAGATGTATCATATAACCGTATTAAATGACATAGAGATCATTTATGAATGAAAGCCTATTTCTCAGATCATGACAAAATGAAGGTCTCCAAACACTACAAGGAAGGGCAAGCAAATATATAAGCATATAGCAAAAGTGGAGGGCTAATTACAGAAGTGCAGTGACTCTCCAAAGAAATTATTTCTGTGAATGGAAATTACGAAGTTACGTCTCTGTTCATATTAGCTCACGCGTTCTTTTTCAGATGGTGCCAAAATTTCCATAACTCCACCCGATCGTCACTTCTATTGGTAGAGGCACTGAGGCAGACGTTCTCTGGCACTCACACTCAATAAATTTACCCACTGTTTCTCTTGCAATTAAAAAATGATCAGTTCGCTTACAAAAAGTTTTAAAACCTGTTGTGCCTAACCATTTTTATTCGCCATTCTATCATAGTTCGTAGGAGGGTCAAAATGAAACTAAGACATACCCCGTTCCCCACGTCATCAGGGACGGTGTTTGAGTGGTGGGCGCCACGTGTGAACCGCAGCTGCATGTAACTTAGCAAGTCTAGCGGACGCGAGACGCCCATTCCAAACGTATATATCGCTGCCATGCCTCGAATATAATTTTCCTTGTGCTGAAACGCAAACACCATTTCAACTATTTAATTGGAAAAATATTCTCCAGGTGTCTAAGGCTCGCTTGGTCAACTGTGTTGAGTTTGTTCGTCGGGAATTTAAAGGTTAATGTCAGTAAGGCGTGGGAGTTTAGTCTCGGGGCGAAAGATACGCCTTAAATATAGCCTATCCATAAGAAATTAAACCAATTCCTAAATACAGTAAATATTGTGTGGGTGAATGGCGCAGCACGAAAGTATATAGCAATTCACCACAGATACCAAGAGGAGATGTAGAACTGCAAGTGAAAGGTTTGCTGCCTCGCAGGTGCAGATGGTCAGGAGATCAGTAACTGGTCAGCAGTTCCCTCCTGAACATAAGCTGAAGGTCAAGGCGGCTAAGCCAGGGTGCGATGCTGGGCAGAAGCAGAGGTCAGGATGGATGGATACTTTCACTGTCTGTCCCACTCACTGAAAGTTCTGTGAAATCTTTCAGTTCGTTTCAGATTTCGTTCTAATCATAATAAAATTTATTGTTGAATACAAACAATTATATCTAGACACGGGACGTTTTTCATGTTATCATGTGTAGTTTCAAAAGAAGTCTGGCATGTGAATCTATTAACAGAAGCACATATTTGTGTCATGTTCAACCTTTATTGCCACTGTAACGGTGTTTCAGGGCGAGGGAAAGATGGAAGGGACATGTAGCATAAAAAATAAAATGAGGAACGCGAGCACACGGATACAACAAAGATTGTTAGTAAAAAAAATTAAGAAAACACAGTGAGGGGAAAAAAAATTCCCCGAAGCCGTGGCTACGGGTGACCAATGAAACAACCCCTACTGCTATATTCCCCAAGGAGAGCAAGTCCCCGTAGCATGAAACGAACGAAACCAACTAACCTATGAACCCTAGGCCTACGATCGATCCACCATTGGAGGGAGTGTGAAGCCACTATGCAACATTACTGCAACATTTTACATTAGATTAGATAATGGGACAAAAGATGGGCCAAGAGAATATGTCAAAGTATTAGCCCTCTCTGAATCGCCACTATGCAAAAAAAAAAAAGGAGGAGAATATATTAGTGAAATCATGTGCGTCATATGGATAACTGCAGCTGATGAGGTGCCCCTAGAGTTACCAATGATTCATTTGAGTACATTGGTTGCAATACTAATGAGGTTTATTAGTTTATTCGTAAAAATGCTTAAAAAGTAGCTAACGCAAGGAAAAATTAAAAAATCATTTGTGAAAGATAGATTAAGAAAAATAGCATATTGTATAGAAAAAATGAAACAAGTATCAGAAGCTGCAGAGGGTGTTGCTCCCAGAGTTTGTCCAGGCGGTTCTTGAACGACCGACACATGCAAATATAGGGTGAAGCTATGAAAAGCGAGTTAATTGTAGGTGCCTCGCTTCGCACAGTAGCAAGTGACTAGGAACGGACGATGCGGGCTGCACAGTAGTGTTGAAGGTCGCACGATCGATCCCCCAAGCCAGGCGCGGTCTTTGTCACGGCCTAGGCCCGCTGAATCAGCAAAATCTGCTTGTGCGCATAGCTATCGTGGGGATACCTTCCTTGGGGGTGGGGGTGGCCGGTCGTTGAACCTTCCGTTTCGGCGCCATAGTTCATAGCGACCCTTCGTCGGCTGCAGCTGCACTTACTCCTCTGGAGCCAGTTGGCCTACGCTTGCCGCATGCACGAACCAGTGTGTGTGGATTTTCAATAGGTGAGGGTGCAGTCAAAGTTGACTTTACATTTAGAGGCTCCGTACGTGACCTGCTACTGAAATTCCACGCCCGGTATGGTTGGCGTCAAATAACGGAGATTTGTACGTGTCCCATGCATGGGTGCAGAGTGCCAACCATTCTCGAAAGTTCGACATTATGCTACACCATAGCATTCCAATAAAGCACCTCGTACCACACGATACGGTAGCGGGTGGTTCTGCTGGTCCATAGCACCACTTTTCGTGCTAACAGTGCATGCTCAGATAGGCAAATAGGACGTTAAAGAAATCAGTAAAAGACAACTACCATTGCTCCAAATTTGGTTTCAAAGTAGGCAGACTGAATCTGAAAGATAAAGTCATTATTCAAAGAGACCTAATTTTCCTCGAGGCATGGGTAGCTATACGGTATTGTAAAAGCAACAATATCTCGCCACTGGCACACCAACGAGTGAAACACAACGACAAACATTAGTGTGCTCAATAACGTCGTTATTCTCATGGCCAAGGTTAACTGCTACGTACGATATAATTGCGCAGGCTGCGTACGTGACATGGAGATGCATGGACAGCGCGGGGAGCTAAGGCCCCCGCTGCAGGCGTATCATATAAGCACGTTCATGCACAGCTTACGATTCTAAGAATCAAACAAATCTGACTCAAATTTAACCCTCCATACTCGTAACCGGACACGCGCTTGCTCTGTATGTGCGGACACAATCGATAATCACTTTTTATTAGAAGGACGCTGGGTGCTTCGGACCAAATGCAGACGCCAAGACTGCGGCCCATCAGACAGTCTCGCCAGGAACGTCTATCGAATTAGAATTACGTTGATAGCTTACTAACTTGAAGAGCGAACTTTGAGTAGGTACAATTAATTACACTAAAGCGTAGCTACAAGTCATGAGACGATATAGATATGATGAAAGTGCATGATGCTTCGTTAGAAAGCCAGCATCCCATAATTCGTTAAGTGAATGATGTGCATAAAATACAAAATGAGACCAAAACTCGGTATTCGGGTGACCCAGAGAAAGCGTGTCACGTTCGTAGAAGCTTGTACGGTATACCTCCTATGCAATAAGGATGAACTGGGCTACCCTAATGTTCTTTCCAAATTAATACGAGAAGCAAGGTCATAACCGCCCCTAGTGTTGGTAACCAGTTGGTCGGGAATGAGAGCAAACAGTGATCAGTGACATTTTTTTCCGTTCTCGCCGTGGTCAAAATTCCGCTATTGAATCTTGACCGGCCTGCTTGAGTTCCGATTTGAAATGTCGAAAACGGGAGCGGGAATATTTCACTGCAGTGAAGCCTTGCCATCATTCTTTTTGTGTTATCAAAACACTACCACTTGGAGCGGGTCGAAAATTTTCGTCCGAATATACCCAGCGTCTCAGGTATATTTACATATAATACGGATAGAACGGCTATAACTAAATGTTCATACGAACGTTTCAGGCGTGAAAAAATGAACAGGTTAGTAGTAATATTAGCAGTAATAATGAAAAGCTAAGTTTTAGTCTCCTAATTTATATGAGTCAACCGGTTCATTTTCAGCCACGCTGGAGAGATTCTTATCCCGAGGCTGTAATGCTTCAGAAAATGGAATTTTCGGGATGGCCGAAAGTAGCATCTTTCCATGCAGCCACTCCAACAGCATCTTGGATACAGCCGAGATTTGGGTTTGTACTCACGGAGTAGTTGACGAAGCCTAAGGTTGACAACTTATGTTATTTCGCTGTATGCTCTATCAGATTGGGGAAACTGAACATACTGATCTGCCGAAGGGAATTGGCGGTGCTTATCGCTTCTGAAATTCCATACCTGACATCGAAAGCCAAGCAGCAGGGCCATTGAATCCTATGCAGAATTACGGGTTTGATGAACCAACAGCAGTCTTCAGGGCATTTGATTCGCTGTCATTTTAACGGTTAGACACATAAATACATGAACTAGCGTATATTTTAATCGAAGTCAACAGCCCATACACACCTCGTTCGAAAAGGAAAACCCACCGCGCCCCCTACATGGTGGCATCAGGCGCCAGCCCAACGACCGCACTATCCGCAAAGGTCACACGGGCTTCGCAGACCCTGCAGCAGCAATCGAACGGGGGCGTCGGTCGGTTGGTACGCAAGCTTTGCGTGAACTCGACAGATTAGGACAAAAATAGTTCAGAAGTGAGGGGGCCAACAGATAACTGCTCTCTGCAACCCAGAAACTGGCGCTCCCCAAGCGAAAGAAGACGCCGCTACGACAACACGCGGCCCATTGTTTAACCGATAATGCCGGTGCCACTCTATACACATATGTAATCGGATGCTCAACCTACGAACGTAAGTTCAGCTCGCAGGCAGGTCGATCAAATTGAGTACCTTAGCTGCCGACTTTGACGATGTAACGGGACGACGCGCGTGCTGAACGTTCACTCATAAGTTGAGCGTACGATTACATAGTGTGGCTCCGGTATAAACCGTACAACGGCACGAGACTATTATATATATTGACTACCATTTGAGTACTGTCTACCTTTCCACCGCCAAGGCAATCTCACTGAGAAAGAAGGAACATGACATACCTACAGTATGTGGATAACGTACAACCCACTGAGGATCAACACGCCAGAGCACAGCAAGTCGGAGAAAGAAGAGGAAGAACAGTGAAAAGCGTCATTAGTAGGAGAATGAAACTGGGAGGCAGCAAAGTGCGCACGGAGGAAAGACGTCCCGAAAGCCTAGCGACGGATATGGTAATCTACAGGGTCCCCCTGGGGCGCAGCTCCCCATAACATAGGGCAGGTGTACCTAACTAACCTAACCCTGTGGCTCATCCTAGGTACCCTGAGAGGAAAGAACGATTGACTTTCCTCAGGTAATGTCCGAATATTTTGTTCAGCCCGCGCACACAACTGTGTGTCTACCCACACAGAAGATGGAATTATCTTAATCCGAAACGTTTACTGTTGCTCCGTAAACATGTTTCGCATAAGTAACTTTTTTTATTACGACTACAACTTCCTAAAAATCAAGAAAAATCTGTGAAACAACGGCACTAAAATATTAGCCGTTAGGTCAGTTCGCTCGCTAGTCCAGTATTGGATATCCCATTCAATTGTGAATGTGAATGCCGAAATTTTACGCTTTTATGTTGTTGAAACGGACATGACGACACATTCGAACGAGGAGTTGAAGAAACTCGTTCACTTGACTATCGTGCGTTATAACATGATTGCACGCATCCTTCAACCCGATATAATGATCACTAGAGCCCGGACATAAAGCAACAACGGCTTACGTGCTTTAAGCACTAAAAATATGCAAGCACAGCATCCAAAATGAGCGCTCATGTTGACGAATTTAAGCATTGTACTTTAGGTGGGAAAAAATAAAAGCAAACTAAGCACCAACATTTTCCTATTATAAGCGTCTAAAAAAAAAAGATATCATTTAAAACACTTTTGGAGCTATGTCAACACGAAAAACAACTCTAAGCGGGCATTATTCTGGGCATAGACCTTCAGCGTTCCACACTAGGAAACAAAAAGTAACACTTATCATGGAATTCGCCTTTTTTCCGCTGTAGGCCTACAAATTTGTCTCAATTAGTCCCGTAATTGAAAGTTTCGGTGACGAAATGGAATGAATATGTAAAATTATTTTCAAGAAAAGCAACAGTTGCAAAAGCCAGTTAGAAATAGTACCTAAGTGAATTTCAGTCCTTAAACAAACTCAGTCGACACAGACTAGCTTGAAAAAAGTTTGTAAGTTTGTTGGGAAAATGGGGCTCTTCATGTGAAAAGCTACAGAAGCCACATCATCGTGTTTTCTCTTTTTTTTTTTTTTTTCTTTTTGCAGAGTTGTGACGCAGAGCAACGTAAAGTGCGTGGAGTGTCTATCGGCCTCTTTTTGTGACCAACTTTTGGATGGTTCCGCATGAATCGTGTGTTTTTGTGATCACTTTTTGATGTGATTCTGATCAATCGTGATCATTGGTGAAAATTGATCGAACCGGGATTTCACTAGCGAGCTGATCATGCATAATCACCGTAATTCCAGCCGTTCGACAAGCAAAATTCAAAATTTGAAGTGCAAAGTTCGTGATGTTTTCTTATATTTAAGGATAAATTGGATAATACTATTATGATTGTTTGTACTACTGACTTCGAGAATTGTAGTTTCGTTTTAGCGTGGACACACTATCGCAAAAATTGCCCAGTCGCGCAACTTTTCCCTGCGGCCGTCTCGTTGCCGTGACCACTACTCACGGTGGCTAAAACTGTGAGTCATTGCTACTTTAATTAAAGTATCTCAAGCGTAGGAGATATTCTAAAAGCTTCATCATTGCTGCTTGCCGTACAAGCTGCAAAAAAAACGACTCTCATACCTTATATATTCTTTTCAGTCGAACCCGAAGCCTAGAGGGCGCTGAAGCACACTCGAATACTAAGTTGAGTTCCAATGCAACTTTGGCGTACGTGTCCCCACGCGCATGGTTTTATGCCTGCGCATGTTCAATATCAGGGTTGGCAAATACCATGGTTTTTTAATTTAAACCAAAGGCCATGGCTTTTTCTTATAAAAAAAAACATTTTTTTCGTTTATGTGGTTTTTGAATGTTTTTTTTTTCTAGTTCAAGGAGATTTTTTCAACATTAAAAGCCAGCGCACCTGCGCGAAGTTTCGAGCAAGTCAAGTCTCTGCGGCTTAATTTTGCGGCCTATCGAATACGCCCATACTTGGGTTAGTCCCATAACGAGTTAACCCTATCTTACTGGGTTGTGCTACCCGACTACTAGGGCTGCTTCTGCAATACCAATACCATGGGAGAAGATCCCTTATAGAGGCCTAGCACAGTCTGAGTACCGTAGGGCTAAGGATTAATGAGAATTAGTCGCAGAAAGATGGCAACTTATTGACGACAACAGTTGCAGAAAGTATTGCGTTGGTTACAGAATCGCTGTCTGATATTTCGGCGAGGCGGGGAGGGGTAGTAAGAGTAGACCCAAGAGTCGATGAAAATTAGCCTGTGTTGTCAAGAGGATGATTGGGTTGAAGACAGACTTTTTGGTGTACAGGGAGCCGGACTTTGGCCGTACCCGCAGTAGCGGCGGGCTAGAGATGCTGATATCATTGGCAATGGAGGCCGTAACATCGAATACCAACCCAGGCAGGCGAGTTCTTGCGACGCTTGACGAGCTTAGTCAGCATATTTTTATTTGAGCACAGCGGCTAGAAACAATTGAGCTTAGCTTGAAATGGGGAGGGTCGGAGGAACACAGAACATTGCACGAGAGCCTTGCGTCGATGACGCCATAGCTCTTGACGATCTGTGATCGACTGCAGCCGTACGCCTATGGAACCAGTTGGCTTATATCTGCAGCACGATTCAGTGCGTGTGGGTTTCCTAGTAGAGGTGTGGTCAAGTTACCAACTCCATAGGCCAGGTGGAGCGAGCTGTCTTTTTCGTTCAAAAGATATGAAGAGATAAAAATAATTAGACATTAAACGAATGAAAAACTGGGCACGATGTGGCACGCAATGTAAAAGAAAGGACTGATATAAGTTACTCAATAAAATAAGCTGATTAGAGGAATACATACTTGGGGAAAAAATATCGTTAGCTGGCAGGAAAGAGCTAATCTATAGGCACAATAAAAGATTCTGATACATCAGTTACAAGATATATGGTACCGTACCGTAAGATGGTGTTATACCGGATATACGGGACATTCTCGGTTATGCCATTCCTAGAGTTTTGATCATAAAG
>LQNS02278094.1:14155838-14172538 GCA_001587735.2 Parhyale hawaiensis
GTGCTCGGCTAATCCGTTTGTGCGTTTGGCTACGTGTTTGTCGTAATATTTGTCAGCACATATCTCAAAAAGTTATGGATGGATCGCCAAGAAAACAACAGGAGTTGTTAAAGGATATTCAGAGGCACAAATGACCAACCATTGGTGATGATCAACTAGACACCTCAGTTTCTGGGCTAATTTGATTTTTCCGTTAACAGTGCATTGCTTGGCGTTGGTATGCGCTCTCAGAGCGCTTCTGTAATTTACAATTGATCTGCTTAAAATTAATTAGTGTCAAATCATACAAATGCATGCGGTTTGTGTTACCCATTAACGCACAAAGTAATTCTTTATTTCCTGTAAGAAAGTGGCGCCATTAATGTTGATAATGTTTATTTTTTGGTAGACGCCATTGTGTCGACCCAAGAAAACATTCGGAGTAGTTCGTATGCATTGTTTGGGGAGGAAGCGACTCGCGTGTACTCTCCTGTCATGAAAGATTCAGTAGGAGAGCTGTGCGGTGTTGATCAGTTGTAGTTTATACAATTGGCTCAAGTAATTATTCCCAGAACTGGTCATCTCTGGGTGACGATCGTTGGCCATATTCCCTAGAAAGATAAGCGTGTTCGTTTACAAGACTCTGACTCACGTTCTGAACTTACGTCAAGGTACGAGCTGTATGCAGCGTGGATATCCGGAGATCCATAGCGCTGCTTGTGCATACATTATATAAGAATAACAACTTTTACTAAGAACACAGTAGGTTCACAAAGGATGACGCCTACAAACAAGTACGTAGTAAACAACATGATATATTCTACAACTTAGTAGGTCCTGGTTCTCTTGCGCAGATAGTATGAAGTTTCTTCTGCTGTATAGGTTCTAACGTCCATAACAACACAGCCTAATAAACACCAACTTGTATTTATTCATTTGTATTTTTCATGTCGCACCTTAAACAAAATAGTTTTCGAAAATATGTAGGCTCATAATTATAATAATTGATAAGTTAGTACCGATCTACGTGCTTAAACAGCTGTTCGAAACGTTCTTTTCTACCCTTCCAATTACGTTGCACCTAGTACAACTTTAGCTTGCCCCTTTTTTCCACTGTCTGTAAATTTTTTAAAACCTAGGTGGCCACTGTAATTCGTACAGCTTTGCAAATGTCGATGGTAAACACTTCCCATAGCTCTCGTAATTTTGGTGAGATACAATTTGGAACGACTTGCAGCTAAATTTTTGGGATGGTCAGACAGTCCTTTTGTGCCTACCACAGGACGGAACGTTTGTACCAAGAATACGGAACGTTTCGCAATTTTTACTCTCGTGGGCAGCGACCTTTATACGCTTCGCAATAGTAGACGAAAAAAAAATTACATTTCTAAAACGTATCAATTAGATACCTACCGCGTGGTGTGGTCGGCCTATACCGGAAGAGGGGGATATGAAGGTATATAGTTTTCGGTGTTGCACCGTGCACTTGGTATCATAATATAAATTTGTTTTCATCCTAATTTTCTTCTTCTAAATCATTTACTTGGTAAATGCCGTGAACGTTTTACATAATGTGCTAAAGAGCTGATTTAATAGTTAGTTAGTCCCAACATAAGGCCTGCCATGCCGAGGCCACACCATGCATTCGTGCGGACGACTTAATGCGAAGATGTGCTGCTGGCAAATCGTTGATGCTAGCGTATCTATTCTACCGTCTTTAAATATGTATTGGAACGACGCGCCAGTGGTGCACCAGTTCTTACTTCCGTTTCCTTTATCGATACTTCATGACTGCATGTGGCTGATGAAGCTTAAGCGTTGTGCAAGCTAAAGATAACAATGTCAGTTACCAAATAATTTTAATTATATCCAAACTGCTGTGGTATTCAAAAATGACGTAGATATGTCCTGCAAAAGTTCGAGCGCTATCTATATCCGAACAAAAGACATAACACTCGTACACACGTATCTCTGCAGATGATAACTTGATAAGAAATCTTATCGGGGTCGCTGAGGCATTAAAGTTCACTTATCAGTGGAAGATCCTTCAGTATTTCCTCAGTATGCGTAGAGACAGCGTGGGTGTAGCGTGGCATATTGCGACTGTCATGTCTCTAATTTACATTTCTTTTTTTTTATTTTTTGCCTACGATATTATTTTCCAAACTCTCCGTAGTATTTAACTTATTTAACATTATTACAACCTCTATATATTGTTACTGTTATGTTATGTCTGTCCATGTTTCACTCTGTTGTTAATAAATTAATGCTACAAATGCTCTATCTGGTCTTATGCGGATTTTATCTACAACTGTGACTTTTATAGAGAATCTTCATCCTTATAGTCAAGCAACTCTACATAAAACTTCGTATCTTCCTTTTCTGTAGATTTACTCTCTTTTTGGTTCTTGTACTAAATAAACTGTTTAACTTTGCACCGTATCTGTTTTCTCGGTATATTTTCATTTTGTGCCTTTTGTAACATAATTTGATAACAGCGGCTGTTCTCTCGGATCAGTTCTGCATCTAAACTTTCCATCCATGATCTTTATGTGACTTTGAAGGTTTAATTTCCTCCTGTAACTACAACCACATTCAGCTTCCTTGATTATTATCTTAACTTGAGATCCAAAGCTTCAAACTTTGTCCATTGCCTCCAACTTAGCTCGCGTGATGGCCTGAGAGTTCCGTTAGGAACTCCAAAATCTCATTAATGCATGGCCAGCGGTCAGTGTTTTTATTTAAAAATTTATCGTCTTTTCTGTCTTCGGAGGGGTACGTGTGTGAGCTTCGGAGTGGAACTTTGTTTACGTATTGTGTTTTATATCCTGCTGTCGTGCTTGCTGCAGATGAGCAGGGTAGAGTATCTCTATGCCCACATGCCCTAATAGGCAGATAAGGGTTCGTAGCGTCTTATGACTGTATTTCAAGAACTGTACATATATTATGTATGAGGGAAAATCAGCCTGCAACAAAACTTCGAGTCAAATATAGCTAATAATATTATAGTCGCTTAACATGTCAGCTCTAAATTGATCGTCACTGGCAACTTTGCTTGACGTTTGTAGTAAAAGATTCATTCCTCGAAATAAACTTCTTTTTAGATCATGGAGAATTGTTATACGCCTCCAGGATACAGAAAACTCTTCCTTAGATGGATGTATAATATTTTTTATGATCTATAGTCCTCTACCTAAATTGTAGTGCTGCTTGTCCCTCGGTTAATACAACCGTAACGCTTTCGCCAGTACGGTAGAAAGAGGTAAAAGTCGGGCCTCCTTGACGTATCCATGATACGACCTGGGAAGAGATCAGTAGGAGAAGGAATCAAATTTAAAATTAAGTTAGTATTGCCATAGTTCACTGAGTATATAGTAGTTATGTCAGATCTGAGTGTATGCGCTACGCCCTTGAAATATTCAGAATTGTCACGTCAAAATTACGTCACGCCACTGTGGAAATACCAAAGATTCTTCGCTGCAATAGTGGTATGACGCAATTCTGACGTCACAATTCTGAAAATCAAGGGCGTAGCAATTACACTAAAATCTGACACAACTATCTTCTGTAAACAACTGTGGTAGGTACCTACTGCTCGCAGGTCTCTGTTAAAAGATGCGCTGCCTGACTTGGAATATTTAAACCTTTGTGTGCTTGATACGGGTCCGAATGCATTTTACTTGAGGAACATCGCTCTTGTGCTGTAAAATTTTCACAGGTTCAGTATTAGATAGGGGAAAATTAGAATGATAGGTACGTGGTCTGAGATATCACTCGAGAATATTGCTATTGTTCTGTAGAATTGTCACAGGTTGCAGCTAACTATTATTTTGTACCTTCTATAAGGTTTGCACTGCAGGAGATCCTGTACCATAAAAGTAGGCGTAATTTAGCGCCGTGTAAAAAGAAGCTCTGGAACTAATATGTGTCGTGTAAGAACATCTGTTTAGTATGACCTATGCCGTAGGTGAAGGGCTTGGTGTGTATGATGTTCGTGCATGTGGCAAATCGACAATCGAACGATATTTTTTTTATAATAACGGCTGTACAGGATGTAGCTTTTGTGTGTGCGTTGAGCTGTCGCTGAAAGCAGGCCTTCCTGGTCATCGCATTTTCCGAGCCTTTGTTTCTTTTCCTATTGAGCTCCTGCCTCTTCTGACTTCTTCGTTTTGCAGTAGTTATGAAAGGCTTAATTAGCCTCTAAATATATCGAACTGTACTGAGGACCTGGTGTAGTAGCTATATTGCGTACCTCGGAGGATGTATTAAGATTAAAAAGGTAATGGATAGATTTGGATTGGCTCGCTTCAACCAGAGTAAATCTCTAGTTGAACTTATAGGCATATAAATTATTCCTATATCTCAAATAGCTTGAAGAAGGCCACATACACCGGCACCTGAATTGATGTCTGGCATTCTTATGCGCATTGAGACGAAAACAGTGTGTAGAACCACTGCGCGGTGTTGCTCAAACTTTAGGGACGATGTTTGGTGGAAACCCCGCAGTGTTTGTGGCAATACGAGGATACGCTCCCGTCCCTGCTGATGCTCTTGTTGCCACGTGCCGGCTGTATGTACGTGGCTCCTCTGTGTCTCTGAAAACACTGTAAACCACGTACAGAAAAGAATGCCATCGATAGAACTTGCTTGTAAACTGCATCGCAGCTCCCCAAAGCTGCTCAAAACCTAGTGTAAACTGCCCTTCATACCGTGCAGCGCACGCTCCGGAACCGTATAATGTAGTGCTGAAGAAAGTGTACCATTCGCAGTAGGCGATCTTACGAAGTTGAAGTGAGATTTTGACTGATGGACGGAGTGCATGCGGAAAAAATGGCAGAGTACCACAGTTGTGAACCACGTTCTTTCAATTCCAGTAAGCTTATTATATCTCTGCTTCATGGACTGTGCAAAGATCTGGCGGTGCAAAAAGATGGCTGAAGCTTAGTTTGCAAATTTGTGCTTCAATTTTGAGTAGGTGTATGAGAAGTCGGGTTCTCAGTATGTTTATGTGAAGTCTGGTTTTGAGTAGGTTTATGAGAAGTCGGGTTTTGAGTAGGTTTGTGAGAAGTTGGATTTTGAGTAGGTTTATCAGAAGTCTCGTTTTGATTTTTGAGTAGGTTTATGAAAAGTCGGGTTTGGGTAGGTTTATGAGATGTTTGGTTTTGAGTAGGTTTATGAGAAGACCGGTTTTGAATTGGTTTGTGAGTACTCTGGTTTTGAGTAGTTTATAGATGTACAAAAGCAGTTGCAAATACTGTACATTGGCAACATTGCCTTAATTTTTAATTCTCCATGAGCGTATCTATGCGTGCTGGAATGTTACGCGGGCACGAGAGCTATATGTTGGCCGATTCCAGATACAGTTTTTACGGTTCCATACATAATGATCACAAAAAAATGCTACAAATTGAACAAGACCTACTACATGTATATCTAGACCTTATACCTATGATTGATTCAGTAGCTTCACTAGACATTTTTCTGGCTTCACTAGCCTAAAGTTTACAATGTAAGTGTATTCTATACATCCCTATGTACTACTTACTGAAGTTTAATATTTAAACTATAGCCTGAATGTTTATCACGCCTTTTCTACTGAAAATCTTTTCGTTTTTAATCTTCTTTGCGAATTCGCTGCTTCCGTTTTTTGTTTTCTCTCGGCCTTAGCTTGTCCGTTCTTTTTGACGTTATGTACGGCACCGCTTGTTCATTTACCGAAATATAATACATGAGGCATTATTTGTAAGAGTAGCCTAAATTTTATCTTTCTTGAGCGGTATTTTTTCAAGAACCCTAGCTCTTATTTTACTTTGGTGGTATTCGTTAAAGATCGTCTAACATTTAGATACTAACTATAGCGCAGCTTGCGATAAACGGTGAACTTTGAGATTGAGAAGAAGGCAGCGTTGAGGTGAGGCCCCACATCGCGCATGCAGATCACGCCAGCATCTCTTGAGGGCCTTGAAGTTCAGTTTACGTTCCTTGCAAGCTTTTGTCGTGCAATTGCCACATCGATGTTGACACTAGCCGTCCTCTGACTTATGCTTCGCACGGCACGCTCTTCATGTGTGGATCTGCTTCTGCAACTGAGACTGCAGAAGCGTCTCGTATTCGCGGATCTTATACTGACTGTTTGACTGTTACCCAAGCTACTGAGACCAGAGACGTCTCTTGATCGAGCACCTTACTACAGGCAAATTCGAACTACGGAGACGAGAAGCGTCTCGTATTCGAGGACCTTTGTCGATGGATGTACGCGTCTGAGGACAGAGGCATCTTGTATTTTCGCAGTGGATAAAATGATATTCTTAGAGCACCACTATCGTGGTGTATTAGAATAATGTAGAAATATCGGGACCCAACAAAGCGTTGAGGTCAGATGTTGTGTCACTCTCACTAAACACAGCAATCTCTCAAACGTCCAGTGTCAGTTATACGGGACGTACGCGTCATACATAATTCAAAATATGTTGTTCTGCAGCGGTCCAAGAACATCTTCACACACTGTACCCGAGAAGTTCCTTTCTGTTTAATGTTAACCACTGGAACCAGCTATGTTGTACATTTCATGAAACTTCACCGTTTGAGTCTACTCAACCCAGAGACTTTTGTTTATATGAAAGCCCGTACTGTTTTCATAAAGCTTCAGAAAGAAGCTGCGCAATTCAACACTGATCACACTTTCAAAGCACTTTTGTCATATATGTTGAATGCAGACAAAGTTATATATCACGATGGTTTTACCAATATTTTAAGTATACCAATTCTTCAGCATGAAGCAGAATTTCTTTTGCTGAGTGCCAAGGATCTTCAGTTTGGTGCAGCTGTACCCACGGTTATCTGCAATGACAGATCGCCATCCACACAATTGAGGCCGTATTGTAGCAGGTCATACCTCATGCTGTCGCTATTGCCTACGCAACGAGTTGAAGCCTTCACTATTTCTGGGACTCTTGCTATTGCCAGTGATAATTTTACTGGCAATCTATGCCCTGTGCTTACACTTCTTTCCCGACTTGATCTCATAGTCGGTGTTCCTCCGTGCGCGGCTCCCTCTTCTTCCATGGATCGTTTCTGAAATGGAGAGCAGAAATCCATCACTAACGGAAGCAATAAATGACTCGGTTATATTTTTCCTTGACATTACTACATATCTTTTCCTTTTACCGTTACAGTGACAAAGAAGCTCGTACAACATCTGCAATTGTCAGGATGTCAGTGATCATGCATGATGTCACCCTCACTATAGAAGATTCTAAGTAGCGACTCTGTTTGAGTCCAACGCTTCTTATGTTTACCCACTTTCCCCTGAGTTTCTGAAATTTTAAATTGACACAGTGGGTGCTAGTGAATTTATAGCGGCCGTAGAAAATGTGGGACCCTAGCTAGTTAAAGCATGCCAAATAATATATAAAGTTTGTATTGCTACACATATAGAACGCGCTGTACTACTCGCTTATACCTAGACGCCAAAAAGAATTGCCAATCTAGAAATATAATATGGCACCAATGCTATAGGGAACAATATGCATGATTCGCTGTGGAAGGTTTGAGGTCTCCTCGTTTACCATACGATGGCTTTAGTCTACGTTTTAATGCTCAATGTAGAGTGATTTCGTGTAGGAACAACTTAATTGTCATGTCCTCAGATCAGGAAAGTGGCCGTTCGTGGATTAAAGTAGAGGCTACCCACGGTTCTAGGCATTTTCGCCGCAAACAGTTTCGCCTCAAGCAGTTTCGCCGTAATGTAAGTTCCGTATGGCGAAAAAAATAGTATATATATATGATGTTATTACGCATAGATTGTTTTCAATTGCCCTGGAACTTACACTTTGTTACTTAGACGTTACTTTGTAGCAACGTTTGTTGTAGTATGTTTGAGTCCTCCTTGCCTACGTCAGTGCCTTATAAACATGTGGTCATCGCATATTGATTAGTTTGTCGGATACGTATACCTCATACTTTTATTCGTTGGGTGTGTTCTGGATTCACAACTACGAAACTTTAGTGTTATTAAGGTTCATTTATACTTGTGACTGCATAAGAATAGAAGGAAGTTGACGCCGGTTTTCTTTGTATTTACCCTTACGTATGTATGACCAAAAGGAATGCTAATGGTTTGATTGTTTAATAGCAGTGTTACCATATTTATGCAGTTGTGCCTAAAATTGTACATGGTAAAATTTCACAAGTCACCGGCCTTGGAGTAGAATATTATGAATCATATATCTGGTTTAACTGGGTCATTTTATCATCCATGGCATTTACGTTGCGTAACCTAACCTAAATGGAACCTATGCTATGTAGCTATATAAGAGGATGGAGAGTACGCGGCGACCGGCAACACAGGGTTCAGCCGTTAAATTCAGCAACGCTCTGGAAAGTTCACCAAAGCACACGCGTTGGTCTGGTCCGGACCAACAACATTGTTGAAGGGTTTCATGTAACGCTCTACAAAATTCGGTTACTAACGTGCACCCCAATATATGGATACTCATTTCCCGTTTGAAAAAAAAGTGCTTTGGCAACTAAAGAGAAACTTGACATTGAATAGGGACACGACACGCGCCAACGAGAAGCCTACGCAAGCATCGATGTCAGGCTTATAAGAATCAAGCATTCAAATACAAACCGAGAGACAAACTTTCATTTCTGCGCTTGGTTGCAATGTTCTCCATGATTATTAAATATTTCAAATTTACTTCTGTAGAGTGAAACATTTATAATTTTAATTAGGTACAGCAAAATTTTCCCAGCAATTACTCTATTATTGCTATATGTTCAATAGACTCATCATTTGACGTGTGCTTTTTAATCATTATAAATATATAGCTTAACCTATGCTTTTGAATGCTTTAACTTTAAAACATACTTCATTCCGTGTTTTAAAGTTGACATAACTATAAGCTCGGTTTTAATAGTTGACGTTAGGTTTGATTTATGTTTATTCGGTGATGTTCAATTTTCTTTGTTTTTACATGTTGCAATTTTTTTGAGAATCTGTAGCACAAATGGTGTGAACGTTGCGTAAGCAAAGTTCAACCTAATTTTCAAACTCTTGGCCGTACGGAACTCTCATTGCGGCGAAACTACCTGTCACCGTTACCCACCACTCCCCTGGGAGGGGGGAGGGGAGCAGTTAGTGTACGAAAACGTATCTACAGGTAACATGAGAAGTCGTTATAGAACACCAAATAGGGACCAAAGCTATAAAAAAAAAGTGTTTGTCTGCGTATAGCAGCTAGGAGGGGTACTAAGTACCTCTCTGAAAGCCATGCAAAGGAGGGCCACCGTAGAAAATTCTGGAAATCACAGGTTGAACTAGAGCACTCTAAGAGCGCATACCTCAGCCAACTAAGCCAACGGTAACGAAAAATTCAAATTGGCTCTGAAACCATGATTTTCTTTGAAACAACTCCAAAATCTAATCATTTGTGCCTTTTGATAGTATTAACAGTTTTTGCATTTTTTTAAGATTCATTCATAACTGTTGAGTTAATTATGCTGCTAACAAACATTATACAAACATGAGTCAACTATACAAACGAACCAAGCGATATGCACCAAAATTTATAATCTTTCATGTCCTTTAACATTTCTAACAACTCCTGTAAGTTTCATAAAGAGTCATTCGAAACTTTTTGAGTTATTACGCTAACAAGCAAAAAATCAAACTTAGCGATAAACACACGAACGAACAAACAGATCATTACAAAATTTGGTCATTTACTTTTTGTGATATACCTAACAACGCATAAAAATTTTATAAGAATCCGTACATAACTTTTTAAGTTATGGCATTGACAAAAATGAAGCAGACAAACAAACAAACCGATGGACGGATCTTCACCAAAAGTTATTCATTTGTTCCTATTAACATACCTAACAATCCCTGTAAATTTCGTGAAAATCCGTTCGTAACCTTTTGACTTATCTTGGTGACAGACAGAATAACAGACAGAGAGAAAGACAGACAGACAAACCCGACGAAAACATAACTTCCTTAGGGAGGTAATAATGGAATATGTCTGTTTAATCAGCAGCTGTACGGGGTCTGAGGGCAAAGAGGTAGCTCGTTGTACAAAGAATCGTCATTTTTCCCTTATAATCTCCATATATTTTATGAAAGTAGTTTGGTTTTTGAACTCGTCGTGGACATAGCTAATATCGGCCAGTGACTCCGTTAACAATTATTTAAGTTTGCTAGACAACAAGCGCCACTCAAGCACCAATAGGAATTCGATGGTGCGGAAATTACTTAAAGCTCCACTACTCTAAACGTCACTGCTAGTAACGTGCTAAGAATTGCTGCTCGGCTGTGTAACAATTTGATCGTGCGGAGCAGAATACCAATGGTGCCTGGCACCTGTACTTTCGCAACTTACGTGTCAAAGCAGCAATTATTCTCCTGCTGCCTCGCCGGACTACGACCAGCGTTTGCTAATGATATCAAGCGCAGGGTTATCGGAAATTTCCACCGCTCAAGCCAACTGTCTTTCAGATATGATAATCTTCGCTGCCGGTGTCAGAAACAAGTTACTTATGTTAGAAACTTGTACCGCAGTTAACAAATAATGTGTCGACTAGTGTACTGAAGCTTGGCCTCCGGTGGAAATATGCTTTGTTGAAACATGGAAAGTTTCACCAGCGGTGGAAAAAATATGCTCTTAAGACCAGAAAACTTTTGCTGCAAACGGAAGAAAGACATTCACCCCCGGGAGTGAAAAAGTTAAGATATTGAATGTGATATCTTCCGTCGCCCCGCAAAGAAACCAAAATGTTAGATGCTTGGCGCAGCGCATCCTGCGGAGATAGTCCAGCGGACGACCACTCGTATCCTGAACTGATTTCTCTGAAGCGCGCTGCTGTCTTTTCCCATCTCTAATCAGTGTGTCTGAGTAGTAAGTCTTGTGCATACGCGGTGTGTGTCCGTATAACCGTGGTTGGATTTCTAAACATGTTACTTCGAACGTTTAACACTCAGGCTTACCCATTGTTGATGTAGCTTGTTGTATAGGTCACTGATATAATGTATAGTTGTCTACAGTGCAGCGCAGTGCGTTTGATATGAACGCCGCCTTGAAGGAAAATAGGTTTGGTCATAGGGTTTGCTAATACGTAATTGGTTCATCCATTTTGTGTTATGAGGAGCAGCGCCCCCAGGAGGGTTTACACTTTTTACTTCAGCCTTAGCCAGGGTGTCGAGACGTCTTTTCTTTATGCCCACTTTACATCCTTCCATTTTCATACTCCTACTTTTCAGTTGGTGTTTTGCTCTTCCTACGGCCCATGCGTGTTAATCCTGTGTGGGACACCCTCGTTCATGGGTTTCTCACTTCTCTAAGCATACTGTCTGTTTGTGACTTCTGTCTTCCTCTTCTTGGATCACACTTCGCTGTGGGTAGGGGGGGGCTTAAACTAAGAATATAATAATAATGTCACTGTAATCTATTGCTGTGCGCCCCGTGTGATTGCATCTCTGGGAGGGACTCCACGGGTTACCTTAAAGCTTTTGGGATTTATTTTGTGCCCCCGTCTTTCTTTTTCCTTTTCCTGCATCTTCTGACGATAATTTTGTTTTTTATTTCTTGCCTGACTTGTCGTACCTGTGCGTGTCGGTCTAGCGTCGGAACACAGGTCCTCGTACGTGCATGGGTTTCTCTAGTGTCCATCAATGTGCTTAATGTTCATTACTATTCGTTTTTATTCGTCGGCTGCACATCCAAGGAAGCTAATGCCGGGGCCACATATGCATTCATACGAGCAACTGGAAGCGAGGTTGAGTAACTTACTCGTCGATTTGAAACATACGTAAATTCCGTAGCATAGATACGGTGGCATGAATGATATGCAAGCTGCACGTCCTGGCATCATATTGTTCCTATGAAAGCTTAATGTGCCCCGTCATTATACTCATTATTAATGCCTATGCGCATTTCACTATTCCTATTTATATATGTAGTGTGCACGTATTTTGCAGCGTTACCACAGAAAAACGAGAGCTTCGAAAAGTATGAAGATACCGCTTTGCTGGCGGTAATTTTAAGATAGCTGATTTTTCAGAGCAAGTTGATCATTTGTTTCATAGTTTCCGATGGATTCAAGATTTTTCTATCTTGTCATAAGACTTTCCGTTTCTACACCGCCTATTCTTACACTGTTTCAGGAAAAACTGTGGTATAAGTTCGAAAGTGAATTTGTGTTCTTGTTAGGAGTGGAAGAAGTGCAATCGATTTTTTATTGATGTGACTAGAAGTTTTTCGAAATAAGTTATTTATTTTATTTGAAGGAGAGTTACCCTCAAGAAGTTTCTATTATCAGTGGGTGAAATAATGTCCTATTCGCTGTTTGCTTAGTCTTTATACAGGGTGGGGCACAAATAGATACTGTTACAAAATAACGCTCTTAACGCTCTTGATTATTCTTTGTGAGGACTCCTGGAGAGTGAAGGCTGCTCTACTCTTAGCCAAAATATTGAAGTTTTTAAGATAAAATTGGACAAATGCTGGGAGAAAATACCCTTACATGTTGTGCGTACTGCCATAGATGATTCTCAAAAAGACTTTGTAGCGTAGTGAAGGCTCGAAGGAAACATTTTGAATAATACTTACACCATATTGTTCCTTCAGTATTTGCTAATAAATTTCTGTAATTGGAGTGCTTAATAATTTTTTTGCTGGGACAAATCTGAGTTTTTTTTTGTAACAATATTTATGCCCCACCGTGTACTAATTTTCAATAATAATAATAATAATTGATTTTTTGTCATGCTGGCCATTAGATGCAATATTGTAAGTTGTACGTCTAGGGTGTACTGTGCTCATTCAGCGTATCAACGTGATTTGTGGATTCATTACTAAATATTAATCTTATGAGAATAAACCATCACATTCCTGTTTCTCGTACAGGAAACCATTATTTTTTACATTTTTATGGATATATCTCGGTATTACCGGTATCTAGAATGCGCAGCAGCGTCCGCACGTGGCCCTAGAGGACTCCAGAGGTTATCGTAGGCCTTGGAGACGTCTTGTTTCGTGTCCACTTTGCTTCCTTTGGTATTCCTACATATATAAAGTTCTCCTACTGATGATGCTCTCCTTGTTCGTCTTGTTTGCCGATTTGTTGTTTCCATGCGCATTGATTTGGTCCAGGAACACTCTCGTGCATGGGTTCCCCGTGTCTCTTGGCATACTTTGTATCAATTCTTGTTTCTTTCTCCTAAGTAGCTAATTTGTGCTGGGTTAGGAAGGCTTACACTACCTTGTATACTAATACTGCGTGACTACTTATACTTAAGGTTACGAGTCGTGAGCTGTGCGCCTTCTATAGATAATTATTTACATGTCTTGCACAACGTGACGTCAGTCTTGCTAATGATACTTTATACTTACGAAATTTAGTTCATGAATGTCGAATTGTGGCACGGGAAATGAATGCTGTCGCGAAGACCGAAGTTGAAAGTTGCCTGAGGTTGACTTTTGTTGATGGTGCCAATTATTGTCGTGAACCGCACCACCGTGATGCCAAACTACGCCCTTGGCCGAAGCACATCAATCACGTCCCTGTTCTGTGCTGTAAACAAAGCAATTATATTTATCTGTGCCGATAATTGCACAGTCCTATTAACAGGGTTACCTTGAACTGGCAATTGCATGGGTTTCCATGCACACAAAGACAGGAAACTTCATTGTTCTATTGGAAGTGGGTGTGCTTAGGTAAACGATGTAGGTATGCGTTGGAGTTACCATTGGTTTAATAAGTTACCATTGGTTTAGTAAAGTGCAACATGTAAATATTGCATGCGTGGTGCGTCAAATCTAGTTGCCAATGAGTAATGTTATATTGCCTATATTTGACTTTATACTCTTTTTTTCGTCTTGTTTCCTGATTTCAGTTGCGGTACCTATTTTCAGCCGAAGTCACTATGTCGTTTTACGTTGTTGATTGATTGAGCAATACCTTGTCTGCTGATTGAAGTTGCGGTGCCTTTTTGAACTTAAGTAATCATGTCGTTGTATAGGTGGTCAACCAAAAAGAGGGCCTTTTGAAAATTCACCCGGTGACATCCTAGAATTTGTTTTTATGTTCTCCTTCCTTAATATTTCAGATTTTCAGAAACAGTGTTTTAGCAAAGCAGAGGATTTATTAAAAAGTTTGTCGAGATGGCAACTACAGCCCCTGTGAATTCTTTGCTAATCGTTGAAGTAAGTTTTGACGCGGCTACCGCAGTCAGCTTAGTTACGAAAGTGCTCTTGATGTGCTGCAAAGTAAATGTTTGGGAGAATATGCCTTATTGAAATACCTTGATGATACTTCGGACGAGGCCCAGGTGGCGTTATGCACGCAACGCAAATAGAAGTAAAATACTGATGATCTCTATTGGGATCACTCACTGAGTGGATACAATGATGAAACCTAGACTATAGATTGATTGATTGATTGATTACCGTATATTTCTCCTCGGGCGGGAAGTGTTCTTGGATATTTTATAATCTATTACGGCTTATACTAAAAATGTCTTGTATATTAATTTCTTTATAATTTTACAGCTATGAATTTACAACCTAATCAACAAGGCTCAGTACCATCACACACCAAACTAGTTAACTGAACTATATAGCACCACAATAGTAGTACCATGCGGTTCCCTTCTCACGGAGAGAAATATAATAGTTATGTTTTCTGCTTACATTACAGCTTGTTTCATTAAAGTAAATATGGTAAGTCCATTTATTTCTTCCCGAGGAGAGATCTGCATGGCTTAACACTATTTCACCTGATTGACTAAATACTATTGCATACAATATCATCCACTAGGTATGGCGGTACCATACAGCACGACCTACAGCTCAAACATTTCAATTCAAAATCATGTATTTATATCACATAATAGGACGGCTTTCATCAATTGAATTATTACCTCCACCAAGTAGGTTATGTTTTTGTGTTTGTCTGTCTGTCACCAAGATAACTCAAAAGCTATGGACGGATTTTGACAAAACTTACAGGGATTGTTAGGTATGGTAGGAGGAACTGATGATTAACTTTTGGTGAAGATCCGTCTATCCGTTTGTTTGTCTGCCTCATTTTTCTCAATGCCATAACTCAGAA
Source organism: Parhyale hawaiensis (assembly GCA_001587735.2). Lineage (NCBI taxonomy): Eukaryota > Metazoa > Arthropoda > Malacostraca > Amphipoda > Hyalidae > Parhyale > Parhyale hawaiensis. Next base: position 14,170,932 of record LQNS02278094.1, read on the forward strand.
AGTTATGGACGGATTCTTATGACATTTTCATGAGTTGTTAGGTATATCACGAAGAGTAAATGACCAAATTTTTGTGATGATTTGTTGGTTCGTTCTTTAGTTTGATACTGTTTTTAATTTTATGCTTGTTAGCACAATAACTAAAAAAATTGTGAATGGATCTTTATGAAATTTATAGGAGTTGTTAGTAATGTTAAAAGACATAGATGATTAAATTTTGGTGATGATCGATTGGTCCGTTTTTGAGCTTAACTAATAAGTGTCAGAATGTTTGTTTGCAGCATAACTCAAAAAATTATGAACGGATCTTCAAAAAAATGATAAGATTTTGGTGTTGATATAAAAGATCATGGTCTCAGAACCAATTTTAATTTTTCGTAACCGTTGTTGTTGTTACGTTGGGGGCGGCTCCGGAGGGGGTCGGGCGTGTGGCGGAAGGTATGAGAAGGAAGGCAGGGAACACAAGAAGTCAGTCACAGATAAAGGGCTGTCACAGATAAAGGGCTGTTCGCAACCGTTGCCTTGCTTGGTGGAGGTATGCGCTCTCAGAGTGCTCTAGTTATTATTATTATTAAATGATTAGTTGAACCACCGTTTCCGCAAAGGGGCGATCCGCACAGTGATGCTAGTCGGCCAGAAGGCTCTAGTAGTAATATCCTATCACGAAAGCGGCTCTCCTCTGCCATATAGTATAAGTTGACTTAGTGCACTACTACTGGCAAAAAAAAACACAAAGAATAGGAAAAGACACTCGAGTGGACGGCCCCTTTCGTGGCCTTCCACACGAGAGAGACTAAAGGTGTCCCGCGTACGAGGTCAGCTGTCTCTATCCACACCTCACGGAACGGAAAGGGAAAAAATAGAGAACCTATATAACTTTACAATACTATCTCTGCTGGAATTGCGGCCAGCTGCAACATACCCTGCGGAGAAGACACTCAGGATGATAAAGTATTGCTATGATTAGTCTACATAACGTCCAATTATGATGAATAACAGATCTCGTAGTTAACTCTTCCATATTGTATTTTGTTTACTGGTTTGCTACAGGAACTCTAGGAGGACCAGCGATATTCATTCATTCAAACAATTCTTTTTCTAGGAATAAATTGGCCTTTTATTGCTTTTATTGGATCCGAGTTGGGTGGAATTTGCAAATCCATTACGGATGATTTCATACTTGAGTTTTTAAAATTAAGTCGTTTACTGCCCTGTACTTTTCTGCTGGTCTTCCATATCACTTAATTTTTCTTGAGGACTATAATTAATGCTTACAAATACCTTGAAACTTCACTCTTTTCAGTTACCACGCCGCGTCTATGGGGGTGGTTCCACTCCTGAAGTACTGCTATATGTAGTTTGAAGTAACTTTATATATATTTTCATTTTGAATGCATCCATGTGGCTAGAATCGGTGTGAAAGGGTAAGAAAGAGCTCGGCATGCTCTCTTCCCCTAGCCGATTTGACTTTCTTCCGGCGAGAGCGGCTGTACACGCTGGAAATATGGCCGGAAATGACAGTCTTACTGTCATATTACTCTTGGTAATCGCTTCGGCCCGACTTGGCCAACATAAGCTTCGAAGAAAATACAACCTGGTTATTTTAT
>LQNS02278094.1:14204031-14226550 GCA_001587735.2 Parhyale hawaiensis
GACAGGTCTATAGTTCGCTGGATCCATGCTATTTCCAGCTTTAGGAATAGGTGAAATAATCGCGTGCTTGTAGTTGAGTGGAATTACTCCATCATCCATTGATTTCCGCCATCTTAGCCCACTTAGGGTCTAAACAAAACAGTTACATGGAAGGTTACGCATTAATACGTATGAAATTTAGTTCAAAGAACTGAGACCTCGGTTAATATTCGTCTTATCCCCCACCCGAATAATAGGACCAGAAAGTGATTTCTAGCATAATTGAGGCATTATTATATTCCTGTTTTTACCACCACACCGACGTCATACGACGTGATCCAAGCAGTGAGACTCAGTTTATTATGTCGCATCAGTATACGAATGTTTTATCTCGGCATTTCTGCCGGCAAGTCTCAATTGGCCGAGCGCGCTACTACTGGCGGGAAAAAAACGTACAGGATAGAAAAAGACACGAGAGAGAGAGAGAGAGTAGAAGTGTCCCGCGGACTAGGTCGGCTATCTCGATCGACAGCCTATCTCACATAAGAGAAGGGGAAATACAACCTATACAAGTTTACAAAACTAACCTCGTCAGCAGGAGCTGTGGCAAGCTGCAACATCTCCTGCGGAAAGGCACTGGGACCCTTGGGTTCGTGAGGCTTAAATATGTTGTGGCAGGGAAAGGGCCCGCCAGAATATACAACTGAGAGCGCATAATTGAGGCGTGCTGAAAACGAAAATGACATCAAATTTTTTGTGGTAATTAGGCAAACCAGGCCTACACCTGACATAACCTGCCCGATGTTATGAAGGGGTGTATGCCTAACTACCCGATAGTGCGGCCTAAAGAGGAGTGAATGTGAAGGGGTTTATGCCAAACTACCCGACAGTACGGCATAAAGAGGAGCGAATTTGTCTTATACGCATACGTATGTTACCTAACCGAAAGCAGCAGTGCGCTCCGACGGGTCAATTAAGAAGCTGAAAAGACGAAAATTTGATAAAACAAAACAGCATTTCCACAAATGAAGACCTACATATTCTAATTTATTTTCAACGAATCAAACTATATCGATATAAATCTGACGTTCAAGTGGGGGATAAGACTAATATTGTCCGAGAGACCTCTACACCACTACATATAAAAATATACTGCGCAATCTCCAAGTGTTATGTCTATGCAGGGGGACGACTGAACGGGCGCGACACAGAACAAGAGCAACCTGAACGACTGTGACTAGAATAGGCGCTAATTGGAATAAGCATGAAAACACCAGAAAGCGAAACGCTTCCTGGAAAATTGTTGCTTCAATCTGCATGAAATAGGCGCAAACAAGCGCCTCATGTAATAAGCGCCAAAGTGAAAACGTAGGAGGCTAAATCCTAATGAGCCAATGCTCACAGAATTGTGTTGCGGACTAGCGTAGGAGAAAAACAGAAAAAAAAGCACACAGCCTGCATTTTATACAGCTCTATGATATCAATAGGATCACATATGCATATTATGAATCAGCTACCGCATCAAGTTAATTCCTAGGCTAAAATGAAAAAAAGGACTCATCAGCAAAACATAGAAATTAAGATATAATAGAGAATAAAAGAGAAAAAGATAAAATACGTATGATGTATACATTATTATATTGAGTAGTTTAAACCTCCGTCTCCACAACGGCGATCCAACAGAGGAAGAAGCAAGGGACATATAGTATGACTATAGAAATATGGGGAACCCATGCACGAAGGTACTTCCTCACTGGATCAACGTGCATGAGAACAGCAAGTCAGGAACGAAAAGGAATATCAGAATCAAGCATGAGCAAGTAGGAGCATGAAAATGGAAGGAAGCAAAGATAGACGTCCCGAAGGCCTACCTAATGGCTAGGGTAACCTACACAAGCCCCCTGGGGTCGCCGCGCCCCATAACATAGGATGGATGTCTACAGCGGAGGCAGAAAAATTTACTTAAAACTCCTTTAATCGACGTGTTTCGCACTAAGTAATCAACTAAGTGGAGCAAAACAATAAGACTAGGGGAATACGTGCCACAGGGATGACTGAAATTTCACGTATTCTAGTCCGCAACAAAAAATCTATGAGCATTCGCGCTTAAATGTTCAAACTAGTTTTCAGTTTCGCGCTTATTCCAAGAGGCGATTGTTCGGATTCGCGCTTATACCCAGTCGCACCTATTTCATGAAGCACCGATTTTCCCGCAAGTGTTTCGCTCGCTCCACAGCATTTTTGCGCCTATTCCAGTCGCGCTCATGCAGCCCTCCCTATGCAGGTGCGTACACACGAAGAAATAAGGGCTCTGCGCTGATACGAAAGTGGTGATAATTCCTACATGCTATGAGAAACCCGACGACGCAGTTCAGGAAGCAAAGAATGCAACGGGAGAACTCAATAGGACTACAATAAAACTTAGCCGTGACCGCACGCAGCAAATTTACATCACATCGACGAGTCGAATAATTGAGTACGGGACCTCATGCCTTTGTATGTTGTTTTCTTGAACATATCACCGCATTTTTTTTCGATATATTTCATTCAATCTCCCGCTCATGACTGGCTAGCAACTTGAGCTGCAAACTACAGTACTGTAAAATGTTGTCTCCAAGCACAGTAAGTTCGAGCAAGAGTCTGTTACTGTGGTTTCTCTCGCGTACAAGATTGGCTTTGCTTTGATGGTGCTTAGGTTTGTTGGTAAGGAATAAAATGTTCTGTGAAGAGCACTGTGAACTGAATGTGAAGTGTAAATAAGGCTTCAATCAAGAAACAAGAAGTTAAATCAGGTTACCAAAAGGGACAAATTCGGCGCTAGTGCTGGGAACGTTTCCACCAGCATGCACTGAAATTTTGTATAGTTAGTTGCTAAACTAGTATATATTATCTTAATTTATTTATACGTTAAAGATGAATTTCGCAATTTAAAACTATTTATCTGGTTAAATTAGTTGAAATACTCCTAGGTTGCTCAGCCATAGATTCGTCGATGACGACGTCACTTTTTGGCGCTAATTTCTCAGGAGTCCTCCCGTTACGCTCTGCCTCCTGACGCAGCTTGTCCTCTACAAGTGATTACACATCTATTTCAATGTTGTTAGCAGCAAGCCCAAGACACGCACCCCATGCTACAAAATAAATTGATCATGTAAGCGGACGGGGCCACAAAAAATTCGGTAAAATTTTAGTATTTTCCCATCCCAAATAATTACCGTTTTTTTTTTTTATTTTATTCTATGTTTTTTTGGGGTGTAGATTAAGAATCTGAAGTCCGTTTGTGGCGGTCGGACCTAGTTTGTGAGATATTTGACTTAAAGTTCCCATTGTTTTCCTATGGGGAAAAATACCCGGCGATGGCAGAGTGTAATGGAATAGCTTCTAAATAGGTTTTTAACCTAACCTAAATACTTGTAGAACACTAAAATCCTATTTAAAAGCTGTTCCACTACACTCTGCCATCGCCGGGTATTTTTCCCCATAGGAAAACAATGAGAACTTCAAAGTCAAATATCTCAAAAACTAGGTCCGACCGCCACAAACGGACTTCAGATTCTTAATCTACACTCCAAAAAACATGGAATAAAAAAAACGCAATTTTGTTGGGATGGGAAAATACTAAACTAATACCGAAAACTCTACCACCGGACCAGTAGTTAATGAGACCACCCTGTGTTAACCTTATGCCCTACGTCCTGTGAGGAGTAGAAAACAAAACCATAAAATCAAATCGGATAATGACTAATCAAACTTAATTTACGGCACCCGATTCAGACTCAAAAAGCTAGAGCATCACTAATCGGCCTTCAAGCAGCAGTGCGGAGTCGGATCGACGACCTTCAACTCCTTGGACACCAAAAATGATCGACTAATTTTTTCGTAAACATAATATATACGTCATACTCTTGCTTCCTATCTAGTCAGTATTCGACATTAGCACAACAGAACTTAGATCTTTACTTCTATATTTTGAATCGCACCTACCTCTGAAAAAACGCGTCTGGTGTGGCAGGAAGCAGTTTGTGACAATGATACAAAAAGAACGTAGAAATGGGAATTTATTGGTGAGAACTAAAAAATAATTAGGTTGCTTCAGCTAATTGATAAAATATTAAAAGCGGGACAGTCAAAAGTCACCCGTACACAAGAAAATAATCTCCCCTCTAGTCTACATCAAGCCCCAAGCNACGTAGAAATGGGAATTTATTGGTGAGAACTAAAAAATAATTAGGTTGCTTCAGCTAATTGATAAAATATTAAAAGCGGGACAGTCAAAAGTCACCCGTACACAAGAAAATAATCTCCCCTCTAGTCTACATCAAGCCCCAAGCTTACGCAAAGAACCATTTTAAGTTATAAATCACAGGGAGTCATAAGCTTTATTTTAAACAGGAGTGCAGAACAATTTACACGCTCTTTAAGAGCCAATATGTCGGGAACTCCTGCATCAAAGGAAAAATAGCAGTAGTCGTCACATCAAACAGTGCACAAACGTAAGGAACACTGATGCTCTTTAGTTTCTCATCACACGCACACACACATACGAGGACACAACACAGCTTTGTGTCAGTAACACAACACTGGGCCATAACACAATACAGAGCATGGTGAGCAGGAACAGACAAGATGCGGAACAGGAAATACAGAGACGGAACAGATAAGAGAAGAAGCAAGCGGCACAGACAGAGAACAGCTGACAGACGAGGGAGGGATGGAAAATCACAAGTTCTGGTCAATTGCAACCGGATGACTGATGGCCAAGTCCACAATAGAATAAGAAGTCCTCAGCCCAGCAGAAAAAGTACGCCAAAAATACCCAATGCCGTCAGTTAATAGCTTGTATAAAAATCTGGAGTTCACAGTAAGAGGAATACAGAAAATTGAGGGTTTCAAAATTAATCCTCTTTTTCGTCCGATTCTTCTTCACTTTCCTCTTCGGCATTTTGCAGCCACTCCACAAACTTCTTCATCTGGTCGAGGAATACGCTCTTGCCCTTGGTTGAGTGTCCGTCCTTGTACCACTTCAGGATTACATCCTCGGACAGAACTTCACCTGGAACGAGCAAGAGATTGACGTCAGAGCTGCGGTGGGGTGCACCAGCGTAACGCCGCACGCACAGTGGGATTAAATGGGGCTACCTTGATTTTCTAGTCACACTCACAACTTCCTGTAATTGACAATTTTCTATTCTGATTGTTGCATGCTGTAGAGAGCAGGAAGTAGGCTATCAATCTGTACACAGTACTTAAATACTGTTGCATTGTATAATAATTTTTTCGAAGTTTTCAAAAACTTTTACGAGCTCTAATATATATACAATTTTACACCTCCTGTAACTCCCTGAGTACCAAATATTGGTAAATTTTTACTTTCACTTAAACATGTTTTTTTTTTTTTTGTTTCTTTCAGTATGTTAATTGGGCGAATTTAAGACAATTTACAGGTACAACGTTTCCGTCGCAAATGCTTAGTTTTTGAGATATTAGACTTTGAAGATCCCATTGTTTTCCTATGGAGAAAATAGCCGATGTCATCACAGGCTTGCTAGCAACCTAAAAGGAACCTAACCTAACCTTACTTAACCCAATCATACCTTGCCTAATCTTACCTTACCTTACCTAACCTTACTTTACCTAACCTTACTTTACCTAACCCAACCCTAATTTCGCTTGTATGGGATCGCTCGGTATTTTCTCACATAGAAAAACAATGGGAACTTCAAAGTTATATATCTCGAGAACTAAGCATTTGCAACGGAAACTTTACTCATGTAAATTGTCTTAAATTGACCCAATTTACATACTGAACACAATAAAAATCATGTGTAAGTGAAAGTAAAATAATACTAGGGTCTTTTGTTACGGCCAGGATTAGAGTAGGTATATGTCTCTAAAATAATTCGAAGTACTGTTATTCTGAGTTTTTCTTATTTGAACATTTGTTAAGTGGAGTCAAATGGGGATAGAGTAAACTCTTTATTTATCGGCATACATACTAGTGGGGTCAGATGGGTCCGGTAAATGCTACTTTTTTATTTGATCTAATTTTTATACTGACATTATTGTTAAAACTTCGACACTATGTGAAATTTATGGCCAATAGACACAATATTACAATGCATACATTATGATTAAAATATTGCAAACACCTCGCCATTTCTTCTGCGCATAATTCGAAACCCAAAATTATACCCATTTGACCCCACCCTACTCTAATGAGTGTAAATCTCTATTTTCACTTCAACAGTCACCGCATAAATAAGTCCTTCAGAGTATTTGAGGCTCTTACGTAGTCGCCGTTGAACCCACGAAAAATAGCAGCCCCATTTTTAGGGTTTGGCTCCTATCGTCGAAATGACTGGCATCAGATTCATTTCTCTCTTATATCTATATACTTCACCACGTTTAAAAAAAACATCAATGCAGCACGATTGTGTCGGGCAGTGCTCACTTACCACACGACACGAAAAACTCACTTTTGTAGAAGAGCAGGACAATTTTCTGAAAGACCTTCATGAAATTCATGTTATCGTAGCAGAACTCCTGGATTTTCACGAGGAGGTGCAGTTCAGATCGGGCAGTCTGAGTGTGAGCACGGAAGAGGCCAGTGTAGTTGCGCAGGTGCTTGAGTGCCTGGTCAGCTACAAGCTCTTCCTTCTTGTTCCATTCGACGTCAGCCATGACGCTGCTCCACACCTGTGCAAGCACCAATCAACACGTCAGGAACCAGCAACCTTTAGCTCCGCCAATGAGGGTATATTTTTTACAGGGGTTACTAATTCTGCTAACTCAAAAAGTTACGGGCGAATCTTCACAAAATTTTCAGGTACTGTACTGCAAGGAATGTCACGAACAGAGGATGAACTTATGGTGACGATCCGTTAGTCCATTCGTCTCACTACCATTCTGTAATTTTTAGCATTGAGCTGCTTGGCGGAGGTCTGCGGTCTTAGAGTGCAGCTCTAGTTGTTTATATATACATTATACGTTGGCTTAAGCGTTTCTTGATACTACAGTTGTACTTGAAAGTACAGCAAATTATTAGATGTGGGAACTTGGTCAACAAGAAAGGACAACAATCGCAGGTAGAATGAACTACAGTGTATTTGAACAGCAAATCAAAAAGTGCAACTGGAAGACCTGCACGTAATTGTTAAAATGTAGCTACAAACCTAAAAGTAGCGACAACGCAACTGCTAAACTATATCATCAAACGTCGAGTAACAACACAGTAATTGTTCAAATCTACAGTAAAACGTAAAGTTGTGATTAAATTACTGCTAAAATTACCAGCCACGTTGAAAGCGGCACAATCAGTTAGCTAAAATTGCCACTCACATTTACAGTGGCAACAAAATATTTGCTCAAATTTTCAAGCACTCTCAGCTTACAGTGAAAAACCATTTCGCTAAAATCACCATCAAACTCACAGTGGCAATAACAGTAGCTTCGCCAATGTCGTGCTTCTCGGCGAGCTGTGTAAGTTTAAGGCTGATATCCTTGATGGGAGTCTTGTCGTGCAGGTGCTGAGTAAGGTACCGCTGGAGGCTGAGAACGCCGTTCTCTTTCTTGAGAGACTGCTGCATCCTCACTACCTCGCCCAGGCCTTTCTCTTCAAACAAGTTGTTGAAATACTCAGGCGTGCGCTTGTTAGCAGGCAGGAACTCCATGATGCGCCTCTCCAGCTTAGCTTTGCGCAAAAATGAAGTTACTTGCGAACCATCCTTGAGGCTTCCCACAGTCAGTAGTACCTGTAGAAGTATTTCGAGACCTTAGAGTGAAAATGCAGGATAATGCCACTTTTGAAGACCACGTGGCTCGAGCTGTAACTGTAGGCAAGAAATGGAGAGGATGAGTCTTATTATTAAATTGACTAGTTTCAGCCTTCGTCTCCACAACGACGGCGATTCAACAGAGGAAGAAGCAAGGGACATATAGTGAGTTCTTCATACTTTCTCTTTCAGAGGGGCAGACATACTGCTTGGTATTCACTAAATGGAAATAATTCTTGGCAGTGCGTAAGAAAGAATACTGTTCACCTCTTTGTATTCTGAGCCGACAGAAAGACTTCTAGTGCCTTGAGGCTATCAACAGGCAGTTTAGCGTTTATATTTGAGACATACAAGAACTTACATACCCTATCACGAATAATTTGTCCACCTTCAAACGTCGTCAGTAGAATGGATATTCGAATGCTCGGCAGCCATACAAGTTTTTAGAAAATTCCAAAATTAATTGGTGCTAATGAGCAGACTCTTGCCAGACACTCAGACCGTACTAGTCGCACTTTGGAAGTGCGTGTCCTGATCGAAAGTGACGATGATGCTGTTACAGCAACGAAATATTTCAATAGCTTCAATGTTCGGGCCCAAAACTGTTAAAACAAACTGTCCCGATATATCAGAAATATCACCAGCATTAAAGCTGCAATTTAAAAACTTACTGGACTCGTACTAGCAGAAAATGTCAGATAAACCAGCTTCAAGCAGGTACGGTATGTGAGAAGTGGGGATAACTCGCTACTAGCCCTCCCGCTGATTACGGAATGCAGCATCACCTCAGCACAAGATGGGAGGTGTGAATAACCTACCCTGGATTTCGCCCAAAAGAATCAAGGAATATTATATAACTTATATAATTTAGCTACGTGTTAATGCGCCATACAAGTCAACTTTTTACAAGCGTTATGGATCTGAAGATCCACCTTCTAACAGTGCTGTAATTACAAAAACAATTTCAACCCTTTAAAAGCGCCCTGGTCCTGGTCAGGGTCTACAGCGTTTTCACGGCTCGCTATACACCCTTTTATCTCAAGCTTCGCTGTGCACTCTGGTCCACTTCTCTCACCGACAATTCCCCATCAAACTTAATATAACCTTTACTCTCCTAGAACATACATAGGTAGTGCCGTTCATCAAGTTCCGAAACATGGACAGTAAGAAAATGGTTTGAGTGATGCAGTACGCTATTGACAAATGAAGAATTATTACTCCATGCATTAATGGGCTAACCTGCTATCCATTTTCTTCACATTAGTAAAAATTCTGCGTCGTTCGAAATCTTGTAGAAATGCGTCCTATTTGGGTTTGTAAATGCGGACCGTGTGTTTTCTTCTGTTTGCTTTAGCTTATGACTTTTTCATATTAGCATAATTCATTTCCCCAGGCTTGCTGCTTGTAACGCGCGTTCGCTATTTGTCTCTGGTATATATGCTCTCCTGCATCCATTTGCAGTGAGACAACATGCAGCCTTGCCCTGTTTCTTTTGGCTTGGTTTCCTATCTGCACTGTTCGCTGCCAGTATGATTGTCTGCTATCTCGGCTTAATTGGGCAGATAATAGTAATTTGGGTGCCAGTTCCACAGCAAAGGCGACCTCACAGAGGTGAAAGAAGGGATATACAGCATGTCAATAAAAATGTGGGAGTCCATGCAAGAGAGTGCTCCCACATGAGATCAACTCGCATTGTGAACAGCAAGTTGGAACACGCATCACATGAAAACACATTAGCTTCGTCTCCCAAGCTAAGGTGCCACTGAAGTCCATATGGCAACAGAGGCACATGAGGGAAACGAGTTTAGATTAGATAGGCGGCAGCAGACGAACCAATACGCCAATTCCCGAAGAAACCCCAAAACTTGCGTCCCGGCCCTCTATGAGCTATTGCCATTATGTTAGTAGGATAGAGATGACTGAGGAAAAAAGAAGAAAAAATACTAGATGGGGGGGGAGAGAATCTCAGCCAAAAAACCGACCATGAATGCACGGAAGCACGAACAATAGCCGCTGATACGCGGAGCATAGAGATGTTACCTTACCTTGCAGGGGGATGCATTCAACGTAGAAAGTTCTACTGAACTGGCACGAAACAACACAATAGAGTGATCGATCAACGGCTTACCTTGCACATGAAATCAACGGCGATGCCCTCCCGCACCAGATGCTCCTGAATAAGGTTAGAGAGCACAGCAGGCAGCACCACGCCATTGACACACCAAATTGCTATACAGATGGCAAGTCGGTCGCGGTCTCCAGCTGAGAAGCCGCGTAAGAATAGCATGGCCTGAGGAAACAAAATTATTATAAAGATGTTATCATCCGCAGCGCTATTGCCAGTTGTATTTGCTATGGCAAATAGCGTGCTATAGTTCCCATTTGCTCTACTGGTGTACATTGAAGTACATTTATCAACGTATCAGAGCGGCGTTTACCACCATAAGACTGTTAAAGTTTGTTCATATTACAGCATCTGTGTCCACCTCTTTCACGACAACGACCAAATACAGGAAGAAATAAATGACAAACGTAACACCGATTCAAGACGGTGTTCAATACTCGAACGACACGCATGGTTCTAGCAAGCCGGAAGACAAGGAAGAACATGAATCTGAGCATAAAAATGGAAAGGAAGCCGAAGCACGGTTGGCATGATAGAAGGGCGTCCTGAAGGCATAACTAGCTTTTAAGTAGCCTATGGGAAAATGGCCGAAACTCTCTAGTTTATAGTGTAGGATGGGCGCACCCACTTCAGCTTGTTATTGAAATTGTTCACGAGATTAAAACTAAATTTCACTGATAAGTAACAAGAAAAAAAAAGAAAGATTGGGCATATCTCCGGGAATGTGCCTTCAGGTTCATCTGTATCACAGTATCTACCTCGCTAATCTAGCAAACCGAGAGAAGCAGACACTTGGGGAGACACTCCTAAGCACACACTGAATACCGAGCAAAACTTTTTTATAGTCAAAGATCAAGCTTCTCTCACATGACTGTGATCCAAGGAAAGGCAACAACAAAGGACATACGTCAATTGAAGCTTCGAGGCAATCAATACAAAAAGGTGTTTCCTTATTGGCTGAATGTGCACGAGAATAACAATAAGAAAAAATATAGTCGTAGTTGAAGCTTCCCTAATCACCGCGTTTACAGTGCTCCTAAAAGATGAAGAAATATGGGACATATAGTATAGTATACCAAGAGAAACGTGGTACCCATGAACGAGGGTGTTCATACACAGAATTAATGCGCATGGGAATAGCACGTTAAGAAAGAAGAGGAAGAAAGGAACACAACACAGAATCACAACTGGCAAAATAAAAATGTAATGCAGTAAATTGAGCATAGAGGACAGACGTCTCGAAATCCTAGCTCTGGCTAATGTAACCCATGAGAACTCCTGGGGACGCTACTCCCGTAACATAGAAAGGCGACCCTGACAATATTACGGAAGGCATGCTTCACGAGAGCAAACCAAGCACAATAGAACAATTTTAACTAACCTAGCCAAACGTCACAGTTTCCAAAGTGGTAGAGCTGGCCAGCAAACAACTAAATAACGCACTAGTGAGTTAGCATTACACTTGGTAGTGCCCACAGACCCACACACTCACCTTCTTAACTTCCTCCACAAAAATCTTCTCAAGGTACTTGTAGCGCCTCATGAGACGTACAAAGAGTTGAGCGTACGGCTGCAGGGTCTCAATATCAGCCGCTGGCGCGCCAAAGACGCACACTGTCGTGCGCACCGGCCCATTCTCGGCTCCATCCTCGCTCACTGCCCCTCCAGGAGCTGAAATAGTAGTATGGAGCTACTTTATTGGCGCCGCGAGCAGCACTCGCGCCAGGCCTACGTAACTTCTCTTACACTCGCAGATATTATTCTCAGCAAAAGTTTCACGAGCTAATGATATGGTCAATGGCCTCAATAAGACACAAATTTAAATTATCAGTCTCATGCAGAAGACTGTACTTCAAAGCTGGGAGCTGAAACAGTCAATTCATTACTCTGCAATAAATACACAGTACTTGAGTTTTCCATCCTACCTTCAGAAAGTGTCAACTTTTGACAAAGATTAGAAATTATGGACATTTGACAAAAATTTAGAGTGTAGCTATAATTTTGTCAAGGATGAGCTAGAAGTTGCGTATTTATGATGTGGATTTGGAAGTGTTGACTTTTCACAGCCGCCCGTCGCTTGAAAACACAAAATGAGCAACCTAACTTGATTGCGTAACACGCAAGATACGTTGCAACCTTTTGCTCCTGGAACATTTGGACTCTATGCAAACTGGCATACACTATATATATTATATATGGAAGCAAGCCGAGATAGCTAATATGTTTTCATTGTGGTTACATTTTATGAAGCTGCGGGCGTTTCAGAAATATAACATTTCAGCTGCAAAAACACTAAACTTAGATCCAGGTCAAAATGATGAAAGCTTCAACTTATGCAATTTGCTCTCAAGAGTAAACTTCAAAGGCAGTAGTAATCCATAGGGATGTACCGGATATCCAGTTATCTGGCACTTTTTCAACTAGCCATCCAGTATTAGGCCGGATAGTGAATCTGTTCAACCGGATTATCCAGCAAGCTGCACAGAGTAACACTTGCATATAACTTTCAGAAAACGTGAAATAACTATCAGTTTATTAACCAGCTTATGTTACTGAATTAAAAGTAATTTGCTGTTGCACTGCATAACAGGAAAATGAAATTTTCCTAGGGCAGAGTATTTCTTGTTTACTGAATCCTAGCTGCTGCTGTATACACTGTCGTTCTTCTGAGGACTGTTAACACTAGCTATAGCGACTCCCTTTACTTTGCAGCTATAACACATCCTCCTTCGCCGGGTGCTCCTCCAGTCCCTGATGAATACTGGAATAGATCTATTACAGAAGCTAATAACTTTGCAGAAAGTGTGAGAACTGATTGGGACGAAGCGCCTTTTTCAACAGTTAGCATTCTCTCTCTCATTGTGCTAGGTGGCTGTTTTGTTGGAGTTTGTTACCTCCACCTAGAAGTTATGTTTTTGTTGGGTTTGTCTGTTAACAAGCTAACTCAAAAAGTTAGGGAGGGATTTTGACAAAATTTACAGGGATTGTTAGGTATGTAAAGAGGAACAGATGATCCTAGTACATTTGTTTGTTGATCTGCCTTATTTTTTCAATGCCATATCTAACTCAAAAAGTTATGGATGGATTTTAATGAATTTACAGGAGTTGTTAGGCATATCAACAAGGGTAAATAACCAAATTTTTGAAATGATTTCTCTATTCATTAGTTTGTCACCATTTTCAATTTTATACTTGTTAGCACAATAACTCAAAAAATTATGAATGGATCCTCTTGAAATTTATAGGAGTTGTCAGTAGGCCTAATGTCAAGGGGACCATATACCCAAAAACGAAGTTCTTCATTATTGGACCAATTTGAATGAAACTTTGCACACATATGTAAAATCAATAAGTATATTTTTTCACTCCTGTACTTTTTATTATAATTTTTGCCATAGAAAACTAGTTATTAAAAGAAAATTGTAAAAAAAGGGGGGACGGGGGAAAAGCCTACTAGTCCTTCAGTTTTTGAGCTAGAGATGATTTAGGTATCACACAAAGCAGAATTTGATTTTCTACAACTTCTTGCTTGGGTTTTTTGAATCAGTTTTTTCAAAAATGTTAGCTGGCACTAGTCTCTTAATTCAAAATTCAGAAAACCCAAGCAAGAAGTTTTAGAGAATCAAATTCGGTGTTGTTTGATATCAAACTCATCCCTGTAGCTCAAAAACTGTAGGACAAATAGGGTTTAGAAGTCGAAAAAATAAACTTTTCAGGAGAGTCTGCACTTCTGTTTTCTTTTGAATAAATCGTTCTCTTTGACAAAAATGGGAAAAAGTACACAGGAGTCTAACCCACATTCTTTCCGATTTGACATAGGTATCTGTACGAAGTTTCATTAAAATTGGTACTTAAATGAAAAATCAATTTGAATCCTTCAGCTGGGATTTTATTTTGGTGAAATTTGAAAATGTGGCTGAAAAGAAACTTTTTTATTTATGTAGTGTATTCCGGGGCGGAGATGGCGAGAAATCTTGAATTCGTCCTAACTTAAGCACATCAATACATTCCTAAAGTGCACCTACCTGCCCTATAGGAATGAACATTATATCTTGTATAGTTTGGTACTCACATGCAAAAAACGAAGATTTTTGATCCATGCGAATCGGGGTGGAAATGGCGAACAGTAAGGGCGGAAATGATGAAAAAGCAGGAAATAAGACATGGACAAAGCTGAGCTATATACCATATGGAAGCCTATGATGTAGTCTAATATAATAACCAACTAAGTTTTAAAACTGTAGCATGTTTCTAAGTATTTTAAGAAATATTTGATCGTGACCCTGTGAAACAAAACACCCTATGAAAATTATTTTTCCTTAAATCCTGTTTACAATTTGTGATTTCTCAAATGTTAATGATGCTAGAAAAAATACCGAAAGTTGGATTGTTGGTAGCTGGTTTATGGATGGTCATTTCCTGTATGTCTCGACTCTTTACCCCAATTCATGTACAAACTGTAGCACAAACATCGTTTGCTATTTCACCCCTGATTGTGATCGTACCACAGGGTCGAAATGATGAACGTAAAGGCTCTGTAATTATGCTTATTTCATCGGCAGAACACCATATTTTACGATCTTAACATTGTATGTTACACATGACATAACCATGTAAAGATGCAGGTTATTAATGTTTCATAGCTTTTCAGAGAGATCTTTGAATGAGAGTCGTAGCTTACTAGCCATAATGGTGCGCTCACATCAGGGAAAAGTAGATCGTCTTTCAGATGATAAGAAATAGATGTAATGTTAATAACATGCATCTATAAAGGGTTATCTGTCCTTAACAATGTTATATGCATAAAAATATTAGGTTATGCCAACGCAATAACCGGAAACACAGAGCCTCTACGCTCGCCATTTCCACCCCGTGATACGATCACACCCTGGGGTGGAGATGGCGAACGATGTTTGTACTCCCGTATGTACCTACATGAAGTGGGGTAAAGAGTCTATATACACAGGAAATAAACACACATATACCAGCTACCAACAGCCCAAGTTTCGCTATTCTAGCATCATTACAATTCGAGTAATCACAATTTGAAAAAACAAAAAGCTCAGGAAAATGAATTTTCGTAGGGTGTTTTTTCACAGTGTCTCAATCAGATTTTTTTTTCAAATACTTAGAAACATGCTAGAGTTTTGATACTTAGTTGGTTATTAGACAACATTATAGGCTTCCATATGGTATATAGCTCAGCCCTGTCCATGCCTTTTTTCCCCCCGTTTTTTTTTTTTTTTGCGGTTTGCCATCTCCGCCCCGGAATACACTACCGATTTGGACGAAACTTGGCACAGATTTGTAAAATCGGAAAATAATGTGGGTTAGACTCCTGTACTTCTTCTCCTTTTCGCCATAGTAAACAAGTTATTCAAAGAAAATTTAAAAACCGCTTTCTTCAAATAGAAAAACTCATTTTCTATGGCGAAATTGGGAAAAAGTACAGGAGTCAATAGCTATTTTTCTGATCTTGCATATCTGTAACTATAAAGTTTCATTGAAATCGGAACATAAATGAAAAATCAAATTTGAACCCTCTGGCGGGAATATTTTTTATATGAAATTCAAAAATTATTCATAAACAAATTTGAATGAAATTTGGTACAGATATGTAAAATATGAAAATAATGTGGGTTACACTAGTGTACTTTTTCCATTTTCGCCATAGAAAACTAGTTATTGAAAGAAAACAGTTTTCCTGTTTTCTGTATGTAACTTATTTTCTATGGCGAAAATTGGAAAAAGTACACGAGTCAAACCCCCATTTTTCCTATCTAAAATTTTGCCTGCAATTCCATCTGATGAATAGCTGTTGTTCAGTGGTAAGAAAAAAAAAAATTGACAATTTGAAGGTTTTTTGGGCATACGGTCCCTTAACAGACGTAAGTGATCCAATTTTGGTGATGATAGGTTGGTCCGTCTGTGAGTTTGACTAATGTTTGTCAGCAGCATAACACAAAAAAATTATGAATGATCTTCAAAAAAATTATGAATGATCTTCAAAAAAATTACTGATGCAGTTAACACCATTGAAGGGCACAAATGATCAGATTTTAGTGTTGAAAAAAAGAAAATCCTGATCTCAGAATCGATTTAAATAGTACATAACCGTTGCCTTCCTTGGCGAAGGTATGCACTCCCCGAGTGCTCCAGTTTACATTGAAATAGTGCCAGCCACACACACTGCAGTCTAGTACCTAGTATTTCTACACCGGCCACCCTGAGTTTCCCTTCACCTCCGAGGCAGCTACAGAAAGGTTACCAACTTTACCAATTCTTCTTAAAAATAAGGCTGTAGTTGATTTCTCGTATGCACAATATCTTGTTAACTCACATTAGAAGAAGCGTGTGTACTGGCCACTAAATAAATTGTTATGCTCACTTCCACTCTACTACAGTAGAGATTAGAAGCTTGCAGTGAACAACCTTAAATGCAAATAACGTTGCTATGGTGAACTCATTACTAAGAACAATTCTAAAATCAATTTCAGTGAAATGTTTCTCAAGTAGCGATAAAGTTCACATCAAGTTTCTCCGGCTGCATTCCAAAAAAAAGGCAAAACTATATAAAAATTAGTGTGACTTCTTCTAACCCAAGATAAAAATAATCTGCAAGAGTAACTATTTGAATAAATAATTCAACACTTCAATCAAATACACTAATTTATAGGACCATCAATGCAATATGTATATTTCAAATAATAGCTATCTATTTTTGGCCTATCCAACTCAACCACCAACAGCCAAACCACGATCCCTCAAGGAGGGTAATAGTTCTAGAATCTACGGAGAAGATTCTATCAATTTTTTTGACTTCATAGTCTTTCATTTCACCGGACAGCGCCATCTAGAAAGCAGTAAACAACAAAATACGGTATAGAAGGTGCACATTTGTCAGTGTGCGGTTTTGTCACATGCGCATTTGTCATGTGTGTAGCCTATATATCCGGTCACCGAAAGCACAATACATGGACGTGCTTGTACACTAGAAGCATGACAAGCTGAATTTTTATAGCTATGACATTGACACGGTTACACTATAATGGAGTTACTCACGCTAACGTGGGCCAGTCTGTATCGAATCAACTAGGTATACAATGTTTGGACACCATTTAGCTCCCCTAATGTAAATGTTAAATTCAAATTGGCAACAAGCTCCAGTGGATGGATCAAAAGGTCCATTCCCAAAGAGCAGACGGCACCAACGCTCCAACCCTAAAGGTGAGAGGAAAAGGAAGGGACAGGTAGGCCTATGGGAAAGCACGTGTCCCAAAGCAAGAGGGTATTTCCACACAGCATCAATTGTGCATAGGAACAGCATGTCAGGAAAGAAGAGTGACAAAACAAACCATCATCAGTAGGAGTATGGAAATGGAAGAAGCAAAGTGTGTACGAAAAGTAAAAGCCCTTGCTTAGGCAAAGAAGAGATTCCCCTGGGGCGCTACAACTAAGGGCACAGGATGCGCAAACCTGCCTATAACTATGGCTAACGCTCATCTTATGTCCGCTAACAAAGGCAGCAGCACAGCTTTCTTAGAAATTCATCCAATTAATATGTTGAACAATTGTGACATGTGGCGCGTGATATTAGCGTCTTGCTTTCCCTCCCTCGCACAAGGAACGAACCAACATTACATGAGGTAGCTACCCTGAACTCACCTAAAATACCTCCAGCCAAAAGAATGTCAAAGAGAGTTTCGCCGTAAGTGCGGTAGTCAAGTTTTGAGCCAGCCGAGTCCAAGTACTTGTGAATGGCCTCTAGATCTGAGCCACCAATGCCAGCAAAGCCCTGTAAATATAAAGATTTTCACGTGCATTATGACACAAAGTATTTAAACCTCCCTGTCCACAGATAGTTGATTTTACAATATCTCATTAGGTTGAGATATTAAGTTATTACTTGCATGCACTTCAATCACTTGAAGACAGGTGACAACTTACATCAAAAGATCACTCGCTACAACAGGGGTTCAAGACAACCTTTTTGAGGGTAGCTACATGATCCAGATTAAGTAAAGCCATATAAATTTGTCCACATGTTTGGTGAAACTTTCATTCTTTATCAGAGGAATTAGGTATATTTGTAGGGTGTGAGAAAACAAATGGCTAACAAATTTCAAGGGGTACCTTCCACCCTTAGAAATGGTTGGGAACCATTGCTCTAAAACAATGAGTGTAGCAGCTGCTAAAACGGCACTGATTGTTCAATCCATGCACCATGTAGTCCCAGGAAGATGACATTTTCAGACATACAATGCTTCATCCAACTATGCATTTACTTTTTTTTAAATATGTTAGTCAGCTATGCCATCAAATATGACTGCACAGCATCTGAGACGATCCATTTCATTATTGTTTTTAGTGGTACAGACGTTACAGATAAAATACACTGCAACTGCAGCTTCATTTAACAAGAACAAGAACTGTAGGACTCAAAGATGCAATTGCCAGTCACTTTACAGCAAAGCTACATCACCATCCTGGGGCAGAAATCCCCCAAAAATTCACTTAACTCTAGGCAGTAAAGCACTGCAGCAAAATGACGAAAGGTTCATAAAATTTGCTGCACTAAGATATAGACAGCAACTAAGCTCTCTCAGTAGGGCAAAAATGCAGTGTCAAGTGGCAACAAAGACTCTTGATTTGTACACTTTGTTCAGCAACCATAGCATTATTAGACGTCAAGCTGAAGGGAAAGCAAATAGAATGGATAATGACTCAAACGACAGCTCAATCAATAGAAATGTGCTTCAAAAACCTAAATAAACAGCATCCACAGCACAAGTTTACTCATCTCCTCACATGAAAATTGATTGAATGATAGATTTGAAAGAAAAATTAACACCATCTATACCAAATAGCAGTTAATATATATTATGGGAGACAAACCTAGCTTTTAGGGATATTTATAACACAAAAAAGTTTAAAGTTTGATACAAATTAATTTATAAACAATACCTCTTACACATAGGGATGTACATATATATACAGTAGGGCCCCGTTTTCCCAGACTCTTCTTTAACTTTCCAGGGGGTTTTCCCAGAATATTCCGGCAAAACTGAAAGCTAGCCAGAATGTTGAAAAACTTTGGCATTTCCTAGGAAAAGTCCGGTAAATAGAGGGGCGTGGTCCATAATAAGTTCCGGGCTTTCAAAAGATTTCCCGGAAGTGACATTGCGCACATACTGAAATTGGTCTAGTGCGCATTTCTTCCGGGAAACGGAGGGCAACCTCCGCCATTTCTGTTCAGTTGTCATTTGTACATCATTGTGTTCATTCAAGATGTGGTAGTTTAGTAATTCAACAACAAATTTATGTGTTTTAAACATTAATGTCATGAATAATATTGTGTGCTACCCCTTGATGATAAAAGTAGTCTAGAGAGTAGAGAAGTCATTCATTTTTGCATTTTTAATGAAAACATCACTTAATGAACTAAGTCAACTTCAGCCACTAGGCCTGCTTCGCATTCAACTAGCATTGGGCACTCTAAGCACTTGTTTGCTACGTACAGGGTTGAAACTTGTTAGGTAGCTACTTCATGCAGGGTTGCGGAGTCAGAGGGTTCAAGGTCCGACTCCAACTCCTGGTCCTTCAGAATTTTCAACTCCGACTCTTAGGTCCAACTAGTAGATATTTGATGTAAACATTAAACATGTCCAAATAATTTTTGCTAATATAAACATATATCAAGTTGAAGATGTTAGGTGTTTTGTACATTTACAATGATATTTGGCATCATTTGGGATATTAAAGTGAGGACATGAGGACATTAAACAAATTTTGCTACATTTAAAAAAGGGCTAAAAATGAAAAATCCTGCTGTATAGTTTTCTTAGGAATGCTTCAAGGATTCTAAAACAGTCATTGTTTTTATTGTAGCATGAAAACTCATTGAGTTCTATTCCTTTGAAATTTAGAAAAAATATATGGGTACTGGTATATATTCATATATATTTCCATTATCTCAAAAACTAAGGCCTCAATAAAAATTTGTGGGAGTAAAATGTGTTTCTTCTTCAAAAATACATATACTAAGCAAATTTCAGAACAATCGATCTAAAATTGCTCATTTTGCCCCCCTCACATAATGTATTTACAAGGTGCAAAAGTTCTACCTAACATTTTCTCAATGGCCTCATCACATGGAATAGGAAAATACATGGTATCTATAGCTGCAAAAGAGAAATATGCAAAAAAATATCCTCATTTACATTTTTTTTTTCAAATTTGTGACTGAAAATTTAGAATTGAACGATATTTGTTTATAAAGGGCATCCCGGAGTCAGACTAGAAATTCCAACTCTGACTCCTAGAGCAAGTGAGATTCCGACTCAGACTCCGCCTCAAATCCTCCAACTCCAACTCCGCAACCCTGACTTCACGCATAGATTTACATGTAAAATACTGTGGGGAATGGCAATTCTGGAAATAGTTTCATTTTCGTGCATCAACGGGCGGCAAACCGGAGTTTTTCAGACAGTAAGTAGTTGATAGCAGCTGACGGTAAGTAGTAGAGGCAAAACTTTCAGACAAATTCCAAAACCTTGGTGCAACTCCCACTCCTGAAAATTATTTATGAGAACTTCAACTCTGTCACTTTGGTGTGAACAGATCAAGTCTGAGGTCTTTGATAGAGGTAAGCATACCATACACTAGATGGCTCCAAATTGGTTATTTGTCCTAGCTAATTATATTGGTCAAGTCTAGATCAGGGTAACAAGATAATCAAAGTGAAAGTCAGGCAAAAACTATCCAAGGAGTTGGGACTTTCTACCAGGATTGTTGAGTTTTAACTTTTAACGTGTCTGTTTGTCCACCTCAGGCTCCTGGTACCGTATGCTTAGGAGTCAACACTTCCAACTCCTAAGCATTGGTAATAAAGTACATACAAACCATGCTGACTTGGGCAATTTTGCTCTTAAACAATAACATACACATGGATTTAACCAAAGAAACTTGTTCAGATATTTGCTCTAACATTTAGTTTTACTGCATCAATTTAGTCTTGAAATTTCAAGAATAACGACATTTCAAATATTTAAAGTGATATTTCATTTTAACCCACAACCAGGGGGAGTCATACACGAACTTCACACCCTGCCTTCTATCTTTCAAATTCAAAACTCATGAGTATTTCTAGATTGTGCAGCAAATTCCTACTTGTAACTTAAAAATATCACCTGTAGTTTGTATGCTGATTTTGGTGGTTATTGCTCTTAATTTGTAACATCACACCCACATAGCCTACCATATGCCGGGAGAACCGGGGACACCCGAGGTAACTCGGGAGTTAGGACAGCTGTCCACCCACTTCACATATTAAGGGTTGTAGAAACCCAACTAAGTGGAATTTTACCAATCTAAAATAGGGCAATAAACTTCAACATTTTTGCCATTGATTCAGCATAGAAAGCATTTACTTCAGCTCCTGCAAATACTAGCAAAAAATTCTAGAAAAAAAATGTATTTCTTTTTTTCAAAGTCCCCCCTGCTAAGGTCTGGGGAGGAAAATCTCAAAGGTGGAGAACAAAAAGTTGCTTAGATGGTATGTAGCCTAGGGTGTTGGCTGTAGAATCTTTCAGAATTCCTCTACCTCTTCTCAAAACAAAATGGCGGCCATTCTGGCAACCCGGGTAATTCGGGACATCAAGTAAAATGTGTATCAATAACTTTTCCCTGTAAAAAGGTCCGATTTAACTTGAAAATGATGAAAACATTCACTGTTGTTCATGGCAATAAGTATTAGTAGGTATTTACATGAAAAACGTACTAATAACGTCAAATGCGTCACTGGATACTGGCACTAGATATTACTTTGCATTAATTACGACGGTACGGCATTATAAACTTGTTTCTAGTTACGTTTTAAGGAGGAATTACGTCAGGAAGGACATATAACAAGCATTGAGAAGTGTAGAGAACATATATTATACTCTTAAGACATTAGCTGGACTACATTATTGCAAAGAATTCTTTGTATTATCAATGACAGTTTTTGGGCTGTTTTTCACCATAGAGTACCTCTCAATGACATCTGCCTGCAAATCAGGCATGTACTTATGTAGAACAGAGTTGAGAAAATAATACAGTAATAGAAATATACTTCCATCTTACTAAAAAGGTGTATATGACTTCAAAAACTGTCCAACAAATTAATTTGGTTAAATACTACAGGATGAACATCTGTAATGATCATTAAAGACATCTGAGCTTCTAAAAATAGTTAAAGAAGCATGTTTCTAAACTTTTTTACAGGTGTCCCGAATAGCGCCGGACGCCGGAGTAATTCAGAATGCCAGTTTTTTTGTGGATTGTTAGCTGAGCTATGGTTAAAAGCTAGAATTTTTTCTTATGCACCATTCTGTAGCCCTCATTCAGACCTACAAAATGACACCCAGTTTATAGCAAAAATCATTCATAGCAAGAAGTTATTAAAAAAAAAAAAATCACAAAAATTGTCAAAGTTACCACAGCGAACAGTAATAGACCACTACAACTTACCTGGAGTATACTGTCACGGAATCCAATTGGATCAAATTTTGCCTTTTCATCACGTTTCCGTGTTTTAATTCTCTGGCCTTGAAGCACAGGTTTTTCTGCTTTAGTACTCATACAACAAGTGGGCTGCACAAGA
>LQNS02278094.1:14340089-14354661 GCA_001587735.2 Parhyale hawaiensis
CAGGGCGCCTCAGAACCCCTCCCTGCTCCGTGAACTACGCTGTTGGTATATCGGTGCTACCGACAGAGGTACTCTGCCGGGAGCGAACCACTGCAAATAGTTGGAATGTTCCAATGTACACTTTTGCACTGATGAGCGTAAGGCAGAGTACCTCTGGAGGTCTACTCTTTACCCAAAACCCTTCGTTCTAGGCGGACTTTTTCGCTCGTAGTGTCGAATGACTCCTGGCGCCCTAGACCTGGTATATATAGCAGAGGCTAAGGGGGTGCAGGGGTGGAGGAGCCAAGGATGTACAAGGCTCGAGAGACCAAGTCCCAAAAAAAAAATCTGAAATTTCCCAAAATTTACTCCTACAATGGGAAATGGATTAAAAAGCAGATTTTTACATGAAACATCAAAATTTGACTACTACTACAAGCACAGATATACACTTAGTCAAATTTTGACTTATTATGTACACTTAAACATTGCAGAGTACTTACTGTCATTAAATAGTGTGATGACTCAACCGTCCTCCTGATCTGGAGTCCCCTCGAATCGCGGGTCAAGGTGATACCGACAGAGGTACTCTGCCTTACGCTCACCACTGCAAAAGTGTACATTGGAACATTCCAACTATTTTGACTCATCATGTACACTTGAGCATTGCAGAGTACTTACCTGTCATTAAATAGTGTGACGACTCAACACGTCCTCCTGATCTGGAGTCCCCTCGAATCGCGGGTCAAGGTGCTACCGACAGAGGTACTCTGCCTTACGTTCACCACTGCAAAAGTGTACATTGGAACATTCTGACTATTATCATTAGACGTGTAAGTTTGCAGAGAGTTGATTTGATGAACTTTTTGAGAATTACTCTCGATGATAAATTGTCCTTCAAACCTCATTGTGCATTAGTCAAATCAAAATTATTGAGAGCATTGGGCGTTACGAGGAGGCTGTCGGCACAGGTGCCATACACTGTGCTTTGTACCCTGTACTTCAGTTTGTTTTACAGCCACCTAACTTACGGTATTGTTGTGTGGGGTAGCAGCAGTGCTGTCATGACTGCTAAGCTTACGAGATTACAAAAGCAGGTTTTTAAGCTTTTACATCCGAGTGGCCACGCTGAGATGCAGTTAGATCTGCTTCTGACTTTCAACAATGTTTACAAATATTTCTGCGTCCTTAAATTCTTTAATGTTACACAAGGAAATCATCGGTATTTTCTACATTTTACAGAACTTTCTCAGATGGCACATAATTACTCGAATCACATGGTATCGCGGAGCCAAGTGACAAATGTGTTTTGTCGCACGACTGTTAGTCAGCATGGTTTCTTGTATTAAGCTATTAAAATATGGAACAAGCTACCCATCACTGCTCGGGAAACTTCATGCAGGCGGAAGTTTAGGCAAACCGTTAAGCACTATTTGTTACAGACGCAAAGCTTTGGGTAGCCCACGAAATACCTAAGTTCTTCTTTCTCTTCAGCTGTAGGGCTGCTTAGCTAGGCTTGCCCATAGTGCAGGGAGTGGTGAGCTCCGGAGGGAGTTGTCAGTTGCTGGGCTTAGCGAGGCTGTCATGAGGTTTTCTTCCTCTGAGCCCGCTGTGCTTTGTATCTTTTGTAGTTCTTTCTCCTAGCGAGCCTCATTCTGTTTTTTTTTTTGTTCAGTCCTGAATACCTCAGCCATTAGCTAGGCCATCGGGACGTTTGTTTTTCGTACCCACAGAGCTTCCTTTCATCCTCGTGCTCCTATTGATAGTGATTTGTTCAGTTCTTTCTCTTCTTTCCCAACTTGCTGTTCCCATATGCGTCAACTCGTGCATGAGTTCTACTTCTTTCTTTTACATTCTTTGTCATTTTTTTCTTCCTTTTTTGTATCACAATGTACTCGCTGGGTAGCCTAGATAGGCTTAAACTATGAGAATACTATGTATTACTACTTCAGTCCCAAAGTACAGTACAAGATTTGTCGTTGCTGCTGTCCTGCATTGCTCTCTCTACGTTACTCGTATCGTTCTGTTTAATTCTCCTTCAATTGTCACGTATCCTTATTCTCTGACTAGTTCTTATACCGCTAGGGTAGTCAGGCTCAATTGTAGGCCTATATGCTACTACTGCTTCTACTATATTTATTCTTGATGGATTTATGTCTTTCCGAACGACTCTTGTGATATACTTGCCTTAATTTGCTCTGCAGAGCTACCAAGAAGGCTTAATGCATCTCCAGAGTGCTGAACACAACTTTTAGTCTTATATTTTGTTTTCACTGTTCCGTGAATTTGTTTTAATAAGCCTTATTGTACTTATATGTAGTTTGAAAAAGACGTTAATTTAAATTCTGAACTTCACTGAAACACTGGAAGTTTTGGGAGATTGTTTAATTCGTTTTCCCCCTTAAAACCACGTGGAATTGTAAACTGTGGAAAGAATACCTGGATTTTTGAGCGTACACTCTCAGAGTCAGATTCGCTATTTGGAAAATTTGAAAGTGGAAAATTTTTTGGAAGTTTCATCCAATAGCTGAGAAATAACCCAGAGACTTAACTAGAAGTCTCACTCATAACTTCCCAGCTTGTCAACAGTTCTGGTGATATTTGAGAGCTACTTACAGCCAGTCGTTATACAAGGCGTTGCGACACTGACGTGCAAGCACTCATAACTTCAGGATTTGGGAACGGAGAAAGGCCCATATGCTAGGGACGTAACTGTGTTTGACACTGAGAAAGAGGTCAGAATTCGTCTTTCTGGGAGTTGAGAAACTTCTCAACTGCCCTTCTTGGAGACTTAGTCTCTGCTCAGTGAAGCGCGTCGCAAATGTGCGGCGTATGCTTCCGTGCCTGTTACTTAACCTTTTAATAGAGGAAAACCTTTGGCCACGGTGAACCTGTTGGTGTGTCTATCCTACCTGATTGGGCCTGACAGGAAAGGATAAAGGGCATTTTCCGCTACTGTTTTATTGGCTGACACCAGACGCATTCGTCAAGGCCGAGTCAATATCTCCCAACACCAGCTCTCCTCTCCTCTAGTGCCCAAGGAACTTTGAAAATGTTCAAGAGACTAGTGTCTGAAAGCGTACTGTTACCTCGGTTCCCTTTTGAAACTTTAACTCTGAAACAGGGCAGCTCTTTGGAGTTGAAAAAAACTTTTGCATTCTACCAGGACAGTTAGAAGAATTTTGAGGTAGTCCTAGGAGATTTAGCCTCAGGTACATAGAAGCTCTCATACTTCGAAATTTTTCTGGGTCCTGACGTTGGGACTTGGAATATTTTACAAAAGTCCATTGAGCCCTAGCTTCTAATTCAGTGAAGCGACTTTACCGTTTTGCAAACATAATTTTGAGTAGCTAATAGGGACTTAGTCCCCTATTGCGTAGTGCCCGTTGATACTTGGAAGAACTTTGAGAATTGGATTTTGTAGAGACTTTGAAAATTTTAGAAAATTTTGGGATAAAAAGACAAGTGTTCACTTTTTGTTCTTGGTTTTTTTGGATTTGGCAAACATACCTGCTGGAATTCCATCTACCAGGTGGAATTAGTTTGTCTTTCGGGATTAGCGTATTAGCTACCAGAGAACAGGCAAGAGCCAAGCGGGAGGTTATTGAATATATCTAATCGAAAGCTGAATTCAACCAACTTCCCTTTTCATCGGAAATATAATTCTTGGTTTTAGAAATTAGAGTCCTGGAGTATCAACAGGGCGTTTAAAATTTTTCTACTCCGATATGCCTTTTCGATATCCCCTCCACCCAGTGGACTTAGTCTGAATTTCTGATATGCTTTTTTACTGACAGAAAACAGAGGAGTCTGGAGTGGGGATTGGAATATTTCAAATTGGAGTCTGAATTAGAAAACACTTCATGCTGATGACTTCAGGTAGACTGCAGTGGCGAAACTTTTGAATAGTTTCCTTGGGGTGAGAATGCTGTAGCTGTGGTATAAGTTGACCAATTCTCCTTTTGCCATAAAAAGTCTCTTTTGTTGGGCTACTTATTACTAAAAAAAATTTTAAAATCTTACCCTGATCTGTAAGAGTAAAGTCACTCCCTCCGGCAGGGACACGAGACAAAGCGGACAGCTCCCTCATGGTAACTCTCACAGGACAGAGTTTTAAGTTACCGGCCATTAGAGTTCTGTTGTCCGCACAAAAAGAACAGAAAGTGCGTAGATACGCAAGTGCTGAATCTAAACTCCTGTGATAGGTCAATAGGAAGACCTCCACAGGCAGGATTAATAGACAACAGATCAGGGTAAGCTTAAGCACTTTTATGGCACCCTCCACATCAGGAGTCGCCACAGAACCCCTCCCTGCTCCGCAAGCTATGCTGTTGGTAAGTCGGTGCTATCCAACAGAGGTACTCTGCCAGAAGTTAGCCACTGCAAATAGGCTGAATGTTCCAATGAACAATTTTGCAGTGGTAAGCAAAAGGCAGAGTACCTCTGGAGGTATAACCTTCCCAAAGCCCATAGTTCGCTCGTTTGTCCGGGTGCCTACCTATAGCCACGGACGGAGGGGGAGGGAAGAAGGAGCAGGAAAAAAAATCTGAGATGAAGTAACTCAATCCCCTGGAAAAGGAACAGATTCAGAGTTAACAGATTTTGTATAATTCTTATACTAACATGCACAAGTAACAGTACTACAGTCCATACTTAGATACTAGACAAGGTACAGAATAACTACTAAACAAGATAGCTCTTATACTTACACAAAAGCATACCTTGCATTTTTGGCTAAGTAAAAAAAAACTGCAAGAGTACTTACCTGTCAATTAACAAAAGTGAGGGCACTAGTACAGTCCTCCCGACGCGGAGAAACGTGCGAAGACGCGAGTCGTGGTACTATCCGACAGAGGTACTCTGCCTTTCACTTACCGCTGCAAAATTGTTCATTAGAACATTCAGCCTATTTTGAGGGCTGGTAATGGAGTGACTGGGGGCCACTCAATGAAGTTGAATCGTCCATATTTTTGTACAGATGTTGGGAGTAGATCATTTCCCTCGAGATGTGTTAGGCAGTGGAATGCCTTGCCTGAGGATGTTGTGTCAGCTGATTCTTTGTTGGTTTTCAAGAGAAAGTTGGCTCATCACTTGGGTGACGTTTTGTATGATTTTGTCTAGTGTTTTGGCGGTTGTTTGGTTGCTGTTCTGGGTTGAGGTGCCTGCTTGCTGTCACATATTGGGTTTTGTTTGTTGTCCCATTTCCCTGGTCTTGCTGCCCTGCTTCGGGGCTGTGGGGCGGGGCGTTTGTTCTTAATGGTTGTTAGGCTGTATGATAACCAACTGTGCACCTTCCAGCTGAGTTCTGTCTTGGCTTGTTTGTGTGCTTCCTTGTGCTGGCGCGTGGGGCTGTGCTTGCCTCCCTAGTCTGGTGCCTCTGTCTCTGGGGTTGCCTTGGCTGTGGGGCTGCAAAGATGAGTTACAAAGGTGAGATTGCTGGCGTTCTTGCCCCTCAGCTAACAGTGATCTTCCGCTAGGAAATTTTCCCCGTTATTTGTGTACAGGTAATATTACTCCTATTCCCAAAAGTCCAGTGTCGCCCCATGTAGCCAACTACCTACCGACCCATTACGCTGATTCCTAGTTTGTCGAAGGTGTTCGAGAAGTTGGTAGCTTATAAGCTTGGCCGTCTTGGTGAGGTTACGGGTTTGCTGCCTGCCGGTCAGTTTGCATACAGAACTGGTTTAGGTTGTGACTCTTTGTTGTTGGTGTCACACCATTTACAGTCTGCACTGCACTGGATTTGTGGGTCTGAGGCGCGCCTTGTTCAGTTGGACTTTAGCGTGGCGTTTGACAGGGCCAACCATGAGGGTTTATAGTACCAGCTCAAGTCTTATAGTGTGGGTGGTAAGGTTCTGTCAATCATTTGCTATTTTATTTCTGAGCGAACGCAGAGTGTGTTTGTTGACTGCGTTTTAAGCGCCCCTATCGCGGCGGAGTCTGGTGTCACTCTGGGTAGCGTATTTGGAATGCTGTTTTTCGTTCTGTATACTAGTGATATGTTCTCTTTTCTGGAAAACACAATGATCAACTATGCCGATGATTCCACTTTGATAGCAGTGATACCGTACCTACACCGCACATGCGTAATGCTGTCTCCCAGTCTCTGAATACGGATTTGTCTCGCATTGGTGCCTGGTGTTTGGCCTGGAGTATGAAGCTGAATGCCAGTAAGACCAAGTCAATGATTGTCAGTTGATCTCGAACCCTTGTGCTGCAGCATCCACATCTGGAGATAGCCGATACCTTGCTTCAGGAGTCTGGGTCCTTCGAGATTCTTGATGTTATTTTTGATGGAAAGCTTACATTTCAGCCGCGTATTAGGTGACGTGCTTCCAGTAAGATTGGGCTTTTGTGTACGGTGAATTCTGTGTTTGGTGACAGTGGGGTAGTCCGCAGATGCTTATATGCTTTTTTGCAGTGGCTCGCTAATGGTATTGTACCTCTGTTGTTAGCCTGCTACTTGCACTGCCAATTGGTGACTCCAGTTCAGGAGGACAGGTTCATAGTTGTCACACTGATAATATTGACAGATTAGCCTAGGTCACATACCTACCGCTCATCCTATCTTATTACCAAACTCCCGGTTTATCTTCCTCTTCCTTGTCAAAATCGGCAAAAAATTGAAGTTCCCAGTCTCCTGTCTTCAGGAGAAGTCGGGAAAACCTTCAATTTTTTCCATTTTTCTAAATTTTTTCCCATTTTTTCCATTGTTTCCTGCAGCTGCACCAGCAGAACCTTTCAGTATATAGGAAGCATCCTCACCCTCTAGCCTCACTTTAAGTTTGACTTGCACAGAGTGAACACCTCAAACAGTTCCTCTCAACACTAAAATTTTGAATTTGCCAGTTTTGACTCTTAAAAGAAATCGTTAGTATAACAACTTTGAAATTTGGAAATATTTTGGTGTTCCTTTGTTGGAACTTAGAAATATTTTCGTTAAGATCCTTTTTGGTCTTAGCCTCAAAGCAAGGCTACTACTCCTACACTTCGTGTCAGTACAGTGTGAAAGTTTTTTGATACCGTACTTAATCAGTTTTCTAGAGTCTCATTTTGGGACTTGAAAGACTTTATAGAGAACAGTTTTGAAACTTAGAAATATTTCGGGGTTCCCTTGTGGGGACTTAGTAATATTTTTGATAGATCCTTTTGGACTTGGCCTCAAATAAGAGGCTGCTTCCTCCACACTTAATTTTTGTACAGTGTGAAGGTTTTTAATACTTATGCAGTTCTGGAGTCTTCTGAATAGACTTGAAAGAATTTGCTCTTGTTCCTTGTGAAACTTAGTGTCAAAGAGATGCAGTGAACTTAACTTGAACTTTTCAATGCTGGCAAATATTCAACTTAGCGTTTTTCAGGGGGTCCCCCTAAAGGACTTGGAAGATTTTTCAATACTCTCCTCTTGAAGACTTAGTCATTTATAAGTTCAGTGTTTTCAACACTTGGTCTCAATGCAGTGGTGTCTTACTTCAAAAAGTTTTGGGAACTTTTCAGTTTGGAAGTCTTTTGAAAGCTTCAAGTCTTCACGCCTTTCAAGAGCCGTAGTGCTGAAAGATTTTCTATTTCAAATCGGTGCTGGTGCCCTGGTTATGGGTCAGCACCTTGCTTTAAATCAAATTTTGATCTTCATATTACTAGGAAGAGAGGACAAGGTAAATTTTACAGTAGAGTAATTGAAAGCTATGAGGAGAGTTTACAAATTCCCAAACGGGCTTCTTTTAAGTTGGAAGACCGTGTTTGGGCAAACTTTGGCCGCTAATAGCAACGGTATATTCAATCGGTTTTATTGGGTGTGAGCCGCGGCCGTTGGCCCAGTAGTTTCCAAGCTATTACAGCAATGATCCTGAGTCCAAACGCTTGTCCTTACTGTTGCGAGTGCACTAGAAGCCTTAAGGTCAGGTGAGCCGCATCTAACGACCAGCAGACTTGTAGCTGCTGCAGCAATGATCCTGTTCCTTAGCTACCCACTCCATCTTAAGGAGGTGTACCCAACAAAGGTACAGGTAGCAGGCTAAATCACAATGAATATATAATGACCATAATCTAGCCAGTGCACCCAGTGCACTATAAATTAAATGCTTCTAGATCTTGGTATTGGCCTTTTGGTTAGTACCTTGATCATGGCCGATGCAGTGATACCCTTACGAGAAAGCTACTGACCTATATGCAGCCGCGGGTCCTGACAGCGAGTGCATAGGTATAGAGAGTCATTCTATATTACTTTATTAACAGCTTTCTCAAATGGCAAAACTAGAGACCTATATGAAGCCGCGGGCCCTGACAGCGAGTGCATATAGAGAGTCCCTCTATACATATTTTCAGCCGTGGGTATTAAGTTGAACAAAACTTCCAATACACTGCAGAAAACCCCGTAAGGGGTTCTTTTACACACGGCCGATAGCAGCTCATTGCAGTGATCCTCAGGGGTAAAACCCTGGGGATATATACACGCATATACCCATATGCACAAGCTGGTACACTGCTAATACTCCGTCAGGGGTCTACAAGTGCCTACAAACAATCCCAAATTAATTGGGGGCTAAATTTATGTCAGAGACAGAGCATTCGAGTTAATCTGGAGTGACTTTTTGACCGGCAGAGCTGCGTATATCCATATAGATATATTAAACTATACGGCTAATACTCCATTGAGTATTTTTACAGCGGCAAGCCGTTATATCTAGGGGATTGCAGTTACATAAGATTATTGCCCGGACTTCGTCCGAGGTAGCTGTAATTCGAAGTGGCCAGACTGCAAATCCCATATGAAATAAAGTATGAATGCAAGGTTACCCAAATGGTAAATCTACAGACCTATATGCAGCCGCGGGTCTGGATAGCAAGTGCATATAGAGAGTCATTACTAAAATATTACCGCATTTGGGTGTAATCCTTGAGGCATAACTCTAAAGACCTATAGACTGCTGTTATAGACTTAATTCTCTGAATTACGTCTGAGAGATAAATTCAACAGCAACTCTAAGCAAAAAAAAAAAAAAATAAAATAAAATCCCAAGTTACCACTTATCAGTGCGTTATAATTCAACGTTCATTTAGTTCCCATCTTGGGGACTCTAGCTATTTTCAACTAGTGCTGATGGGACTTGGAAAAATTTTCTCAACCAACCTTTTGGTATTAACCTCAAAATGAAAGGCAGTAGAAACGGATGATCCGATTCACTTGTAGCATGAATCCTGACATAGATTTAGGCTATATCTGAGGTTCCTTAGTACCTTGAGGTCCTTTGGAAACTTAAAATTTTTGTACTTAAGCCTTCGTTTAGACTTAGTCCCACTACTCCCAAGTACGGACGGCACTTAAACTGGATGATCTCTGACTATAACGGGAAATGGTTTGGAAGATTTTAACTTCGATTCATTTTGAAGTAAATTCTTTACTTCACTGAAAGGACTATGAAGTTTTTGAAAGTTTTTGAATTTGGAGCTCCCCTTTGAGATTCCCTACACCAGGAGGACTTGGTCTTGTTTTATGTTCGTACTCTCTGGAGTTATCAGAAAAAGGCAGGAGTCTCGCTTGGGGTTATTGAATATCTCAAATTAGAGCCTGAATTTGAAAAATAAATTAATAAAAACAAGAAATTATCAGCAAAGAAGTTCAGTTTTTATATTTCTGCCAGCCCGTAAGTTTCTCTGGTACTGAGTCCCTCTAGTATTCTAATACTGAATTGGATTTGGAAAGCTTTCAATAAATTCAGTCAAGGATACTATCAAAAGCTCAAGCTTCATGATTAGATCAAGTTGGAGGGCATCCTGCATAAGAGTAGAAGTTTTAGAAGACTTTTGTATAAGTCCATAATTATAACCCAAGAAGATAATCTTAGACTCATGATAATTCAGAACTTAACTTGAACAGAGCCCTACTCTTATCCTCATCGTACTGAACTAGACTTTCAAATAGTACTAGTGCCTAAGGCCAACTCTGCATAGTTGCAGATGCACAAGACCTGGAAGTGATCAAGTGATCATTTTTTGGTGCCTAGCAGTCCAGTCCTGTATTTATAACTGGCTCCAGAACTTTAGCCTTGATATGCTGAACTGGAGCTTAGAGGTAAGTATAATATTTGAGGCACACGACACTGAAGTTGTCAGATATGGAGCCGAGACAAGAGTAGGACAGGGAAAAAATGGGACATAAGTAGATGTCAATGCGTATATGCTGGCCCAAATTTTGTACTTGGAGCAAGCTTTGCTCTCAGCCACATTCTAAGCTGGGCTTAGAAGCTATTACTAGGTCCAGTTACCTATTTTCTCAGAGACACAAGATTTAGAATAAAGCAAGTCTTAAGCCAATACCTATCCAAGAGTACAAGAGCAGGACATCATGTTTTGACTAAAAAAAAAAAAAAATCGGAGCATTATAAGTCATCTCGTAGATGTTGATTCGTGTGACCCAAATCTTTT
The DNA here is from genome assembly GCA_001587735.2 of Parhyale hawaiensis. Lineage (NCBI taxonomy): Eukaryota > Metazoa > Arthropoda > Malacostraca > Amphipoda > Hyalidae > Parhyale > Parhyale hawaiensis. The sequence goes on from LQNS02278094.1 coordinate 14,350,491, forward strand.
GCTTGGACCAAGTCCTGTTCCTGTCCTTGTCCTCATACTAAGCTCGGCTTTAAAAGTTATTAATAGTTCCAGTTTTCTTATACTGTCAAGAGACGCAAGACTTTGAAGAAATAAAGTCTCAAGCCAATACTTTTATACAAGAATTCAAGAGCAGGACTTTTTTTGACTAAGTCCAAAAAAAGTAGATAGCCTACATAAATCAACAAGGTTTTTCTGATATGTTGATCCAAATCTATTATTTGGACAGAGTCGTGCTCCTATTCTGATTCTCAGCCGGAGTTGGAAATTATTACTAGGTCCAGTTACTTATACTCTCACACACAAGATTTTTGTATAAATCAGGTCTTAAGCATAGGCCTATGCAAGAGTACAAGAGCAGGATCTCAAGTTTTGGGGGCTAAGCACTCAATACAACGAGTTGCTACTAAGAAGTGTGCTCGCTCACAAAACCAGCTCTTCTTGAATTTAATAAGTTCAAAAGCACGGTATAAGAGGACTATAAACTGGATACTTAAGGCTATAGTCTTTCTGCTAGACAGTTGAACTCCCAGACGGGGACTAGAAGGTCGTGGTTTAGCCCAGAATTTAGAGTTACACCAAAGATGAAAATGGAAAACGTAGGTCCGGGCTCAAGTTTAACATATACAGTACTGTACAGTAAAACCCCTCTAATCCGCACCTCGATAATCCGAACCCCTCTCTAATCCGAACATCTGATGATAGTTTGAAGTGCAATCCGAACTAATAAGCATTTTTCGGATTAATTGGGTAAAGTACTGAGTTTGTACAAATACCTCCGTAATCCATAGAAGGCACTTCTCATTTTTCGGATCAAAAGGGTGATGAGCAAAAAGTCTGCGCGAGGTGCTGCGCAGAAGGTACAAATAATCTCTCTATAATCCGTATTACTGCGGAATACAGAGGTTTTTTCAGATTCGTAAGTACCCTAGAAATCGAAATTCCTGCTAATCCGTCACCCCCGTTCTCCCCGTGCTGTGCGAATTAGAGGGGTTTTACTGTAAACACTGACACTGGTATCGCTAACTGATTCAGAAATCATGCTGCTTAAGATAGATCCCAACGGAGCAGGTGTTTGGTGGCAGACCAGAGTTAGAGGCCAATTGAAGGAGAATAGGGCTTCTCACGAAAATTGGTCCATCATATAAGGTGTTGGTTGTTTCAGACTAAGCATCCTTAACCCAGGGATCAGCACCTTACCCAATGGAAGAACTACTGACAGCCAGGGACACACTAGTTATATGAAAGTTGGCTGTCCTAGAAAAACACAGTTCACTAGAAAACACCATTATCAAGTGGTTACGCAGATGGTAGCCACTCTAAGATTTCTGAAAGGTCCCAAATAACACTCAAGAGCCTATTTATATATTAAGAAGAAAGGCTCTCTGAGGAGTGTTTGATAAAATGGGGGGAGGGGCGACTGGACAATGCCTTGAATATGACTACGTAGCCTATCGAGGAGTAAGTGATGCCCCTCCGGACCCGGGCAGAGTTACAGCAACGCAATGCCTAAGGGTAAAAGTGACCCGTACCTTCAGATTATTATGGTGAACCTGATGTAATAACAAGGGAGTGTTTGAGCCCTACAGAGAGACGTCGCGCACTATGAGCTGGTATATTAGAAGCTAAAAATTCCTAGGTCAACCTCGAAATACGAAAGTAGGAGGTTGGACTCAGGTGCCAGTGGCACAGGCGGTTCGTTGTCTAAGCGCCTTTTGCCTAGGACAATATTTCGGTTGATGGGTATTCATCCTAACCCAGCTATGACTAACCTTGACAGAGTTCAGAATAGAATACTATATGCCGTAATTTGAAGAGGCTTTACCCTTATTATAGACATAGATATAAGAGGGTGACTCAACCCTTAAAAGTTTCGTTGAAATAAAGTGGTAGAAACAATTCTCGATCGGAGCTCCAAGTTGGAGGTAGTTAAGCCTCACAAAGAGTAGCTATCTAGAGCTTTTGGGGCTCATAAAACAATTCGCTAAAGTATCAGGTGACAAGATAATTTATGCTAACATGAGGTTTGAAGAAGGCCTCGCAGAGAGAGACCTGCTCCACCTTTAGTCAAAAGGTCGAGATTGGGAGTTTTCTTTTAAAATCCTGGAACAACTGTATGAGGTGATGTCACTGACGCTTAGAATGTCTCTTAAAACCCCTGGGGGACCTAGAAGAAATCCAGGTAGTACTCAGTCGAAACTTAGCCTGTGAGAAACAGTTCCCTGTACTCAGAGCAAGGTAAAGTACCTACCGAACTCTCTTAAGTTAAGACCTTCGGAAAGGTACCTATCAGGTAGGAAACAAGTTCTAACAGATACAGGAGCAGGGTTGTGATTGTTGAGGAGATCATGTCTCACAACTTTGCGCTAACAGTACTCCAAATAGAAGAAAGTTCCAGCCGCCACGAAAGCTGCATGCTTCCATTCTCAGCTCTAACATCTTGTATCACTCGCGGGTTCGATGCCCAGCCAGACACTCGAGCTATTAGCAGATCTTTGTGTGCTAACTTGGCAGTTGTGTGTGCATGCACGGCGCTGGGGCCGAACTGCCTTCCTCAGCAATGAGGATGTGGGAGAGTCTGGTCATTTTTCTTCCGTCAAAGTGGCACCATAGTTCTTGATAACCTGAGGTCAACTGCAACTACACTTACTCATCTAGGACCAGAGATCCATAACCGCGGCACAAATCAGTGCACGGGGGTTTCCCAGTTGAGGGTGTGGTCTAAGTTGACTTTTCCTTTACATTTACTTCAGACCTAGACAGGAGCTGGGCTTGGAGTGGGTCGACATATAGGCTTCTTTCCTATAGAACTACGGAATCTCAGATGTCGACTAAGTCCTGCTCTTTTCAGTAGGCCGAAGTAGACTCGGTAAGGATTCTAAGTCAGGCAAAGGGACAAGACAAAGTAAGGGTCCCAATTTGGGGATAGCCAGACTAATCCCTCTCACCCTCAGATCAGACGTTAGTTAAGTGTATTAGCTAGGAAATTTTCAAAGCGAACAGATGAAATCCATATCGGTGCTTAGCAAGAGAAACGATACTTCTATATAGCAGATTGATAAAGAACCTAGCGGAAATACCCTTTTCTCGAGCCCTAGTACCTTCGTGCCTGGGTTCCCCGTTTCTCTTGGCATACTATGTCCCTTGCTCTTACCTCTGGGGTATCGTTGTGCTCGAACACGGAGGCTGAATATTCCCAACTATAACTAAAGAGTTACAGATTGGTGAAGCCTCAGAGGGCTCAAATCTGAAGGACTCCGGGTGCCTGAGCTACGCGATTAATAAAGGCCAAGTCACGTAGAGGGCGGAACGCCATTGTTCGATCCGGACTTGGTCTAAGGACCTAAGATAACAGCGACGGAAAGGCTTGGAGCAGTCAAAAGCAAACAAAAGACCCTTTGGTATGGAGTATAGGGCACACAATGATAATGACTCAAATTACCAAATCAGAAGAGAGATTTACTTAGAGCAGAAGTTCTCGAACGCAGAGACATTACAAGTAAGCTTACCTTAGACGGCGCGGCAACCCCCTCTACGTTTAGGGTAGACAGGAATAGGCTACCGCCTCTGGTGAGTATAGCCCAGCGCAAGTAGCAAATACGATGAATCAAGGGGGAAAGAATTATCGTGGGAAGTGATTTTCAATCTCCAGAAAGAAGAGCAAGGAAAAGACAACAGAAAGAAAAAGACTGAGGGGCTAATCAATTACGACTGGTTTCAGGCCAGGCTCCTAAAAACAGCGAACCTCGAAGCAGGTCTACCCTGTACCAAGTCTTAAGCACAGCCGCGGCAATTCTACGCTATAAGAAGCAAAGAGGTTACTTTGCTCATACGAGTCCCTAATGGATCGTACTTATAACGATAAGTCGTAGTAATCCCCGAAAGTTCGGATGTAATATAACCGACTGCCCTCATTGAAGACCTTGAGTACCAGCGGCGATTGTCACAGGGTCCATTGACGTTCTAGCCGCAGCTGGAGTCCTTTGGTGTGGGTGGTAGGGTTCTGTCAATCATTCGCAATTTTGTTTCTGAGCGACCGCAGAGAGTGTCTGTTGACGGCGTCTTGAGTGCCTCAGTTGCGGTGGTGTCTGGTGTCCCTCAGGGCAGTGTGCTTGGCCCGCTGTTGTTCGTTCTCTATACTAGTGACATGTTT
>LQNS02278094.1:14366690-14376914 GCA_001587735.2 Parhyale hawaiensis
CCTCTCTCTATAACGGACTTTCTCTTTTTATACCGGACGATTCCGGTATATAAAGAGTCATCCGGTAGGGCCATGAAATCCTCCGTTATATAGAGAGTCCGTTATATAAGGAGTCCGTTATACAGAGAGTTTACTGTATAGCATCGCGTTTGTGTGGTTTGTCGGATTTTTTTTTTGTATTGAGCATTATATTAAGATTGCTTGTCGTCTGGTGACTCGGCTTGTGCTTTAGTTTGATCGTGCAGGTAGTAGCTATGGTTACGGTTTATTTGTGGAATTTTCTGGTTTCAGTATTAGCTCTTAAGTATATGTGTGTATGCCTAGCCAGTCGTTGCTAAGTCGGTAGGTATTTACATCTTTTCTAAAGAGAGTGGAACGTTTGATATTTGTTCGACGGACTAATATGGGTTCTTTGTATTCAAATTGAACAGCTTGTATGAAGTTAGGATTATCAGATGGTAACGTACTTATGTTGTGATGTAGACCTGTCAATTACTGTTAGTGACTCAGTAGGTAATTCGGTCCTGGAATGCGTGTGCATCAGATCGTGGCGCTTTCTTCATTACTTCGCCTCTTTTCTTCACTGTTGCATTTGATTCTTTTGACTGTGTGAATGAGAGACCGGTGTTTGAATTGCTGGTCTCACAAGATTCACGCAAGCAGCTGAAGTTCTCATTTTAAAGATAATTTGCAATAAACGTTGGGCAGCTGTTTGGGTTTTACGATTTTGGCCGCGCTAAGCGCCATTACACAGCTCCCACTTCGTTGTATTATCAAATAGCAATTGCCACAATATATTTGAACATCACGCACCCAAGGGTCCCAAGTGCCTTTTCCGCAGGAGATGTTGCAACTTGCCATAGTTCCTGCTGGCGAGGTTAGTTTTGTAAAGTTTGGTATTTTCTCTGAATTTCCCTTTCTGTGGCGCGCGGTAGGCCGCCGATGGAGGTGACCGACTTTCTCTGCGGGGCTCTTACCTTCACCCGTGCGGAGGGCCACGGATGGGATCGTCCGCACGGGCGCTTCTTTCTTCTGTGTTCTTCTCTTTTCGTCCATCTCTTGCCCTGAGCACAACGTCGTGGTACTGGCTGTAAGCCGAAAAAATCATCTTTGATCGCTATTTTAGATCGTCTTAGATTCGGAAGTAGCGGGACAATACCAATATAATAATCAAATAGCAGTTCTTCAAAATGACCATTTCTAGTAGTGGTTATAGCTTTTTGCGCTTCTAAACCTCTCCATACTAACGATATGCCCAAATACCATTCTCTTGAGCTAAAGTTAATTAAAAGCTGCGTTTTCGTTACTCGAACTGATATCATCTGCCTGTCACAAAAAAGTCGAAACTTGTATAGCTTCTCTCTCCAGTTGGACCGTAAGGGGACTGTTATGATCAGTAAAAAAAATTTTTACGAATGCATAAAAAACTTACGTGAGCCCAGTTTAATTTCAAAAGGTTAAGCCTATGAGAGCTGTTAGGTCCCAAAAGCAGCTTGTGACTACTAAACTGGGGGCGCTGTACGGTTATATACCATATTTTTTGGCATTTTTTTGTGAGCTAGCGAATCGCTACAGACTTGAGTACACTGTTATGTCAGCAACTATGATAGTACAAAGATCCTGGTGTAGAACATTGTGGCCCCACTTCAGTAGTCTCTACCCACCAGACCAAAATTTATTTAAGTCGATACGGTATCGTATGTAAAACATGAGTCTGGATAACAGCGCTGTGCGCAGCGTCGCAGGACCTCGCGCGACGTCAGTGTGACTCGTACTAAGCCGCAACTGCTATGGTCGCGTCAGTCGCGTGGCGCGGACTAAGGCCATAGAGCCTCGCACGGACACACAAGTAGAGAGCGACGCTTTCGCTGACAACAGCGTTCTGTAAACGTCCGTATAAACTGTTGCCAGCTTGGCAATAGTTGCTGTGAGTCTCTAGCTATTTTGCATTAAGTAGCGATAGAGTACGTCCCCTGTTTGCTCTTTCTAAGTTTTGGTGCTTTCTCTTTGCGTTGATTAGATTAGAGTATGTTCAGATGTCTTGTTTCAGAGGATAAGTTTTAGACATGAACTGAACAAGTGTAATTTTGTGTGACAAGTAGGTAACTATCATTGACCTTTAAAACTTACCCTCTGAAATTTTTTGTGTAGGTATGCAATTATGACTAAGTCTATTACTAAGTGTATTCTTATACTGTAGCTGTCTGAGTTTGGATTTTGTCGATCCATTTGCGAAATTATTCAAATTAGGGTGGCTAGGTTCTCCCGTTTTCTGTTAGTGGAGTTGCATACCAAGGAGACTCCTAGGTCTTCTGGACCCTAATTAATAATTCAATACGCCTTGTTTACCGTGTTTACTTGACTACCTTTTTGTTCTCAGCTGATTGTCTTTATTCTATTTTTTTTCTTTTCCGACCTTCAGTTCCCGCGCTAGGCGATTCGCTGTGCATTTGTTCCTCTGCTTACTACTTGTCTCTTTCGTCCTCGGTTCGGGGATCATTGATAATTTTTTGGGGAGCGAGGATTTGGATGAGACTCCAAAATAAGTTATAACTTTTAAGGCTGTCCTGACAAGTTCAAGTCGACTGCACTGTGTAGCAATACTGTCCCGTAGGTCTAAGTGAACTCACCGCAGACCAGCTCAATGTTGGGGCATACCGTCACTGATGGCGTAACCTAATACGAACCTCAGCTTGCTGAAACTGATTTGGCCTAAGCTAAACTACTGTAATTATAGCCTAATTGAGCGCATCTTCTCACCGTGCCCCCAGTGAGTTGATCTGCGATGAGACGGTTTTATTGAGCCAGTTCTTCTGTTCTTCTACTGCAAACCTTTAATCCTTCATCGTTCGAAAAATCCAGTGTTTTCTCGTTTATTCCTTGATCGCCCTTAATAGCTAATTTTTCTCCGTTTCACATAGTGCCGCTGATAGGAAACTGACGCTTTGCCAGGCGGCTGAAATACGTTCTCGTAGGAATACCATTTTGGAAGTAACCATAAAAAGTCACTTGCCTGGTGAAGGGTTAATGTGAGCGGTACCTGGTTATCGATATCTGGGACCATTGTCAGTTGAGTGATCGCCCCTGTGTGCCCGTCAGCCGAGGGATAGAGCTGTAGTTAAGAAGAGGGTTTAGTGCCCTGCGGTCGGTGTCTCTCGGTCCTCGGTTCGTCTCCAACTCTAGGAAGTTCAGGTATTGCGATGTTAGGGATTGTAGCGTCTGCGCCTCTTGACTTTCATAGTCCACCGTCAGGGCACTGATTTAACCATCAATGAGGCCGTCTGCAGGAGTCGTCCGTCTTTGGCGCCATATAGCTATGGACAGTGTGTAGCTGACTACAGCTGCACATTCCTCTGGGGCCTGGAAGGTCTTATATGCAGTACGAATCAGTGAGTGTGGGTTTTCTAGTTGGGGAGTGCAGCCAAGTGGACTTCACTTTTAGTTTTAAAGCCAAAAAAAAAAGTCTAAATGATCAGTGCTCGCGTGACGCTTGTTTTCTTTATGCGCACTAATGAGTTCTGAGTGATAGTAGCCACTCAGCTGTCTGGGACGTGATCCTTTGTGTTACTTAACATTACGATCAAAGCTGGGCGCGGCTTTTCTATTTCTTGAAGTTTCGGCTCTGCTAGCCTGTTCCTAAAAGATTTCTGGTCAGCGGCCGATCCGTTAAGCATCCTCTGACTAAAAAATTAGAGCTCTGCCTACGTCTCCTGTTTTATAGAGTTTTATAAAGTTATAAGAAAAGGAAAGGAATTATCGTCCCCAAATTATATCATTATTGTAATAACTGAATTCGCTGCATGACCATTCGCCGTAAAAGCTGCAATATATTGTTCCAACCACTTGCTGCAATATCTAAAAAAAAAAAAAGACGGCAGCACGCGGAATGCTAGACATCACAAATTGCTGCCATATATGGCCTCGCCCAGCTCTGTGTGTAATACTATCCGTGTCTGGGGTGACTGGCAACTCGGGCCATTAAAGCTCTTGGGCACTTCGGCGTAGCTAGAACCTGAATCTGATCACGATGCTCTGTAGCTATTCTAACGAAGCTGAGACGTATGGGTTATTCTGTTGACTCACAGGGTTGCTTCGCTCTTTTGAAATATTCCAGTCGCATTCACTGCCATAAGCTCTTCTTTTGTTACGTTTACTGTTGGTCAAGAGACTGCGTTTTTGTTTGCAAGTATACGTAAAATTAGTTTTTGTACGTTTTTTATTTGACCTGAAACTCCTCAGGGGGTATAAGATGGCCCATAACCCTGTAAGTTATGCTTGCCCATCGTATCTTATGGGAAAGCAGCGCGCCTAAAGGCATCGCCCCATAGGTGCGGTACCTTTGCCTGAGTTAGGCCTTTGGTACGTCTATCTATCGTGCCCACTTTGCTTCCTTAGATTTTCATACTTCTACTGATCGTGCTTTCCTTTGTTCTATCGCGACTAGCCGTTCTGGACTGTATTTTTGGTTCTTTTCATATGGAAGATAGATTTACGTCATGCGTTATTGTGTTGGTGTCATCACTTAGGCCTATCCCTGCCACAATATGTTTGGGCATCACGCACCCAAGGGTCCCGAGTGCCTTATCCGCAGGGGATGTTGCATCTGGCTGCAGTTCCTGCTGATGAGATTAGTATTGTAAAGTTAGGTAGGTTCTCTACTTTCCTCTTTCTGTTCCGTGAGGTGGGGTGTCGATCGAGAGAGCCGACCTGGTACGCAGGACATCTCTAATCTCTCTCGTGTGGAAGGACACAAACGGGACCGACCACTTGAGTGTCTCCTACTATACTTTGCGCCTTGTTTCCCTGCCCGTAGTAGCGCACGTGGCCACCACGCCTACCCAATATGCGGTATTTGAATACTGCACAAGTAGTTTCTCTGTNNNNCACCACGCCTACCCAATATGCGGTATTTGAATACTGCACAAGTAGTTTCTCTGTTGAAACGCCTGAGTTGCGGCTACGGAGGTTAAACAAAATATATAATAATAATAGTAGTCATCACTTAGGTGAGTTTCGTCAAAATACAGTAATCTCTTAAGGTTTACTTTCTTCAAAACTTCAGTAAGTGACGTTGATTTCGATAGTTTGTTTCAAGCTTCAGACATCAATTCAAATGAGATTACCCGCGAGACTGCCGGAAACGCAATCCTGGCGTTGCAAGGTTAATTTCGATGAACACCTGAAACTCAATCAGAGATAGCGGAATTAGAGCTCACGAGTCACGACCGAAGTTTCGAACATCTTAATGCTGTTGAATGTAGCTTATGTGCATGGAATTATCGCAGTCGATGCCCTAACTTTTTATTAGTTGACTGCATGTGAACTTTCTTGAATTGAACAAGAGCTCTCGTAGAAACTCACAGCTTGCAGCATCGCACATCACGAAGTGAGAACACTCATGACGTGCACTGACCGACCGCTCATCATTCTCAAACACACTGCCCTCGAAATCCTAAATTCAGACACACTCTCCATACCGATTCCGAAGCAACCTTGATTTCGCCTCGCTACAATGGGCTGTAATGTGCCGGGACCATCCTTCTCATGAACGGTCAACCGACGTCGTGGAGGCCCTCGGGGGTATATATATTCTGGCGGGTCCTTTCCCTGTTGGAACACATGCGGGCTTACGAACCCGAGGTCTGTCACGAGTGCCTTCTCCGCAGGGGATATTGCAGCTGGCCGCAGTTCCTGCTGTGAAGGTTAGTTAGTAAGGTTAGGTAGGTTCCTAATGCATCACCTTCTGTTCCGCGAGGTGGGCCGCCGAATGGTGTTTAAACGAGTCGTCCCACGAGACTCCTGTCGGCTCCCTTGCGGAGGAGCTGTAGAAGGGACCTTCCGCTCGAGTGTTTTCTTTCTTCTATCGCTTCTTCTGGTTTTATGCCATGTGCCGCAACGGAGACTTTCCGGCAGCAACGCCGAAATAAAATATTCCTGCCAAGCTATATAGAGCGACCTAGTTTATTGTAGCGATCACTCATTGAATGGATACGGTGGTAAAACTATGACACCTATAACTATAATCAGTGGTAGCTCGTGCTCTGTGTTTGGTGGGGCCTGTCGTATTTTTTATGCCATTAGGTGGAAAAGCTATTGCCTATGCTGAATTCAAGTCTTGAATGTAAGAAGACTTGAATTCAGTATAGAAAATAGCTTTTCCCACCTAATGTCCTCCAACAAATAAGTACGACGGGCCCCACCCAACACAGGGCACGAGCCGCCCCTGCCTATAATAATAACTACTAGAGCACCCTGAAAGCGCATACCTCCGCCAAGCGAGGCAACGGTAGCAAAAAATTCAAATTGGCTCTGAAATCATAATTTTCTTTGTATCAACTTCAAAATCTAATTATTTGTGCCTTTTGATAGTAAAACAGCTTGTACAATTTTCTTGAAGATCCGTTCGTAACTTTTTGAGTTATACTGCTAACAAACGGTATGAAAAACATGAGTCAAACATACAAAGGAACAAACCGATCTGCACCAAAATTTAATCATCTATGTCTTTTAACATCACTAACAACCCCTGTAAATTTCATAAATATCCATTTATTATTTTTTGAGTTATTGTGCTAATATGCATAAAATTAAAAACAGTGACAAACAAACTCACGGATCATTACCAAAATTTGTTCATTTACTCTTTGTTATATAGCTACCTAACAACTCATGTTAATTTCATAAAAAAAATCCATCCATAACTTTCTGAGTTATGGCACTGAGAAATATGAGGCAGACAAACAAACAAACGGATGGACATATCTTCACCAAAGTTAATCATCTGTTCCTCTTAACATACCTAACAATCCCTGTAAATTTCGTCCAAATCAGTTCATAACTTTTTGAGTTACCTTGGTGACAGACAGAGAGACAAACGCGACGAAAACATAACCTTCTTGGCGGAGGTAACTACCGTAACGTCTTGGGCACCGCACCAATAAGCAATGTCATACCGTACCTACTTCTGTCACCCTCTTCACTATGGTTTTCCCTTAGACGTGTATTTTTTTTATTTTTGACATAATGGCTAGGGGCCGTGTCGGGAAGCTGAGCCCCTCCCTGGGAATGGGTCTGTTGGTTCGTCTTTGCCAACTGTTAAGCTTAGTGCTTTAGCAATATCGTCTGTTTCGACTTCACGGGCTGCTAGTGCTGCGGAAGAGAAATGTTCGTAATTTATCCTGACAAGAACTTAGGTTGTAGCCTATGCATGACTGCCTGTGATGTGAAGTGCACATTCATAGAAATGAGCAGTTCTGGTACTTGTGATTGGCTTGCCCAGAATATTGTAAGACAAGACCAAAGTTAATATATAGCTACTCCTATAACTTGGGGTTGCCTGCAGCCTTAGCTAATTAGTAGAGACTCCTTAGACTGCTTCGTTTCTGCACAGAGAAATCGGTGTTGGTATGGTAGACGGCCTCTCGAGATTCAGGTATAAGTCTCTCTAAGTTAGGTAAAGGTAAAGTCATCTTTGATCGCACCCTCAACTAGGAAACCTACACGCACTGGTTTGTGCTGCGGATATAGGCCCACTGGCCCCAGAGGAGTAAGTGCGGTTGCAGTTGACGACGGGTCATCAAGAAATATGGCGCCAATTTGACGGAAGGTTCAAATGACCCGCAAGCATCCCCCCTAACCCTTCATCTCTGAGGAAGGCAAGTTCCATCACGGCGCACTGCACGCTCACAACTGCGGCTGAACTGCCCAGTCAGCACAATCACGCACCCAATGGCCATAAGTGCCTTGTCCGCAGGAAATGTTGCAGCTTGCCGCAGTTTCTGCTCACGCGGTAAATTTTGTAAAGTTAGGTTGAATCTCAATTCTTCCCCTTCGGTTTCAGGGGGTGGGCCACTGATCGAGGTGGCCAACCTATTCCTGCTAGACTTCTAGCTTCTTGTTTTTCGTATCCTTCCCCTGTGCGGCGTAGCGTTCAGCCGAGCCCGGGGGTTAGAGACGCACAACTTGCGCGTTTTTCCTGTCAGTAGCGCACTGACCACCTAGAATCTGAGACCTCGTGGCAAAAAAGGCGAGACAAAAATCATTGATGATTTAAAACGAGACGTACTTCGCGCCCTAGTGGCGTACGAGCATGTGTTAAACCACAGGAATAGTTCGGCGCTATATCGACTTGTGTCCCTGATACACTAGTAAAGTTAGTACAACTACTACACCTAGATCAGCAAAGAGCTCGCATGCCTGAATGGGCCTCGAACCTGCAGTACAAGGAGTTAGAGCTGTGAACGTAAGGATAGTGCTACCGTGGAGGTAGGTACCTACATACCTATTGTATCGGAACCTAACCTGATGCATACCATACTCTCAGATCGATCACATGCTATACCAAGACAGAAAAGCTTTAGCTACGTGGCTAAATTATTTAACCAAACTCAGCAAATGAAAAAAAAAAAACATGACAACAGGTCCTCATACTAAAAATACGCACAGATCTCTAGGACGCGCTAATTAATCTGTAAATTACTAGGACAAAAAGAATACTTTCATGATATGAGATCTATGGCGCGTTCCTTTGGCCAGAGACATTTCGCCCTCGAAGTTCGACTTGTCTGAAACCTGAACCTGGTGCGTTGCCTTCGATCCGATTCAAGTTTGGTAGGCATTGATCTTTAATCAATTACCTGTGAGACTTCTGAGAACTCAGTCTGACTCCGTAAAATTGAGTTTTCGCTCTGGTGTATCATAATTGAGTTACTTTTAAAGCTCTGTGCCCACTTAGCGACTTTCGTTGGCTTTAGCAGCCTAGAGCCAATGAAACTAATCGTTTACCTGCCGCGGCACGGCTTAAGCTTGCGCAAAGTTTAACTATGCAAGAAATTGTTGAAAATCTTGGCCGCTACTGCAACTTTTACCCGATAGCAAATGTCAAGGTGGACTTTCAACTATCGCTCCAAAGTTTGAGTAGTTTAATAGATTAAATGAACAGAGATTGATACTTTAAGGGTTAAAGCGCGATGTTTGTTGACGTCATGCTTCTGTTACTACGCAGTGGGATTAGTTAAGTTGGCTCTAGGCTGCTAGCGCCAACGAAAGTCGTTAAGTGGGCGCCGGGCTTAACTCCTGCAGGCAACACGTTTCTCTGTGACGAAGCAAAAGCGCTTGTTTGCAGTCGGGACCAGTCAAGTCGATTGGGCTTGGCTTAGGTCGACTTTGACGACCCAATCGAACGAGTCCCTCTTATATTTGCTCCATTTAGTACGATGAATTTCCATTACTGGTCTTCAAACACTAATGTTTTTTTAACCATTTGGTTACGTTAAATAGTTTCCTGTGTGTGCAGAGCAGGCGACTTTCTGTCGTACTGCTACACTTGTTTGGGGCATTTTCTTGTAATGCTGTGACCTTAAGCCGCGTGTACTCGATACTTCACAACAATAAACACGAACATGAGGATCGAAAAACAAAAACAGTTCTCGTCTGCGTCCAGTCGGCTAGGAAGGAGGATCTCGCGAACACTTCAAGGCAGCGACAGCCGAACGCCGCTGACAGATTTCTTTGGGCTGTTTCCATTCCTCAGCGAGTTGCTATCCACAATTATTACTCTGGTTTTGCGGTGAAATATTTGAGTAAATCCACTCACAACAATGAAGAAAACAGCACAGGAGAGCCATAATTGGCCATAGACGATCATCGGCAGCATCTCATAATGAACCCTGAAGATCAGATAACATGAACTCGTTCCCTCAACGTTAAGTCAATATTCTTTCAGTATCTTTTTATTGAGTCGTGTCGTAATATTCGATTTAGTTTCTGGCGGTTGTGCCGCTGTGGTTGTAATTAGAATTGGTTACCCTTAGCACGAACAGTTCTATGATAAAATGAAAAGTTTGGTATGGTCAGTGTAGCGATCTGATGCGTCATTTTTCTTGCCTCACCAGAATGCGGTGGACGAGAGCGACGGGTGCGGTGCTAAGTTCAACGTGGTGGTAGTGTCGCCAGCCTTCGAGGGAAAGCCCCTGCTGCAGAGACACAGGTGAGGGATAAACCTCTGATGTCGCCAGCCTTCGAGGGAAAGCCCCTGCTGCAGAGACACAGGTGAGGGGTAAACCTCTGATGTCGCCGGCCTTCGAGGGAAAGCCCCTGCTGCAGAGACACAGGTGAGGGGTAAACCTCTGATGTCGCCAGCCTTCGAGGGAAAGCCCCTGCTGCAGAGACACAGGTGAGGGGTAAACCTCTGATGTCGCCAGCCTTCGAGGGAAAGCCCCTGCT
>LQNS02278094.1:14378725-14400554 GCA_001587735.2 Parhyale hawaiensis
TGCTGCAGAGACACAGGTGAGGGGTAAATCTCTGATGTCGCCAGCCTTCGAGGGAAAGCCCCTGCTGCAGAGACACAGGTGAGGGATAAACCTCTGATGTCGCCAGCTTTCGAGGGAAAGCCCCTGCTGCAGAGACACTGGTGAGGGATAAACCTCTAATGTCGTCAGCCTTCGAGGAAAAGCCTCTGCTGCAGAGACACAGGTGAGGGATAAACCTCTAATGTCGCCAGCCTTCGAGGGAAAACCCATGTTGCAGAGACACAGGTGAGGGATAAGCCTCTGATGTTGGCAGCCTTCGAGAGCAAACCTCTGCTGCAAACACCATTTTGTGTAGGTGCGTAACTGAGATGTTTCAGATTCAATTTCTGAAATAACAATTGTACATGCTATGACACGTGTCGTTTCATCAGCGGTCGTGGAGCTGAGACAACTGCCGTTATGAGTTGTTTTACATGTAGGTATTAATGTAGCTATCTGTTGTCTAATCATTGTATGCTTACCTCTTTAGTTTTATGAATTTGATCCCGTTTTGCGTGCACTATTAAGTAGACGCTCCGTTAACCCTTTCTGTCCTGACGCTATCTTCAAATGCCGCATCGAAGTTTTGATTATTAAAACTAACGCGTTGTTTCTCGCTCTGGAAATTTGGACAACATACTGAACATCCCGTTTGAAGTCGGTGCTGGTATTTTCTTTACGACTGAACTAAACTGTAGAGTGTCTTCTACGAGCTTCTTTTAGAATCTCATAGCAAGAGCAGAGTTTTCGTTTCGTACCAAAAGAGTTAATAGGTTGTATATTTTTTTGTGTATAAATAGGCTCTTGTTCTTTACATTAGACGTGTACTACAACCTCCATCTATTACAGCATACCGTGCTGCGTTTCGCTGTGCTAATCGTTTTTCATTCGGTGATTAATTCCAGGCGGTCGCTAATTACCGTGTCCGTCGCTTAGCTCGCACAGGAGGGGAGGTGGCTGTAGCCTGTTTTACGTGCCTGAGCGGAGCGAGCGCACTTTCAGTTTTCTTAGCAATAGGCTCCACTCCAGTCTCTCTTGGCTTTCTCCCCTTGAGCGATCGTCGTTGTCACTGCCGCCACCGCCTGCTGAAGCGTTCCGATGATTGCCTCTGGTTGTGCGGGGTGCGCAGCGCATCTGCTCTGCGGAACGCAGGTGTTATTTTCATTTGTGTGAGAAGAAGGAAGGGGATCGGCGGTAGCCCACTTTTGTATGTGTCCTGTGTTGCGTTTACTCATAAAATGTACCAAGTTTTGCTAGAAGTTAAGGTTTCGCTCGGTCGTGTTTGGATCATATAGCTACAGTACGGTATATCGTCGTTTTAACTGGACAGGATTGCCGAGTCGGATGCATTAAGTCCTATCCACACCCCCCTCAGGGGCATAGGATGGGCCATAGGGTTAGGTTAGGTTCGCGCATCCTATGTTAAGGAACTCAGCAACCCCAGGGGCTCGTATAAGTTACCTCAGCCATTAGCTAGGCCTTCGGGACGTCTGTCTTTCTTGCCCACTTTGCTTCCTTCCCGATTTCATACTCCTGCTTGCTCATTCTTTATTCTGTAGCTACTTCCTCTTCTTTCCCGATATGCTGTTCCCATGCGCGTTGATCCTGTGTGGGAACACCGTGCATGGGTTCCCCATTTCTATCGACATACTATATGTCCCTTGCTCTTTCCTCTGTGATATCGTTCCGCTCAGAAACGGAAGCTTAAGCTTTCTGACTATAACTAATGTCCTATCCGACTCTTGGATCCAGTCGGTGTGTGACTCCTTGAACCCCAAAATCTCCCGACTCGTTCCGAATCAGATTTACAAAAAGGCAAATTTTCACCGACTTGTGGGTCAAGTGAATCGGACTCCGACTCTTGCGGACTTCGACCCAGCAGCCCTTGTTTTAATCCTTTGTCGTTCACTATAAACACCAGTTTCCTTAGAAGCTGTAGCGCTATTACGAATGATCCAAATTTTTGTTTGGCGAGTCAGGGTCGAATTCGCAGTGTCCGGAGTTCTCTTGTAAGTTGGAGCGAATGCTATTCTCGTGGGCCGTCGCAACAGGGCGGCATTTGGTGCACATGTCACCGTTGAATATTCAAGAAGTGAACGTCTTATCGGGTGGCGGAAAGACGATTTCCATGCGAAATGCAGCATTATGGAAGTAGCTAACATATAACGGTTACTTCCTCGGTAGCTGGTTAATGTCACAGCTAGGGGGTTAACGCGAAATTCACCATCATTTGTTTCTTTTTAGACTTTTCTCAGTACATAGACACTTGCAGAGAAGTTTTCTGCCGTTTACAGTGAACCAAGGAAATATTAAGACGCTCTTTAAAGTTAAGTGGGTTTAATCAGAGACTGATGGAGACTAATTTTAACTGACCTGGTCCTGAAGAAATAAAGCTGCGTATTTGATCAATTCATGCAGACTCGGACAATAAGAAGTACAGTTTTCCTCATGCCACACGACTTAATAAAACTATTATCTATGATGGAGTTTAATAGACATTATTCATGCAGTCGCTTTGTAGTTTAAGGGGTTAATTATGGAGTAAGATGCGCATCTATGTCATTGAGCATTGGGTATAGGAGGAACTGCCTGCTGTTGCAGTATGTGAGTGTGCACGTGACTATGCATAGCAAACTCCACATGCGAGCAGCTAACGGTTGAGAGCTTGAAAGAGAGAGCAGAGCGACAGGATGAACATCCGACGTGCTTGTCCTCTCCAAGGTGCTTTTGCAGAGGAAGGACGGGAGAGTTGATAACTTGCTATACACCTCCTCGCCAGCTCACACAAGATGATGAACATTTCAAGCGGTGTTATTTGAAGATAGCTAATATAATAATAGTCGTCACTAATTGATGGGAGGAAGTTCAGGCAAAGAAAGCGCTTGTTTCTTAAAAAAAAAAAATCTCCCGTGTAAGTGAAAAGTTGAAAACTGTAAGAATGTTTATAGACCCAAAACTATGTGGACCTGCCAGAAATAATCAGTTGCGAATGAAAGTCTTTGGAAATGACAGTAAAATCATGGAAATATTTTATCCGGGCATGAACATAAATTGATGTACATTTGTGCTGCAGGTAGAGAGAATGGACACACACGAGCAGGCGAGAGTTGATACATGATTGATTGTGGATCAAGTCTTCCTCTTCAGAAGATTCTGACACCGTTTAGTGAATGTTACTTTAATTCCCAGTTGGGGTCAATGTTTCTATCTCGTATGATCTTATGTATATGCTGCAGTACTCGATATGAGCCCTTGCAATGCGTCGATCAAAAATATATGGAACTGCATCAGGCTGTAAGTTTATTAAATGACTACAGAGCAATGTCTCTTGACCAAATACAGGGCCGCCGCGACCACCAGAAAGGAAAAGGCGAAGGAGATAACTGCATGCTACCCCAAATCGAGATGAACTTGCGGCACGCTAAGAAGCGAGAGAATGAAGGAGTATTGTATTTCAAAACGTCTCGGGGTGGGTTGGTTTGGAGGAAGATAATTACGGTCTTCATTCGCATTGAAAATGTTGACGCTTCATTCATGAAAGAACGATTCATATCCAAGTTGCCGGCCTCTAAAATCATGAAAAAAAAAATCGAACAGGCGAGCCAATCACTTGAAATTGTGCTGTAATCTAGCAAAATTGGACTCGCAGTAGGCCCAAATGACTGGACTGGTGTGTACTCCTGGTGATAATGCTGTATAACCGGCTGTAATGATCAAAATTAACCGATTAAATAATTTCAAATGTTGCCCAATCCGCTGAAAATGTTCTTCAATATGCAAGTAACCTCTATGAGATTTTGCCGGATACATTACCTGAAATATATTATGTATAATACTCTTTCTTGGGTGAATCAAATCACCCCACCAAGTGCACTAACTCACGCTATCAGCTAGGGGAGTTAATACGCTTGATAACGTTTTTTGGCGGCCCTGCCCTGCCCTCCCCTCCGAGACCCTTTATTCAACAGCCACGTAATGCCCATCAGTAATAAGTACCAAATGCCATCCATCCCCTTTCTGCTGCACTACTGAGAGGGTCCACCTGACTGATAGTTTTCCACTCGGCGCCTAAAACAGTGTTTTCCACTCGAACCTCTATAAAGCGTTTTCCACTCGAATGAGGTGTTTTCCACTCGCTCCCTAAAATGTGTTTTGCCTTCGGCCCCTAAAACAGTGTTTTCCACTNACTCGGCGCCTAAAACAGTGTTTTCCACTCGAACCTCTATAAAGCGTTTTCCACTCGAATGAGGTGTTTTCCACTCGCTCCCTAAAATGTGTTTTGCCTTCGGCCCCTAAAACAGTGTTTTCCACTCGACCCCTATGAAATGTTTTCCACTCTGCCCCTAAAATGTGTTTTCCATTCTGCTCCTACAAAGTTTTTCCACTCGACCCATATAAAGTGTTTTCCATTCGGCCCTTAATAAATGTTTTCCACTCGGCCCCTAAAATGTGTTTTCCATTCGGCCCCGAAAAAGAGCTTTCCAATAGGCCCCTGAAATGTGTATCAACTCTCCCTCCTTTGCTCTATGACTCACAGCTGTCTGCTGGCGCACGCCGTGCAACACGCGCGCTTTCGCTGGAATGTGTGCTACGCTGTGCAGGCAAGCCGTAGTAATGCGTCAGGTAACCCAGATAATTCCAGCGCTTCGACCAACCACTGCCGCACGAGCTCTCTTACATGCCTGATATGTAGCTACTACAGGAGAATGCAGGTTTGCAATAGGTATACATGTTGCGCGCGTTTGGTGGATGTTGTAGGTATTAGGCCGTAATTTCGGGTAAGTTTGACTATATTCGGGTTTAATGTCGGGTAGGTTAGGGGAGGCAAGGACTGCTTTTTTTGTTTTCCATTTAAAAATTTGAACGATCCGCCAAACGCGCAGCGCGATCGGTCGATCGCGCAAATCCACCAAACGCGCACAACATACATACTGTAAAATGTAGGGACCGCCTCCTGGCCTCTAGCTTACCATCAACCTTCTTTCAGCTCATGTTGGTAATCCCGAACGAAAGTGAATCTTAAAGAATTATTGCTTAACTGCTGTTTTAGATCCGAGGCAATTATCTGCCAAATGTATGTGGTTATGCGCCGAATTTTTTCGGAAGCTTTCAAGTCGTTGTGCATGAATATTCCTTATTTGTAGCTTATTTCCTATTATTCGTTTCATCTCATCGACGCTAAGTCGACTTGCTCATTTATTCTGCGTGCTGTATAGGCAACGGCACCGTGTGCATCCGGTATGTCTGTTTGGGGCTTAGATGCTCGGCCCGCCTTCTGTCACGCAAGTATGTGCTACGCTGCGAAGTATAAGTTTCCGTGAAGTTGCGTAGTTTTCCAATGAACAGAGCCTTCCAGGTTTACGAAGATTTAGTTTATTTTACTGCAGTTCGAGTCAAGTCGATGCTGGAGTAACGCTTCTGGCACCTTTGTAACGAGTTCCAAATTCTGCGGGATCACGTCTATCGCTGCGCTCTCTCTCTCGAGCCCTCAACCGTTTGGATGTTCTCGATGGTCTCGGCCGCACCCGTCAGCTGAAGTTGTGGCGCTGCTGCTGCTCGTGGAGGTGTGCGACTGTCCCAAGTTTGGTGATCACAGGAGCACGTGTTAGGTGTATTATGTAAAGAGCCCGCGGCAGACGATAGATGGGCATTTGTTGTGTGTTTTACTTCGTAGCGGCGTTTGAAGGCGCTATTTTTGTGTCTTTTTAACTAACCAATGCTTGCGCTGCTTTCTGTAATGATATTCACTCAAAATTTGAAGAGATGTCAGAAATTTTATTAGTGACCCGTGCTGAGCAAACTGAGATGACGACCCTCAAGGGTCATAGGATGGCAACAGGCCATAGGGTTAGGTTAGTTTATAGGTTCACCCATCCTATGCTATGGGGAGCAGCGCCCCTCAGGGGGACCCTGTAGGTTACCTAAGCTATTTGCTAGGCCTTCGGGACGTCGTTCGTGCCCACTGTGCTTCTTTCCAATTTCATACTCCTTCTGGTATTGGTTTCATCTGTTTCCGTCCTTATTGATCCTGCGTAGGAGCACCTTCGTGTATGGGTTTCACGTGTCAATCGACATACTATATGTCCCTTCCTTTTCCTCTCTTAGAAAACGTTAGTACTTATACTACTATACTATACTGCTGAGATGGCGGCTAACAGTTCCAGAAACTTGTGCAAGACACTATAAAGACGCGTTCGAGTGTGACTTGTGTGAAATTCTAGACAGGTGCGCTGGTTTCGACCCGTTAATTCGAATTTCAAGTGTTGACCTTTAATCGATTACCTGTGAAACTTCAAAGAATTCAATGTTGCTCCGTAAAATGAAGTTTTCAGTCGGCTGAACATAATCGACATTCTTCTAACCCCTGCGACACGATTCCCAGTGACGAACTCCAAGTTCCTGTCTCTAATTCCAAACAAGTCAAGTCGAGTGGGCTTGGCTTAGATCAACTTCGACGACCCAACTAACGCGCCTTAAGCTGCGCTTATATTGCTGCAACGAAACATTTGAATGTTGTGGTGAAGTGAATCCACAAGACAAGTGTCTATTGTCTGCCGTGGGCTGCAGGATATGTACGTGCAAAGGACTCCTTGTGTGGCTCACAAGTAACGGATCAAAGGGGACCGAGACCTAGAGTATTTCCTTTCTAGAAGTGGGTTTCTTTGTCCGCCCAGTGTTCCTTATCTGATGTAACAAAACACATTGAGTTGCAGGGACACGAAAACCGTTATTCTTCGCCCTAAATAAATTACCCTCCGAGAACCCATTAACGGTTTGCCCGAAAACGCATAAAATGAATATTCATTTCTCGTAAGGATAGGCCATTGACAACGTCCAGAAAATTGAACAGTTTATATTTATAGGCTAAGTACTGCAACCATATGAATAAAGAATAACTATTAGGATTTTTACATACAAGTGATGTAGTTATGTGTGCTTACCTAGCACGATGAACTGGCTGGTTTGGACTTCACAGCCAAATTAATGTCGTTGAATTTCTGGGTTGCATTTTAATATGTACCGTATTGAGGAATTAAATGTTACATAGTTTTTCACATGAAATGATAGCTAGAAAAGAACTTCTTTCCGTAATCTTGAAATTATCAGACGTTCGACGTGTTTTGTCACTAATGCTATCGCAGTGTACTGGATCAATGCCAATGAAATTAATTCTTTAATTTTTTAGGAACTGAAAGATTGGCATTGGTTTTCTTAAAGGAAAAATATGATGTTTTACTAAAATACTTTTAGGCCTATCCGAATGAAAGACAGTATCCCCTGGTGTTGACATCGGAACGCTCTACGTGTTGAGACAGGGCATTCGTCCTTCTTGTTTCCTCGTAAGTTCTTCTACTTCGTCCTCATTATTACTTCAGCCCGCATCTGACCAGCCTAACTAAACTATATACAGGGAGAATTCAAGTGTGCTCCTACTTGACTAAAACAAAGCCTTGCGTGACGTCGTAGCCAATCAGATACGTTGACTTGCTCGATCGTGGTGGGGCCCATGCCGAAGCGCGATTGGCTGCTACGTCATGCTTGGCTTTCCTTCGGTCACACGATAGCTCACTCATTTCTGTTTATATGCCTTTTCCTTAGTATTAACTGTGTACTGGACAGTCTCTCTTCAACCCATTGTCTTAGAGTGGTCTGTGTACAACATTTCCAATAGTGCTATTCGCACAACAAAGGCGGAGAAAGGGTTGATTGCTCCCCAGATATCTTTGGACTGGTGGTCGTCGAATATTTTTTTTTTTTACACTGGCGCTCCTTTTGACTTGCAAGCGCGCTTCCGGCGCCCCTTACCTCCCTACACACTAGCAAGCAAATAGTACTAGATACCTATACTGTGTTGGCAGCCCGCTTTAGTGAAGCGAAAACCAGGCTGTATTGGCGACGGTATGATGCCTGTCCGTATTCCGCGCCCCCTTGGGCAATACCTTTTCGGTGCTGAGGGCTCAGTGCATGTCAGAGTACTGTCGCGCGACATTGTGCTATGCTACGGGCTACAGAATTCCTCCAAAGCTCGGGTGTATGTCGCGTTGCTGTCCGTAGTGTATGCGCCCCCCCCCCCTCAACTTTATGGTTTACCGCTCCTGACAACTATAGGTACTACCCTGACGAACCCCTCCCTACTTCAGACCTGCAGCTTTACTACCTTCGCCAAGGAGGTAACGTTTTTGTCGTATCTTTCTATCTGTCTGCCTGTCATTAGGATAACTTGAAAAGTTAGGGACGGATGTTGACGAAACTTACAGGGATTGTTAGGTAGGTTTGGAGGAGCAGATAATTAACTTTTGGTGAAGATCCGTCCATCCGTTTATTTGTGTGCCTAATTTTTTTCAATGCCATAACTCAGAAAGTTATGGACAGGATTATTATGAAATTTATATGAGTTTTTAGGTATATCACAGAGAGTGAATGGCCAAATTTTTGCGATGATCTGTTTGTTTTTGTTTGTCCGTTTGTCGTTGTTTTTGATCGTATGCTTGTTAGCGCGATAACTCAAAAAAGTTTTCAATGGATCTCTATGAAATTTACTGGAGTTGTTAGTAATGTTAATAGAAAAAATAAATGTTGGTGCAGATCGGTCCTCTCAGGGGGCTGAGGATGGGCCATAGGGTTAGGCTAGTTTAGGTTCGTCTATCTTATGCTATGGGGCCAAGCAACCCCAGGGGCCCCTGTAAACCTTCGAGACGTCTCTATTTCGTGCACACTTTACTTCCTTCCTGAATTCATACTCCTTGCTCATGCTTTATTCTGTTTTGCCTCTTCTTTCCCGATTTGCAGTTCCCATGCGCGTTGATGCTGTGTTTGAACACCTTAGTGCATGGGTTCCCCCGTTTCTCTTGACATAGGTACTCCATGTCCCTTGCTCTTTCCTCTGTGATATCATTCTGCTCGGAAACGGAGGCTTAGACATTCTAACTATAAGTAACTAACTTGGTGCAACTCGGTTGGTTCTTTTGTATATTTGACTTATGTTTGTCACAATGTTTGTTAGCCGCATAACTCAAAACTTTTTGAATTGATCTCTATGAAATTTACAGGAGTTGTTAGTAATATTGAAAGCCATAGCCTAAATCATCAAATTTTGGTGCAGATCGGTTGGTTCGCTTGTATGTTTCACTTATGTTTGTCATAACGTTTGTTTGCAGCCTAACTCAAAAAGTTATGAACGGATCTTAAAAAAAAAATTGCAGAAATTTTTAATGTTATCGAAATGCACTGATGATTAGATTTTGGAGTTGATACAAAGAAAATCAAGGATTCAGAGCCAACTTGAATTTTTCGTTACCGTTGCCTTACTTGGCGGAGGTAGGCCTAAGCGCTTTTAGAGTACTCTAGTTAGCTATAGGCTCGCTTTTGGTCTGAGTGACAAGCTTCAAGCGCCCCTAAATGTTGCGATTGTTGTTTCTGATACAGCAGCTGCGAGCAGAAACGCAGTAACATGGCGGATAAAATTGTATATTTTTCCTTTTCAATTCAATATTCAGTCTCATTTTTGTTTTCCCCAGAGGATATAATAGAGAACCCTAGCCTCGTCGGAATACTAGCTTCGGCCTCGCGCCACCCAGGGGTTCATCAGTGATTTTTCTGCGGGGTATATTGCATGTAGCTGCAGTTCCTGCTGAAATGGTTAGTTTGTAAGGTTAGGTAGGGTACCTATCCTTCCTATCCTGCTCCTTCAGGGGGCCGCCGATGATGGTAAGCGACCCATTCCGTGGGACTCCTACCTGGTCCTGTGTGGGTGCCAAGGAACGGGCCCCTCGTACGAGTGTTGCTTTCTTCTGTCTTCTTGTCTTATCCTATTTTCGTTTCGATGAGATGCTTTGCGCCTCTTCCTGTCTGTGATAGTTCTCTTGGCCGACTTGAGACACTTAATAATAGTCTATCGACCATAGTCTTTGTACACATCTGTCTCACCGAGCGTATCTGCTTGGATAACACGTTTTTGTGTGTGCGAGGGGACACGAGGTCTACAATGATAATAATGATGATAACAAATAGAGAAGTAGCTACTCCGAGATCTTGTATCTCTGCCAAGCTACCCAATGTAAGTGAAAAATTGGAATTGGTCCTAAATCGAGAATTTCTTTTCCATCATCACAAAACTTTGGTCATTTGTGCATTTTAACATTCCTAATTGTTCTTGTAATTTTCTTGAAGATCCTTCCGTAACTTTTAAGTTATCTTCTGACTGACATTAAGAGCAACATAGTCAAATTCATTAACGGGTGGACAGATCGTCACAAAAGTTGCTCGTTTGTACCTCCTAATATTCTAAGTAGCTCTTGCAAATTTCATGAAGATCTCTATTTTCATAACTTTTTGGGCTATGTTATTCACAAAGACAAACATCGAGATCAGTGAAAAACGCATGAACAGATCGTCACAAAAATATGGTCGTTCATTTCTCGTTACATATCTTGCAATTTTCATGAAGATCTATTGATAACTTTTTTGACTTATCTTTGTGACAGACACCGACAGAAACATAATCTCCTTGGCGGATGTGATAATAGTAATGATTTCTATCTTTAGCGATGCATATATAACGGTGAACATCACTTTGATCATCATTTTGCTAAAATTAGTTTTAAGAAGTAATGAAATCTGAGTTTTAATATTGATGCTTCTTCACGGCACTAAGTACCGGTATTTTAGGTCTCGTTACTTAAGGCGGTCGTTGGCCAGCCTGCTGAACTGTCACAGTGTAGAGATGACTTCGTGGATACGAACACTGACATGAATGGGCTAGCGCCGTCTTCTGATTCAGTTGAGTGATTGTAGCACCTGCACCGCTTTTGGGTCCATTGTTACGCGAGAGTACAATACGTTACGGTCATACGCAAGGTCTTTGTGTCACTGGACACCTCGGTGCTACCATTGCAACTTGGACTTTCTTCAGATAATTGGGCCGTTGAGCGCAAGCTCGATCTGACAGGCAGCCGCTTATATAAGTAATATTTGCGCTTGTGAAATAAAGAAGTGTGCACGTAAACAAAATATGAATTTCTAAATTCATGCTGTCTTTTTTATTCCAGGCAGACGTTGGTAATTTTCCATGATTTAATGGAAGGACAGAACTATAGAGCGCAATTGATGTATTTACCTCGTTTATGACTGGACGGATCACTTGAGTCGATAAAAAGAACTTGACGTAAATCACTAATGCCATTTTTCTACTGAGTAAATAACCCTCCCCATTGTTTTTTTACGTCAATGCAAGATGGCAGTCTTCGTTTTTATTATTATTCTTCTTGTTTTGGGGCGCCGCATCGCTGATCTTCCTCGCTGTATTGCAGCACTCGCTTTGGTCCGTTACTATTTTGAACTTTCTTCGCCGAGCTCTGCCGTCTTGTTCCATAACATGAGGCATACGTACACAGGCATTGTGTTGTGCCACGGCTATGCTATCTCTCATCCAAGGCCTTCGCCTTATACTGTGAGCTTGGAAAAACACGAGAGAGAAAGTATCTGTTATTTTTATGTGTGCGTTACGAGTGTTGTTTGTTGTCTATATATCTGCAGCAGCGACGTCGATGGTGGCAGTGTCGTGAGCCATCCTGCGTGCAGAGCAGAGATCTTATGTGGTGCCGTACTTCATGTTCCGATTCATGTTGATATTATTGCATTTTTGCGCAATAAACGACTGAGAGCTTCTGGTGTCGTGCTTCGTCCTTTGTGATTCATGTTAGTGTGCCCTGCTTTCACAATACGGTTTTGTGTGTGTGCGCTATGGGGAGTTGTGCCAGCTGACTGATTCCATTGTCGCCTGGTGCTCGGGATATCTGTGTTTGAGTGTTCACTTAACGTAAAGAATCTGATCTTGTTGGCAGTGTTTCTTCTCTGTTTCTTTTTTCCAAATTGCTGAACGGTGAGCATCCACGAATGGGGTTTCTCGTTTTTCATCGCATTGATGTCCATTAACCCATTTTCGTCTCCCGTCGTATTATTCAATACATTTAAGTTATAACCCCAAAAATAGGGTTATTCGTGCGAGACCAGTGAAAATCCTTCGTCGTAATTGGGTTAATTCCCTTCCCTCTCTGGACTTGCCCTAAACTAACTAATGATCAAACTATTAATCCCTTATTCCTGTTGAGGCTTGTGCTCAGCAATGGAGCCTTCGAAAGTTCGTATCACCAATGCAATTCGTTATAGCGGCTGTTGATGTGCTAGTCGTTGTGGGGCGACTACGGTGTACTGAGGCGCAGTTAACTTGCAATTTTGTATGAAGTGACTTTTGTCAGTTTCAGGATCTTTATATGTCTTCTTGCTGTGGCCACGGCTAGTCTTGAGGTGTCTTAGACCCAACTTCAGATGCGTGTAAAGCTATTGCTGCAAGGATGACTCATTTTTCAACAAAGTATATTATTATATTACACATATTAATAGTCTCACCTGGAAATATCCAAGAAGGCAGCTCACAGTCTGACTATTTTTCCAGTTAGATAAATACAGTAGGTGATTCGCTATATATATATGCATATACATAGGTCCCAGGTTTGTATCCCATTAACCACCTACTGTATTTATTCAATTCGAAAACATGGTCAGACTGTGAATTGCCTTCCTGGATATTTCCAGGTGCCAGTGGGACTATTAATCTGTGACATACTGGGCAGCAATTATCTTGTGAAGACTGTGAGCTTCCGTATAAGAGGCAAGTGTCGCAAGTTACTCTCGCTATAGGAGCGGGACATGCTCTATTACTTCACTTGCTGCATGCTTGTTAAATAGCTCTGTCCGCGCTGGCCTTGCAGTTGCGCCTCGCTACGCGCAGGTCCCGGGTTCGTATCCCGCGAACCGCCTACTGTGGTTATTGTATTACTGTATGTTATTATTTTGAAACGTTCTCCCGCGTCTTTGTCGACCGTTTCTGGGAAATACAGAGGAGGAAATTACTCGACGTCTTTTTATCAGTGCATTACTTGCATAATATAACGGACGTTGAGTTTAGTGCAGCTGAAGTTTTAAAAAAAGTGGTACATCATAATTTAAATATTCTCTAGATATTTTGCGTTAGCTATTCCATCGACAAGCTTGATCAAGCAATGCTCTGGAGCTCGGGTAATGTTTTCTACTATATTAATTGATTAATTTCTGCAGTTGTATCAAGTATTGAATTAGTAACCAAATGCCAGCGTGTTGAAATTGGTATTCGATACAGCACTCTAAAGGAAACGATAAGCGCGGTATCGTCTGGTGCGCAATCTTTCAATATCGCCTCATCAAATCAATTTTTAGGTGGTAGTCTCAAGCCAGTTAGGCTTGAGGCGCTTTGGGCCGTCTCCAGTCTACAGTACTCGGTTTGTTATCGCCTGAAATTTGATCCAAAGCGGTGAACCGAAAGCTGACTGTTGAAGATCAGGAAAAGTTAAGGCTCAACAGGTCAGACCACTTCAATCTTGGTGTGCGAATCAAACACTTCGGTAACTGTTTTAAGACGAAAAGTGTGATCAACTCCTAACAAAATTCTTAGCTGCCACAGAAACTAAGCCGTGAATCTGCCCCTGTGGTTGCCAAAAACTCTGTCAAGGCTGCCTAATGCACATCCATTCATCCGTCTTTCTTTTTTCTAATGACTTCTGCTGGTTGCAGGCTGGTGAATGGCGTCCTTGCTGAGGAACTCAAGACCATCCACGCGTTCTCCATGAAGACCCACACACCCGAGCAGTGGGAGCAGCTCCAGGCGCAGCAGTAGAAGCTGTTGTGTCAATTTTTTTTATAGCGGCATAATAAAAAAATTCGGATTCGTTATTGTACCCTATCCAGTTTCGTGTTGGCTTCTTTGATAAAGCAATGCTGATTTAGCGATGAAAATTTATGATATTATTCGCAAGAATCTACTGATTGTTTTGAGAGGGGACTTGCGTTGTGTTCAATACTTGGTATTGATTTATTGTTGATAGAAAGTTTATTTACATCGTTGGTATTAAATTGTACGGCACCATATATTGATTCATCTCTCCAATATTTACTGCAATTCTTTGATATTTTCTAACTTCACGGAGATTAGCCTTCTAACTGTGTGTCACTTTCTATGTATATTGTTGTTGATCTTCTTCAATTTATTGAGCATTTATTGTTAATATAATATACTCGAACATCTTTTACCAGTCAGTGGTAGTTTTTTGTAGATTCAGGGGATAGCATTCCAATTGCGCGTCATTCAATTAGTACTCTGAAATTGTTCCTCAAATTATTTCAAGTTTTGAAATTAGCTACGAAAGCATGCAGAAGAGTTGCCCGCCCAGCGTTCAAAAGTTAGTGCTGTCCGCCCCCGGCAAGGTGATCTTGCACGGTGAGCACGCGGTGGTGCACGGCAAGCGAGGAGTGGCTGTGAGTCTCGACCTCCGCACCACACTCACCCTCACCAGCAGCAACGACTGCCTCACCCTCGACCTGCCCGATGTTAAAATAAAAGAGTCGTGGCCAGTAGCTGAGGTCCAGAGACTCTTCAACCTGTTGGGTATCAAGAACCGTCGCGAGGTGAGGCCGGACTCGAAAGTGGAACATCTGCGACCTGAGCATGCAAAGATCATCAAGGAGTTCCTTGGCGTTGCTGAAAACTCGCAAAGCCAAAGAACGTTGGCGCTGCTCTCGTTCTTTCACTTGTACAGCAGTCTTCTGCCCTCCGTCGTGTGCTTCTCGATCCATGTGAGCAGCCAAATACCGACCGGTGCCGGTCTTGGCAGCTCTGCTGCGTATGCTGCATGCCTTACTGGGGCGCTGCTTATCCTCTCGGGCAGAATAACAAGTGACGCTTTGCGGCCTAACGCTTCCTCTGACTGTCGCCGCCACGCGCTGGAGCTCGCGAATAAGTGGACCTTCACGAGCGAGACGATCATGCATGGCGCACCTTCCGGTATCGACAATACGACTTGCACCATGGGCGGAGTGGTGAGCTTCAAAGACGGTGACATCAGCTCTTTAGGTACGTGCGGTCTTCAGATTATGCTTGTGAACACCAAAGTGGCTCGCAGCACCAAGGCTTTGGTTACCTCGGTCCGCCAGAAGTTAGAGAAACATCCCACCGTCGTAGGACCTATTCTGCAGGCTATGGATTGCCTTTCGGAGGAAGCGCTCCGTATCCTTAAACAGCTCTCTTCGCTGACATCGAGCGAAGACGCCCACGAGGACACCACTTTGGTCTCGGACACGAACGCCGCGGCTATTTCTTCCCTGTACGAGGATCTTGGTGGCTTGATTACCATGAACCACAGTTTGCTGGCCGCCATCGGGGTATCGCATCCGAGTCTGGAAAGGGTTGTACAGGTGGCTGCAGAGTACGACCTGCACGCCAAACTCACGGGTGCTGGGGGCGGGGGTTTTGCCCTCGTCCTCTTGCCGAGGCAGAGAAAAGTTGACAGCTTCAAGCAGTGCATGAACGCTCTCTCTGCTTTGGACTATCAGGTGTGGATGGTAGACTTGGGTGTACCTGGTCTGTGCTTAAAGAATTCTAGCTGATGAAAGTCCTCCATTATTATTCTAAAAGCTTCATGTGTGATGTATCAATGTGAGCTTTTTCGAATCACAGCCACAGCGCGCTTGACTCTTAGATTTTTCTTGTGCATTTTTGACAATAAAAAAATGTGATGGTTTATTTTATCGTGAAGTAGCTCACTATCGAATTTACATGAATTTAGTAGCTCTCTGTGTTTTTATACCCAAATCTAATTCGCGATGGGTTGTGATATTGTGGTTAGATTACAATCACGCTCAAAAGTTGTGGAAAATTGGTAGGTTCTCTAAAATGTTGAGACTGTCTGCAGGCTGTACCTAAGTACTCTCAAAGGTACCTACGTACTTCGACGTGGAACGTGTCGGCAGTTTTGTATCATTCTACAGGTTGTGCTTAAGCCGAGTGCTCAACATTATTAGTAAATTTACTTAGGAGACCTCCATACGATTCTTCGCAACTGCATGAGCAGAAGTACCTATATATTGCGTACTCATTGAACATGGATCTCATTTTCTTTGGAACCTTTTGTTCCTAAGGTTGAATTTCTGTCCTTTGTATTACATCTTTTGAACTCTTATTACCCATATTCTATTTCGCATGCCCTTTTCAGATGCTCTTAAATACTCATTACATTTTCCTCCGATCTCCTCTACGATATTAGTCGTCAGTGTAGTGCACTTACTTATAGCGAGCGCCCTGCCAAATCTTTAGGAAGATTGTGAAATGCTCTACCCTACGCAGTTCTGGGCTGCTCCAAGTGTTAAAGAAACGTACTGGAGCGGCTGAAAATTTTGTTAGGTGAACCAGGACAGATCTAGACCGTACGTCAGATGTTTTCAGTCCTCTTGAGATCCTACATTTATGTATCATCATTTTTGCATCCATTTTTTGTGCTAGTCGAGAAACTATTATGATATGAAATACCTGCGAATGCCTGTTCTTCTTGTTGACTTTTATAAAGGCTAAATGTTAGGAGAGCGCTAAGTTGCGACGTTACTAAAACGCCTATGCCGCTGTCTACAGGGTCTCCCACAAGTTCCGCACCTGCAGTGAAAATAGTTGTCAATTGTTAGTAAATAATTAATTGAATATTTTTCTCTTGCATTTTTCTAAAACCGAGCACCAGAGAGCCCTAATAATTGATGCGAAAGTCACATGAACGTGTTCTTCGTGCTCAGCGTCCGAACGTCTTGTTGTCCCCTTGTAAACACTACTGTGTCTTTACCAGCAGCTTTACTAAAATGTTAGCCGTCAAGTGCGATAGTTTAGCAAGCGTCACTAGTGATGCTTGGAATACATTTTCTACTTTGTTGTGCAGTCAGAAACCTTAGTACTCTTGACCTGATAAAAGCTACACTGCACCGCATTCAGCCCTGGGCATAGAGAATACGGTTATTTGACCGTCTTATAAATCCGCCAGTAGCGTTCTTTACCTGAGCTCGCGGGATATTTTTTCCTTTAGTTTTCACATTTTTTCTGTGTAGTCGTCCTGCGATTTTTTTTATTTCTTTCTGGTTTTTTCCCATGCCCAGCGTTGCCTCCTAGCGATCCTTGCTCTGTTTACCATGCAGTTAATTGCTGTTGCCTCCCTTTCTCTTCAGATCGAAACGAACGCTCTGGGTTCTTCCGAGTGCAGTTAGAGAATTTATCGAAAAGCGTTATTTATTTATGCTTCCGAAGCAGCATTAGGTCATCATATTTGTGGCTTAGTTTTTCAGGTAGACGTCGCAATAATATATAGATATATATTTATCTGAGTTACTGTCTTCGTTTTCCCGACCTCCGAGGAAAAGATCTCAGTGTGTGGTGGGATCCCTGACTTCATTGGCGTACAACCTTCTCGTTTCTGCCTCTCTTCTATAGCTCGCAGAATCAAAACTAGGAAAATTGTAGTCTCGTGTCGAAATAAAGAGCTTTTTATTGCTGCAAGTTGCCCCCTCCTCCTCCTCCTCGTGTGAAAACTGTGGGACACGCTGTACGGCAATTGTCTTTGCTCAACATCTCGCCCTTACTTCTTCCATTTTAGCCTTGTGGATCATCTCATACTCATCGCTTCCCTTCCACGTCTGTGCATGCCCAACTAGTGTACTTAAAGCGTCTGCGATTCGCCTACTGCAATCGAGATAATTTAATTCGTTTAGCTTAAGCTAATCTAGAACCTCAGTCATGGACTTTCGAGATTTCGACTAAGTTAAGACTGAGTGGACTAGATTATCTCGATCGGTTGACGAAGACGCCTACAGATCTGTAGCCTGTAGGTTGCCTTATCGTCTTATAGGCCTTGTAATTCTACCGTTCCTTCTGGCTGCATTTTGTGCACAATGTCTATTCAAGATTTGGGAAGTGGAGCACAACTGCTGCATGAGAGGTTCAGTAGATACCAGACTGGACTTCATGGAAGAAACGTGTGAGCGGAATTGAGTAGAAGCATTTATTTCCCAACCAAGTGAAGCTTCTCAGCCTTTTAGCAGCTCTGCATTTCATAAGCAAGTCATGGAAGCACAAAACATCTGTAAAGCTTCTTTTTCCGATATTTGTTGAAAATTCATTTCAAACTTTAATATTTGCTGGGACGTCGATTTGAACTTCACTGTTAACTAGGAAAACGTTTCACAATCCAGTATCTGCTAGGAATTTGTTTCAAACTTCAGACGATATTATTCCACAATGGCGTACACAAGCCTTCTGCTCTTCTTGCAGTTGAGTGATCCACTTCATCCCAAAATACCCGATCGCGCAGGTTTAATTGGTCCTGTTTTCTATGCAAACAAGTTTTAGTTACACGATAAAATGTCCGCGTATCCGTTGCCAGTTCAGGGCAGACGTAGACTATGTTCTACGTTACCGTTATTCCAGCTAGACTGCCATCTGTCTCTCTGTTAAGTGAAAGTATTTAGTTAATAATACAATAACAGTCTATTTTGGAGAACAAACTCGCCATTGAAGCGCAAAACAAAAACCCTACAACCCGCACTGTCCGTCCAGGACAGTATTGATAGTTCTCTTTTTAAGAGAAATATTTACCTGATGCATTAATGGGTCAAATAGGCTCACTATCTCTAATGTTTGCGTAGCTGTTTTTAGCTTAGTTTCAATTGCATATCTTGGATGAGTTCCATGGAGTGGGTAATAAGCTGTGAGGTGGCGGTTGGGTGTTTGTTTATGGCAGCAGTGAGATTGAGTTAAGGGGTTTCGAAAAGTACTTTTTCAGCCTGTGAGTGTGACCCGACGGACCCTGCTATCTTGTATTTACTGTTGCTTAATTTGGAACATCTTGAAATTATTTGTTCTTGTATATCAAATTCACTGCACACTTTTTTGAGATGCTTAAGGAGATTATGTTGTGAAACTTATGGTTAGTACATGAACTTTGGAACCGTAACATGAAAGACAAGGAAGTAACTTGTATTTTGCATCGCTAAAAAGAGTCACACTAGCTTTTTTTGTATTATTTGTCCACTGAATAAGTCATTTTTACCGTTATATTACTACGTCACAAAACAGTTCAGGTATACTGTGGCTACCATATGCCTACTATATCGCAATTGGCTAATGAGATAATAATTATGGATCGTAACGCTTTCTTACTGAAGCTCTGCTACCTCGGAACGAGCGCTCTTTCATCCAAAGAAATACCGTAACTTAGGGTTACTTTTGAAAGGTTTTCATATAGGACGCCAAGCACTAATGGGTTAACCCATTTGTGCCTGGTGTCCTACATGTAGGTTTCCGAAAGTAGTGTTATTCGTACAAGCCCATACGTACATATCTTTCGGTATAAACGGGTATAATGTTATGTGTAAAATAAACTTTTCAAAGTAACCCTCCGTTACGGTACATACAATAGGAAAAAGAACACCACCTCTCTGAAGATCGTTGTTTTCTCGTATAAGACTGAACCGTTTAACAGTCGTATTAAAAATAACCTTCATGGGAAACACGCTGGTTTTTATTAAATGTGACTGAATGGTCTCCCCCGGGAGAGCTGAATGGAGATCGTGCATGCTGTGACTTGTGATAGTTTCTTTGTAGCTCCGTTGGCAGTGCGCCATTTTTGTTATTCACTGTTGCTCCCTTTTGTCCGTCATCTGCTTTTGCGCGCATCGAGTGTGATATCTAGGAAACTTGTGTTCTCTTTCTGCGTTAAATGTTGTCTGGAGTAAAAATATGACCGTTAGCTCTTGTTATTTCACTCCTGGCAGCAGATATTGTTGCCATTTTCAGTTCAAGGTACATTCTGTCGTATTTCCGAACTGTAAAAATTACACCCATTTCGCGACAGCGTTCTGGACAATATTTAGTTCAGGTCTAGCAGCGATCGATCGCCTTCGTGGAAGCGGGTTACGAAAATTGTCCGAGTCGCAGGGTTAAATTCCCACCGCTGTTTTGAATGTCCCATTGTTCCCATCAGTGATTGCTGTTCTATTGTGCTGCTATTGCTGTACCAGGACTGCATCAACTGCTATATTAATACGCTTATACTTAGTTACCTGCTTTATGTCTCACGTGTCCCTCAGCGTGCCCATAGTAATCGGTAGTATCGGGCCCTGGCACTACAGGTTACGGCTTAGAAGATTTCTACGTTGTTTTTATAATTTGTGACCCTTGCTTGATTATGTTACTTCTATGGAAAAGGAAAGTTAAGTAATGCAGTGGAGGATTAAGCTGTGCAAACGTTGAATATAAGCTCAAGCCGTACGAGGAAAAACGGCACTAACAAATCACAATGTCTTTCATATGACGTCTCAGTCCTGTGCAGTAATACGAGACCTAAACAGGCATGCAAGTAGTAAAATTATTTGGTTTTCATACCTGGACCCTTTACTGAGCGACTGAAAATAGCATTGTGGAAGCATCCGTGTATTGTCACCCCAATGTCAATGTCAATGTGATTTCAACAGAGATTGCGCCTAGCATTGTTTATCAGACACGGTTGGTACAGCGGTCTCAACAGTTACTAATTAAGTTACCGTTCCAAATTATGTTGTACTAAAAATTACACTTTTTTGTTAAAGTGTCCCCAGTTTCGACGGCCTACGATGTATGTGAGTTCGCGTATTTCGTTGCTGTGCACGTTTGTCATTTGTGCGCCAGTTCTGAGTCTTTCGTTTGTCATGCTGTAGAAGTCATCTGTTACCCTTTTTTTTATTATTATTTTCTTGGTCTTAACACCGCACACACGCCGTAAGAGTCATCGATAGCGGAAAGAATACTGGCATTTATTAAATTTCTATTACATCACTATACAATTCGAGGACAGTTTTTACGTACACCTTACAGTTTTGGGAAAGGTCAGAAACCTATAAACATTATAAGACGTATCTTCGCAAAGTTGAGTGCAGCTGTTTCTAAAATTTAGTTTCTTGGAAGATCCCATAATCGCTAAACGTTCAGATATCCATGGAGCTGTAGGCAGTAATACCACAGTATTTGAGTACGGCAATGACTATTCAATTTGTAGATCTTGTAGAACTTGAAACACTAACTCGCTTACCTAACACTCCTAAGACTTCATCCTTCACAGTATGCCGTGTTCTTCTTCCCTTTGCCGAAGAAGTGACACCATGAGGTCCGTATCATGAGTGATAAACCATGGAGTGAGGTGTCTAGGAACTTAGGAAGTGGTGTCGTTCATTACACTCCAGACAATAAATTTTTCGTCCTTTTCTGTGTAACCGCCGACGATAATTTATCTTCCCGAATATATGGCTTTTAGTATTTGTGTTCGCTCTTGGGCAGAGTTTCTTAGCTCACCCTACTCGTCTGCGGCCATTAGTTACAAAAAAAAATCTGCGCGCTGATCTCGAGTCAGTGGTCTTTTTAATGAACTTTGCATGTTCGCATAAAAAGGTTGTTTAGCTCATTTCTATCATGGGTGCGTTTTTGGAGGCAACTGGTGCTAAGTGGAGTCGACTGCTCATACATCAGTTGTGTACGTCAAAGTAAAAGAAGCTGTTCTTAATGGTGCAAATGTACTTTTATCACTGCTTTTTGTAATATTCGTGGGTACTTACAATCTGAGCTAGAGCCTACCATCAAAACTGCAATATGACTATATGCATGTTTTTTTACTCCCGCTCTGTTGTAATAAAGGTTTGGCATGAGCGCCTTTGTCTTCTTTACCTATGTATCAACAAACTCCCCTCGGGGGGCATAGGATGGACCATAAGGCTAGGCTCGCCCATCCTATGTTAGTTACCTTGAGAGTCTTCGGAAGAAGTCCAGGTGACGTTACTCACGTCACCCCACGTGTGTGGAGTCACTCTGCTGGGTGTCTTCTGTGGTGCCGCAGTTTGCGACCAAAGAGAGAGCCAGCAGCGAATTATCTCCACAGTGCAC
>LQNS02278094.1:14401827-14412929 GCA_001587735.2 Parhyale hawaiensis
CGAGCCTGTGGTTAAACACAGGAATAGTTCGGCGCGATATAGGCAGTGTGCCACTGAAGCGCTAGTAAAAACTTCTACTACTACTACTACTACTACTACTACTACTACTTCAATATAATAATTGTATAATCATCAAATTTGGGAGTTAAACTGGTAAATATCTGAATTTGTTTGGAATACATTTCGATAAAAAAATGCAACAAATTACGGAATTAGAATAAATTAAGAGCTAGTGAGCTTGCCATCAAAAGTTATAAAACTTTCTTTCACACGTTCGTAGAAGGAAAACGTACCTACCTAACAAAATATCTTGGAGGTAACTTAGGTACTGCAAGTCAATGTTATGTACTATGGTTCTACCTCGTATGCTTGACTTATCCTACATCTGTGCATCAAATGCTGTTATCTGCGAAGAATAATGCAAAAAATTGGTGTAAGCTATGTGCACACGGAATAACTTTTCGATGCGAACAATTTAGGGATTGGTGGAGTTCAAGTTAGGAGCGAGTTCACACGTCATCCACATCAACGCGTTGTATCAAGTGAACAAACACGAGCTACGCGTCAACTTTTTCTGTCGCAGTCGGCACGTAGAAGCGTATCCCGTTCAATGAATGACGCTGCGCGTTCGGTCAAGACTTCGTTTCTTTTCATTTTATTCATATTTTGCGTCTGTTCTAGTTCCAGTAGCGGGTTGATGCGCAAGAGGTTATGGAAACGTCTACAAAGACTATTTTAAACGGGATTACGGTGGTTTTGGTCATACAAGGGACGACGAAAAAACATTTTTGTCGACTGGATAGCCTGGGAACGTTACCCCCTGAGGGGCGGAGAGTGGGCCATAAGGTTAGGATTAGTTTAAGCTCGCCCATCCTACATTAAAGGGAACACTGCTCTAGGGAACCCTGGCCCTCAGGGGCATATTGTGGCGGGCCCTTTTCCTGCCACAATATATTTGGGCATCACGCACCCAAGGCGTGATGGCCGCAGTTCAGTTCCTGCTGAGAAGGTTAGTTTTGTAAAGTTGGGTAGGCTCTCAATACCTCCCCTTCTGTTTCGGGAGGTGGGCTGCCGATCGAGGTGGCTGACCTATTCCCGCTAGACTTCTACCTTCTTGTATTTCGTTTCCTTCCCCTCTGCGGTGTAGCGGGGCAAAAGCGTTCAGCCGCGCACGGGGGTTGGAAATGCTTAACTTGCGCCTTTTGCCTGTCAGTAGCGCACTGACCACTCTGAGACCTACCGGTTGAGAAGCCGAGACAAAAATCATTAACAAAATAAAATGCGCCCTAGTCGGCGCACAAGCCTGTGGTTAAATACAGGAATAGTTCGGCGCGATATAGGCAGTGTGCCACTAAAGCGCTAGTAAAAATTTCTACTACTAGTCTACTACTGAATCCTGTAAGTTACCTTAGCCGTTAGCTAGGCCTTCGAGACGTGTCTTTAGTGTCCACTCTACTGCCTCCCGGTTTCATACTACTTCTAGTATTACTTCTGTCTGTTCTTCCTCTTCTTTCCCGACTTGCTGTTCCCATTCGCATTGATCCTGTGTGGGAACACCTTCGTGCATGGGCTCAACGTGACTACCGACATACCCTATGTCCCTTCCTTGTTCACTCTTTGAAAAGTTTAGTACTTATTAAGGGAGGATAATCTATCTTACCCATCGACTACGGCGGGGAAACCCTTAATATAATAATAATTATCTATCTTATACTTCTTGTACTACAGAGAATGTAAAGCCCGGTGCACACGAGAGTCGAAAAAGAAGAACATTTCACTTCCCTGGAACAAAAGTTTCTGTGACCTTGACTACATCTTAACGTGTTGGAACATCGCAATAAAATGTACGTTGCTGCGAGCTAAAACTCACTCGAAATTCAGAGAGAAATTTCAAATTGCAGTTGGCATTAGCCGTAGAAAATTTTTTGCAATGGCACCTTAGATTTTTATCCATTTTGGACAGTTGAAATCTGGCCAAGCCGAAGTTGTGCCCCGTAGCGACGAAATCGGATGAGTAATGAGACACGTTCTCGTGTTTCGACTCTCGTCTGCAGCGAGCCTGACAGCGGATAAATTCAGTATTTAAAGGTTCTGTTTAGTGTTAACTGAACTTGAATCATGTGGCGCGTTGAAAAAACGGACATGCTTCTTCCTTCACGCTCGTGCGTTCACTGCAGCTGTTTCAATCAACTCAACGCGCCGCGACCACCAGTTCGAGCGAACGCATTGAGATGAAGGACGTGTGAACTCGGCTTTAAGGTGAGTTCACACGTCATTCATATCAACTCGTCCGAATGTTTTGCAGCGTCGTTGTTAAAAAAAATTTGTGCACTTCACAAAAGTTATTAACCTACTTACCGTCAAGCAGTTGTACCCATTTTGTGCAGTTGTAAATTCGATCTGTGCAGTTGTAAATCGAGTTTTGTGCAGTTGTAAATTTGAGACATTTGTGGGATTTTAACCAAACTTTATTTTGTTTGCTCCAAAGGGCGATATGCAAACTTGCTTCCTTCTCTCCTATATTATAATATGGACTATATACTATATATAAGCGATATTAATACAATTATATTGACAATTCTGAAAATATAACCAGTTTATCTCAAACACAGCTATTCAGCGCATGGACTTCCTATAGGTATATCTCTTTGTCCAAATTGCTTATCTCAGATGCTCAGAATACACCTCAAGCTTTCTTGGAACCGTTTGCATCAGAGGCGTATAGCTAAAGAGAAAACGGGTATAGCCGACCTCTGGTTTGCAATCAAATAATGGAATTAGTAGAACTGAGCATTGCATCTTATACTGCGTCTCTTTTCCAGTGCACCTCGGGCGCTCTATAGCATTTTTGAGAGGTAGAGTTTTTGATAAGGTGCGTGCACCCAGGAGATGAGCATTAACATTCGCACAGGGTTGTTACTCATTATGCTACTTCCCCAAGGTCGTGGGATATTTTTGTTAACTATTTAACATTGCATATGGTAATAAACATATTGTTTCACCCAGTTTTAAATATGTTTTCAGATTTTTGCCTCTATTTTTACTGTAGCCGTAATAATATTATCAGGGGCCCATTAAAATTATCAGGCGCAGTAGCGCAAAGGCATACTAGGATTCACAAAAAATTGGAGCACATTCGCCATGCCGCACTTGGACCCTGAAATAGGGCTGTTAAGACTCCTGGTAGGTGGTGCTATGAACACGATTCATTTTTTTTCTAATTTCGGGGTCTTATTCAGGATTTTCCGTATTTTTGGAACTGGCTTTATGAGGTGTCATACTGTAGTGGCGGGTGTTGTCCTTCTAACAGACAGGGAATTCCAGAAACGACTGGCTAGCTGAGTCAGCATTTTCGGCATTACACGCAATTGCGGGTGCACCGCACTGACCCTAATCACAAATGGAGATAAGCAGGACGTACGTCGCAATTGACGCCAAACTGTTTTCGTCTCCAAGCAATAGCACCCACCATCTGTAATTGATTGCAACCGTGCACGTTTATTTCAAAGAGCATCTTTCTGCAGCACGAACCATGGTAGGCGCGGACTTCCCAGTTGGGCTGAGGTAAGTTGACTTATCGTTTTACCTGGTTGGGTGCCTGCTTTGTACCAGGATTCTATTTTTTGGATTATCGGGATTGTAGTATCACTGTTTCTGACACTGTCCACTACGAGGGCGATGACCTGACGAGAAATGGAGATGGTCAAAGTCGCAGTTTTTATTGGGGTTCTGCGTCTTTTGCGCATAGCTTTGTAAATCTTGTCGACAGCAGTATCAAACTGCTCTGGGTGTAGCGCACCTTTATTTGCAGCAGGAAGCAGTGCATGTAAGTTTTCTAGCTTGGGAGAAAGTTGTGGTCAAGCTGACTCCAGCGTTACTTATGTACTGTAGGGCGATCGGCGAATTTTTAAGGTGGCACCGAGACCATAACCTTGAACAGAGACTACACCATACATTGACTGGACACTGGCCCT
The DNA here is from genome assembly GCA_001587735.2 of Parhyale hawaiensis. Taxonomy (NCBI): domain Eukaryota; kingdom Metazoa; phylum Arthropoda; class Malacostraca; order Amphipoda; family Hyalidae; genus Parhyale; species Parhyale hawaiensis. The sequence continues at coordinate 14,405,802 of LQNS02278094.1, forward strand.
TAAGGCAGATCTTGGTCCCGCAAATGGACCTGAGTGCACGGTGCAGTGCTGCTGACGCATTTTTATATGTTCTCCCATTACTTTTTCATACTTTTAAAAGCTATTCGACTTAATTCTTTACATTAAGTAATGACACAAACTTGTTCATGGTTCAAAAACTTCTATACCCAACAAATTCACAAAAATATTAAAGCTTGGAGTGTAATTAATCAGAGCAACTGTTAATGACATCCTCTTATGTTTGCAGTAAACTTATTTCGCAATAGTTAGTGAAATAAACAGTCTCATTTTTTGGAACAGAAGCTTCTCAAATTCGTGGTATGCTCGATTTGTAATGAAATGTCAAGTAAACTGCTGATGAAATTTATTGAGTTGCTATACGGGCTAAGCAAGAAAGTCAGAACAGACTGCACAGCTGGAAGGTGAGTTGGAGCAGCTTGCAGCCATATAGTGATGGAGCCCGGCCAGCTGTGAAGTGATGAAGCAGTGACTGCCATGAAGTGATGTATTGACAGCAGGGAAGTGATTCAGCATGGACAGCTGGTAAGTGATTGCCATATGATTGGCCGCCCTGAAGTGATGTAATGTAGGCCACTGTGAAGTGATTTAACTCCGGCAACGATAATGTGTTTCACCTTACGCAACCAAAAAGTGATACAACATAGGAAACCATGAAGTGATATAATGTAGGCAACTACAAAGTGGTGCAATATAACTAGGCAGTTATGTAAAATGATATTGACAAGCATGATGTGCAGCTTTAGATGGTTCCACGCACTGGTGAAGGGTTGTATCAGCCATAAATTGTTAAGCTTGAATATCATTCATCTGTCTTGGTATCTTTATCTCATAGTTAAACAAGCATTTTTAGTTCATTGGAAGGTAACAATTTAGTAGTACTGGGGTTTCAATGCATTTTTTCAACATTACTGGGTTTTCTTAACCTCACTTTTGTTGTGACTATTGGGATGAGGTCTACCGAAAGCTTTACATATCACATCAATTTTTGAGGATATTGCTTCAAATCGTCACTGGAAAAAGCTCAATTTAATGTGATATTAAAGTACATTATGTGTAGTATCTATGAGCCAATATTTTGCTACAAAATTTTAATATTCTTAGAAATAATGATGAATTTTCAATAGTTCTTGTGTCCGAAGGTATGATGTATATCGCCTATTGGAAATATATGATTGTGATTTTAGTTTCCCTGATCTGTAACGCATTACTTATGGTACGACGAAAAAATTAATCTTCGTTTTAGGTCTCTGTGATTATTAGAACTCATTTTATTAACACTTACGTAAATCGGCCTCCAGGCCCAATTGCGAGAGGCCCGATTTCAGTGTCCAGTCAATGTATGGTGTGGTCTATGCCTTGAACTGAAACGACATGAACAGTATTCAAAAGTTTTCATCTTATGAAATTACAGTATATATTAAACGAATACCATATTGTGCATAGAGAACAGAACGACTTCGATAACATGAAAAAGTATTGAATCCACAGTGAAGAACAAGTGAACGAAATGTTTTGCTCCACGAATGAAGGGCTGGTAAAATGGATCGGGTATGCTCTTTGAAGTGCATGTTTGACAGGATTATGCTTATTTTACCTATATATTACAGCTAGTTGGTCCAATGGTTAATGATTTTTGTGACAGTTTCTACTTGTGTTTATCGTCATGCACACGTTAATTGTTCGCCTTGTACAGTCGTTTAAAGGCTGCTCAATTATTTCCTCTAATGACGTCTTTGAAGTCCATCAGAGCCAAGCTCACATGCCTTAACTTATCCGAAATTTCAAATAGGTGCCCTGGCTTGAAATTGTTCAATCCTGTTTCAGGCGTTAGCCCTAAATCGATTACCTGTGATACAGTGATACTCCAAGATCTTAATCTTCCGCCGTAAAATGGAATTTTTCAGTGGGCTCAACTAATCCGGCTGCTGCTAACGCCTACGCCACGATTAACAGAAATGAAACCGAAATTCCTATCTGCAACTCCGGACAAGTTAAGTCGAGAGGATTTTGCTTAGATCGACTTTGACGACCCTATCGAACTTACTCTTATTCTCTTTTTACCCAGATTATAGCGTACGTACAATTAGTTTATGTACGAACTGCCGCCTAGCGTTAGTGGTCTTCAATAGGGACTAACTTGATCTGCACAAAGTTCACTTTATATTCAGCGTTTGATGTGCTTATTAACAGGATACATCTTAAGTGAATCTCAATTAAAGTTGAAGTTACAACAATTTGAGTACAATAACTGATACTTTAATTCCGGATTATAAATCCGTGAGACGTGTCAGAAACACTCCTTCTCCATCTATTATCAGAATGGGGGGTTCTCGAAATAGCTTTGTCTAAACTCTAAGGGCTCCAAGTACCCTAGCTACGCCCCTGGTTGGGTTATAGGGACCTAAAGCGGCCCCCTGACCCTCTGCCGCAAGGGCGTCGGCCCGTCGGGCCTCGCAACTTGTGCAGTTGTAAATTTTCCTTAGAGCATAGGTGCACTGCGGCGTCAAGTCAGTTTCCTCGCCAAGTGTCATTAAGCAAGTTCCGGATATCTCAACTTTGGAGTTAGATAAAACTCAAGTAGAAAGTGCACTTTTCTGTTATTTTTAGGGCACAGTAGCACATGCGGACCAGTGGATGAGCGAACGCGTTGATATGAAGAATAACGTGTGAACTCGGCCTGAGGGGCATTGAATCCCGAACAGATATTCCACGCACGGCGTGGCCGCACAAGTTGAGCCCACACTGTCGCCTATACAACACCCGCTTTTGCTCTACTGCAGCGGGCTGCAAGAAGATGGAAAGCAAAGCTCATAGGATTTTCCTTTTTTACATAACAATATACATCTTTCTATCGTGAGTACAGTTATACGGACGGTGGTAGAGAGTGCTTCGGCCATTCGGACGCTTTCCGGCGCCTGCTATAGGCCCGCCCAACTCCCTGGCCTACCTCGTTTGGTGTTGTGCCTCCTCCCTTACATCAAAAGTGCATATGTCACCGTAACCCGAATGGACGGGCCGCGCGGCCATGGAAAAGCGTTTAAATGACCGAAGTAGCCCGTACTTACAGTATCTAATCCTTAGAATAACAAACAAGTGATGTTTATTTTCAGTTTGTAGTGCAGTGCTAGGCGACTGCATAATATACTATGACAATATTTCATTCAGTCTCAAACTCTTCCTGGCTGACGCATTCTGATCTATCAGGTTCTTAACGTTCCTTCGCTTTTCCGTATACAAAGGCGCATGCACATTTTCCTTGTTATGGCATTGGAATAATTTTACTTGAAACGCAATATGGATGACATCTTTGCCCAGAATTGTAAAACTCAAAGTTAATTTCTTCCCGCACTATCGTAAAGGAAACGTGCAACCTCTGGTTGTGCTCTGTATAGCTCAATTCACTTTGAGCGCTGTGCAGTGATTGCAGCACGTGGCCAATCACTAGGGCTTCTTCGCCTTGGGATTTTTCCTTCGCTATCGTCAGTTGCCTAAATTTTGGGATTATGAAAAATGTTCGAAGAGCAAATTAAATTATGAATAAATACGATATATGCATAAAAGTCGTCATTCCTAATGCATGAGCGATTAGAAAAAAAAAAAACAATGAAAATAATGCACAGTCACATAGAGTAAAATGACCCGACTGATGTCAATTCGCTACTTACGACTGAGAACTTAATTTTAATTTGTAAATTGGAGGCTGAATAGATAGCCCTTTCCATTTAATTTACAATCTAATCGAGATTATTTTCTAACCCTACAGCCAGTAGTGTCGCGATTAAAACATGCGGGTAGCGAACTGGCATCAGTCGGGCCATAGTACGCACTACGCACAGTGACCGGGATTGGTTTTATTGCTGGCTCTCTGAAATATTAATCAAAAGTTTGGCTTACGTTTGAGTCGCAGATTGCATATAAATTATTAAAACAGTAAAAAATAGTTGTTTTTAACAGTTGTCAGAAATTCCTAACGAAGTTCAAATGTGATAGGAAAAAATCCCAAAGAAAGGCCTAACTTGCGCTTAACCTCGCGCTGCGCAGCCCTCAATGTGAACTGGGCTTGAGGCGATGACTGTAACCGCAGTGACTGTAACCATTATTGTTTATTATCGACGCTGACACTGCGTCGGTTGCTCCAGACGCCACTGCGTCGGCCTTGTGCTTAGGGCTTTGTATCGCTATCTAGAGGGCGGTACAGCCCATTTTGGGTGCCACTTAGTTTATGCTGTACAATGGTAGTTACAGTAGTAGTTACAGTGTCAGTAGCTGAGCTCTATATTGAATCTGTCCCAAGCGCTCATTTCTTTCTTGGGGCCCTTGACTGGCGGCAGCGGTGAGGTGAACTGCAGCCGCGGGAGAATCTTGAAAAGATACAAAAAATTGGATTAGGAATAAGTTGAAACTAGAAGGACAATGTAATGTTGGTTTGTCGAAGGTATAGCATTGCTTGAAACACGTACAGTACGTCAATCCTTATAGAATGACAACTTTTAGAATTATGTCATTAATTTCTCAACAATGTGACAATATTCATTGCTTCTCCCTATCACAACTTATTGCATAAGACGAGCTCGCTCCAGGAGGGTATTCAGTGTAGGACCTTTCCTCGCCGCTACACGGTGTCACAAGCAAAAAAATAACGAACATATATATATACCGGCGGGTGCACGCTGCACACCAACGCAAAGGTTGCGCCGTCACTCTTCACTTTGACAATCACCTTGTCGTGCCCACAGCTTACGGCAGTTGAAAGTTACGCTTCATTGCAACTTAACACAAAAATGGATGGTATTCTCAAAGCTTCACTGTTGCCCCTTGTGATAGCGCACAAACTGAAAGACGCTACTTATTGTTTAGATATTCGTTTCAAAGCTATACAGTAGAGCCCTGTGCAAGCCGAAGCCTAGCTCGCGGTAACGTAAATGATGTAGAATTGTGTGGAGGCAACTTGCGGTCCAGGTCCAGTTTTCCCTGTTACCTGTTTACTAAGTACTTTGGTATGTACCGCCTCCGCTTTTCTTAAAAATTTACGTTTAATGGTGGCGGTTGTAACTGCAAGGTCAAAAGCATAAAATGCATTTGTCTCCAGGCTACAGCGATGATAGCCGCAGGTAACGTACACCTCAAAATTTTATTTGTAAACTAGAAGATAAAACAAAACTTTCAGTTTCTCAGAACTATCCACGGTGAATAAAAACCGGCGTGTACACAAGCAACAAAATTTCTTACATTAATACCTACAACTTGCTTTTCAGCAATGCAGCTTCAAAAAGCTTTAACCTAGGACACTGCAGCTGTAAAAACGTTTCCCCCGCTACGTGTGCACTGAACTATCGTGCCAAGCTTGATGATCCGACAATAATTTTGTCTAGTCGAAGTCAGCAAAGATGTCGCTCGTCTGCGCACGGCATTACAGTCTTCATTGTCACCCACTGTTTTCAAGATCAAACAACACCTGAGGAGGCTCAGGTTGCCCTCAAGGAACACCAATTTCTCAAAGTTCCTGGCCGTCAACACTATGGTGTTGGCTTCAAAATATCTGAACCCGTGACGAACAGACGCTGTACCGCGACTGAAGAAGGCACTGGAGTATTGTACCAGATAAACAAGCTCTCCCAAAGCTGCCTGTGTTATATGGGGAACATTTGTCAGATGACAGCGAGTGCTTTGAGCGGCCCTCATTTTTTCCAGTGAGACTTCGACTCTGCGACTTTGCCATCGGACCTGGTGAGACTGGGACTTTACGACTATGATTTTGATCTCCCAAGATATCTAAACAATCAGACACAACACGCGAAAATAGCATATAACAACACCCGAAAAGTGACTGAGGTTATCACTACCACGATTTAAGTAGTTTTAATACTGTATTACATAGGGATAATAGTAAAAAGTCACAGAAAGTTGGCGATGTGACTTTTTCAACATTTGTGCGACTTTAATATCGCTAGTGAGGCATTATCGCGAAATCACAACTCAGTGGTGCACTGCCCAACTCTGGTGACAGAGATATATCCATGGTTGAGCTAAGATAAGGCTATCCGATCGCGTAACTATTAGGTAGGAAACTAAGTTCTTACCGATTTCTTAACATTTTGGAATGTTAAGACCGGCAAGAATTAGTTTCCGATCTACGCAATATAAAAGAGAAACAGACTAGTGACGTCACCAATTAGTATGTAATTGTTACGTAATCGGATAACCTTATGCGGTAGTTCAGCCGTGGCAACAACATCGTCCACGTCCTGCTGGGCCAGGAGTCAAAGTTCTTCTCCTGTTTCTTTGTGTAGTGCATACACTTTAGTAAGTAGTACCTGTGCGACATTGCTATCATGATAGTTAAGCTAGACCAATAAACTGTTGTATTACATAATGATGCGAATTTCATTCTCTTATTTGGTACAAAATCCCCAATGTGTGGTAATCGGTTTCAGTTTTAATAGCCAGCAGAAAAAACTGGCAAGTTTGTGATTTAAAAACTTAGACAATATGTGGAGTGCGGGAGCAAATTTCGCGTTCAGCGCACAGCGCAATAATTTATATGAAGTGCAATTTGCACCTATGCGCTTCGCCCACCTAATACATTTTCATTGGTGAAACTGCCCAAAGTTTGGTATCCCGAATCACGTGCTGGGAAATGACAGAGTGAGAATTTTTTCGTCCAGAGAAGGATATGCGGAGAAAAACATGTAGCAGAGCAGAAGCTGTGCCATGTAAGAGGAGTGGATTCCCCGGCGAGGGCGACTTTAAGGTACAGTAATATTGGATTGGAGAGCCGAACCTGCCATATGGCTTACGGTTCATCGCTTGCCCTAAGAAAGGAATTAGTTTAGTAGGAGTCATGGAGATCTAACAGCGAGTGGAGGTACTCTTGATACTGTCAACATCAGTAGCGTGGCCAGCAAGATCTCCATGGGGGGAGGGGGGCAAGCTTGATTGACTTGATTGGGGGGCTTAAAAAAAATAGGCTCAAAGTAATACTAATTTTTTCAAGGCCTAATCTTCAGTAGGGGTGACTGGGTGGAGGGGGGGGGGGTAAGACTTTTCTGGAAGAGCGTGCGCCCCCCCCCCCCCCCCCCCCCCCCCCCCCCCCCCCCCCCCCCCCCC
>LQNS02278094.1:14417553-14448540 GCA_001587735.2 Parhyale hawaiensis
TTCACTGAAACAGGCCTCAGCTGACACAGCAACTGCAAATTTTTCATCATTAGCTGCCTCGGTGCATTGCTCTCTATGAAATATTTACCTACCTACGAGCGCCACATGGAAGATACGACACCCCCGTAGCACCCTTAACTTGCGACATTGAATACGGGAACCGTAAAATATGACCGACGTTTGAGTTTGGCAAATTAGAGAGCTTAGGGGCGTGACTTCGAGTTACGACAGTAACAGTGAGTTACGGTATCGCAAATAGTTTTGAGTTTCTGGCCCCAGGCTCTGAAGCAATACAGTGATACAAAAAATGAACCCTTCATTCTAGCAAAGCAGCACATCCTGGCTAAATACGGTTAACACTCTCCGATTACTGAAGGTTTACTTCAGAAAAGAATAGTAAAGGCCAAGCAGTACTATTGAATATGACGAAAGGAATGCGGAACTCAAGTACGGAGGTATTTATAAACTAGATCAACGCGTATGGGCACATCAAGTCGAGGAAGAAGAGGAAGAACAGAAAAAAAAACTAGAGCACTCTGAGAGTGCATACCTCCGCCAAGCAAGGCAGCTGTAACGAAAACATCAAAGCGGCACTGAAACCAGGATATTCTTTGTATTAACCCCTGAATCTGATCAGTTGTGCCTCTTGATGGTATTTGCAGTGTGTGATTATGTTGGAGATCCGTTTATAACTTTTTGAGTTATACTGTTAACAAACATTTCAACAAATATAAGTTTGATACACAAACGGACCGAACGATCAACACTAAAATTCAATCAATTATGTCTTTTAACATTGCTAACAATTCCTGAAAGTTTCATAAAGATCTATTCCTAATTTTTTGAGTTATTACACTAACATACATAAAATCAAACACAGCGACAAACGTACGGACAAACATATCATCACAAAAATTTGATCATTTACTCTTTGTAATACTATACCCAACAACTCATGTAAATTTCATGAAAATCTGTCCATCACTTTTTAAGTTATTGTGCTAACAAAAAATAGGCAGACAAACAAACGAATGGACAGATCTTCAGCAGAAGTTAATAATCTGTTCCTCCTAACATACATACCTAACAATCCATGTAAGTTTTGCCAAAATCCGTCCATAACTTTTTGAGTTATCTTGGTGACAGAGAGACAGAATAACAGACAAACAGACCCGACGAAGACATAGCCTCCTTGGCAAAGGCAAATATCATCAGTTGAGCGTAAATCATGGAAGAAAGTAAGCTGAGGCGAAAGAAATATGTCCCGAAGGTCTGGTTTAAGCAGCTTATAGGGTCTGTCTGGGGCACCAGCGCGACTCCTCATAGGATCATTAGGGGCCCGGTCGACTGGGCCCCCAAATCCAACCTTTGAGGCTTGACTCGTCCGAAACTTCACACAGAAGCTTTAGCTTTGCCACTTTGAAAAGCTTGCAAGTGTTGGAAGCAAGCTGATTACTTGAGCCTGCAGAAAACTCCATAATACCGAACAAGATAGAGTTCCTGGAAGCGTCAAAGACTACCAATTAAAGGCCAATGCTTGAAACTCACTTCAATGGGTTGAAGCCAACGTACTTGCTCGAAATTTCGAAAGAAGCACGCCAAGCCTGAAAGGGTTAATGTCGGCGCCCAATCCAATATACCCTTAAATGAGCACCTAAATAGCAAAACCTGGCTAATGTAACCCTGCGACCAATCCTAAGAAATCCCTCAGAAGGGGGGGGGGGAAGGAGAATTGGTATTTCTGTCGCGAGAAGAATTCCCATTGTTTACCACCGGGATTGAGGAATAGTGGGCTTAATGCAATAAAATACCCAAATTTAGGGACTTAGGAATATCTTAGGGACTTAAGGAGCCCCCCTAAGCGCAGCTGCACACTTACGCAAAGTTGCATTTTCTCACAATTCTGCATCTGATTAGTTACTGCGTACAATTAAGGTTTCGGCTTGGACAGTGCTATACGTATGCAGGCACGTATGCAGGCTGGCAGTTTTTGAGAAGCACGGAATGCATTGGAGCGCGCACACCGTTCTTCTCAAAAAAAATGCAAGTCTACCTGCCAGCTTCTCGCTGAACTGCTTTTGGCATGGTACGGCCCTAATGCTTAAGCTCGCGTACGACAGAGAACTAGTACCAGAACGTGGCGCAGCGTGAAAGCCGGTGTCAAGCAGAGCACCAGCGTATTTTTGTATCTGTCTCCGTTGAGCTTGAAACGTATGCTATTAAAAACGATAGTAAACAACAATGGTGATAACTGATAAGAATGTACTGATGCCATACTGCATTCTGAGCCTGCATTGGTGCTAGCACATACCATACTTGCAGCCCTTCCCTTCAATAATGCGAAATCGAAAAGCTCGTTTACACAGGAGAATCAAAATTCCAAAAAGTTTCTCCCTGTTATTCCGAATACGTTGCCGCGAGCGCGGCTCGCCTCGCCCATTGTTGCAAAAAAAAGGTAAAATCTGAGCGGCTACAGCAGTTTTTCCGCTACCCACGGAAGCGGCGGACGTTGGTGTTTCAACAGTTGTGCTGGAGGTGCCGAGAACGATTCCCAAGCCAGGCGGTCTTTGTCGAGGCACTCAGCGCGCTGAATCAGCCCATTTGCAAGTGCGCAAAGCTACCGTGGGTGTACTTACCTTAGGGTTGGCGAGGTGGCTAGTCGTTGAACCTTCCGTTTCGGTGCCATAGTTCTTAGCGACCTGTCGTCGGCTGTAGCTGCGCTCACTCCTCTGGAGCCAGTTGGCCTATGTCTGCCGCACGAATAAGTGCGCGTGGATTTCCCAGTGAAGGGTGCAGTCAAAGTTGACTTTACCCCTGACAGTCAGTACCAGTCGAGTGAACATAATTCCGCTAAGACCCATATTTTAAAACTATGTTCAAAGTTGAAACACATTCAGCTGTAGTCACGGGGCCAAAAACTTTTGTTCCAATAACGCGAAACGTAAGCTCAAGAGTTATAGCTGACCCCCCCGTCCCCCCACACCCACACATCAAAGGTCTTTCTATACAGTACACATACTCACACGCAGAAGGGATGTTGGCCGCACAAGAAAGGAACGGACCGTTCGAAATCCTCCATGTCGTCTGCTAACGCGCATTCGGGATCTTCCTCCAAGATGCAGTCTTCTAAATTCCTCCAGTACCATCTCCTGCCTGAAAATGTTCTGCTGTACGGCGGCTTTTATAACAGAAACTCTTGGTCGACTATTTGCGGTCAGTGGAACACCCACACATTAGCGTTCCTATGGTCCCGGGAAAGTGCAAGGCCTACTTTAGAGTGTGCGTCATGTGATTGGTTAAAATAGGTTATGAAAGTTAAGAATAAGCTGGATTAGGTTTGGCTCAGCTAGACTAGGTGTCTACGTAGCTTATCGTTGCACTTGTACCTAAATCTGAAGATTGACATATACCGTACTATTCTGGCACCGTTCTGAAACCCTGCTTGCTGTTTTGAACGACTTCAGTATTTCATTCATATCTCATTATTATTATGTTCCAAGTTTAGCCACCGCGCCCAAGTTGTACTTTATTGACGAATTACTGCAGTACGTGTTCATTTTTGATAGCAACTGAAGCTGTGACATTTAGTACAATTAATCTAGTGCGTTGCATACTTTCCATGGAGACGTTTGCAGTATCAAAATAAGATACTCAGCGACATTTCACTCCAGGGTGCGGTACTGTAGGACGCAGCCATTTTGGCACATGCTCATAGCTGGTGACGAGTCAAGGCCCCAAAGAAGACATGTATTCTAGGGGGCCTTGGACGATTCCGCTGTTACGAGTATATTGCTGTTCCCAGTTTTTTTTATTGAGCGTTATACTAATTTAATTACCTAACCTATCATCACCAAACTTAGCCTAACCTAAATTTCATTTTTATGCTACTGAGCAACAGTGCGAAAATACGTCAGGATTTGGCGTAAATATTAAATATTTTAGCTCCATGTAAAAGAATATTAATACTTTCAAATGCAAGTGACCTATGTTATTCACTTGTATCTTCATGAACCTTCGTGATGCTTTCATTGACAGATGATTACACTATACGATAACTACTAGAGTAGCAACAAATATACGGTGTGTATACTGTCATATCATAGATTAAATGGAAAGCCTGTTTGCATTATTATTATTAAAACTTCACGCTAGAGCTCCCACAGACAGGTAATACAACCCAAATGAAGCATCTTGCAACACCGGGAAGCCCAAGACGCTGCTGAAGGAAATCCAGCAAAAAACCATTAACAGTTGACTTAAACGCCTGCAGGCCAATACGACTAAACGCCGATGCCGGCAAAAAATTCCAAACCCTATATAGCCGACCAGGGCACGAAGCACCGACAGAACTGATTAGTTCGACATACAACAGCCTCCAAAGTGAAAGAGTGCGCTCCGCACGCAGCACGAGTCTCCCTTCCAAATACCTTGAGGGCAGGGAGAGAAGAATACAACCAATGTCTCTCATTATTGTACACATTATAAAATATACATGACTCGGCTACTCTTTGCCTGTGGAACAGGTTTACCAAATCATTATCAGCGCACAGCCTGCTGGCTGAACTAACAAGTCGGTCCAACAAACTCAAGTGAGTGTCAGCAGCTGAAGCCCAGACCGATGAGCAATGCTCTATCACAGGCAGCTCTAAAGCATAAAAACATCTGCGGACAACCTGACTGTTACCAAACACAGCATTGACCTTACGTAGGAGCCCAATCTTAGTGGAAGCACGTGACACCAACCTCCTAATATGCGGCTCAAAAGTAAGCTTCTCATCAAAGACAACACCAAGAATCTCCAAGGAGCTAGACTTCTGAAGCAAAGTGTCATCAATCTCAAGTTGGAGATGCTGCAGTAAAAGTGTCCGAGACCGACTGATAATCATCGACTTGGTCATACTGGCATTCAGCGCCATACTCCAGGCTGAGCACCATGCACTAATGCGCGACAAATCCCTATTCAGAGACTGAGCGACAGCATCATGCAGGCGAGGGGCAGGTATCACTGCTATCACAGTGGAATCGTCGGCATAGTTGATCATCGTGTTGATAGTCTTTTGAACGCGTTCTTCCTACTCATAACCCGAAAGAATTACTGCGTTCGTTTCAGAAAGAAACAGAGAAGTGAGGCGGGATCTGCAATGCTCCACTTCTCAGCAGTGGATCTATTTCACCCGTCGGGTGCCGCGGCCTACCGTCGCAAACCTGCAGGAGGTCCTACTTCCCCCACAGAAGAGGGCGCAACTTTTGAACTTTCTAAGGTTTAATTTAATTCAATGCGAAAAGACATCAGAAGCTTAGCTAGTGACGCTTGCTAAGGAGCTAGATTTTATTGCCGGCTAATACGCCAGCAGTTTATCTTTTGATAGACACACAAGTGTGTCTAGAATGATGCAGAAGGTTCGGACGATCAACTGAGACAACTTGTATATTTATCTGTCTCTTTGCAAAAAGGTTAAGCAGAGTACAGCTGCTTGGAAGAACAGGTAACACCCACCACCACCGGGACTGATTCTCTCCTGCATGGCCATGATTCTCTTGGCAGTCTCCTGGTGCGTACGTCGGTGGTGGAACTGCGAGACGAACTGCTGCACGGGGTCCCTGAGCAGCGTGATGCTGGCCGGCCGCTGCTGCACGTACGGGCTTACGAGAAGAGAAGATTTGTTTACAAAGGGCTCCGAGAACAGGAACAATCATATACAGACTTCAGAAAAAAATCAGAAATGGATTCAAATATAACCGAAAAACGAATTACAGGCTTCATAAAACTAAAAATCCTTCAAGGGCTGCCTGAAGAGAAAAGAAATATTTACCGGCACCACAAAGAAGTAGAACATAAAAGTTGAGAGAAGTTAACTCGAAACTTCGCGGGAATCGTGCTTCCAAAGTATAGGAGTAAAAAAAAAACGTTTTCTGATCCGCTGTGACCACGGAAAGCCGTCAGCATAAGTTCTTCTCTTGCATCAGGGCAATTAAAGAAGTTTTTCTCCAAAATAAAGCCGTGCGCTTAAAGTTTATCACCTACTGAAGGTACTACATATAGTATGACAGACACTCGAATAGAGGAGTAAACTCAAACACAGAGCAGCAGACAACGCTCCTGATCTATGAAACACGCGTAAACTACATGAATAATATATACAATAATACTGCATAAGTATTTACTTGCAAGGAGTTTCGCCCGCAAAAAGCTAATGTCATCTTATCACCCTCAAGCAGTTTTAGATGAGGATTTACATATTCTCTTGCAGGCATTTGCTTTTATTTAAATTGGGTGGGAGCGAAGGAGCTAAAAGTAAGCGGGTACGCACCTGTGATATTCAGTGAAGTTGATGTAGAGCGCCATACGGTCGTACGTCTTGGGCCAGAAGTTGTATTCGAACCATATGGCCAGGTTACGTTGCTCTTCTTTAGTCATAAGTCTGTAAAATGCAGCAAAGTAATGGTAAGTGCACTGTTGGTAACATCGTAACACCAATGTTTATTGATGTCACCTGATTACTTTCGCCAAGGACCTTATCTTTTCATCGGGTTTGTCTGTCTATCTGTCTTTCACCAAAATGACTCAAAAAGTTATGAACGGATTTTGACGAAATTTACAGAGATTGTTAGGAATCTTAGAAGGAACAGATGATTAGCTTTTTGTGAAGATCCATTCATCCCTTTGTTTGTTTGTCTGAATCATTTTTCTCAATGGCATAACTCAAAAAGTTATGGTCAGATTTTTATGAAATTTACATGAGTTGTTAGGTATGTTATAAAAAGTATATGAACAAATTTTTGTGATGATCTGTTAGTTTGTTCGCATGTTTGTTGCTGTGTTTGATTTTATCTTTGTTAGCGCAATAACTCAAAAAGTTTTGAATGAATCTTTATGAAACAGAGATTGTTAGCAATGTTAAAAGACATAAATGATGAAATTTTAATACAGATCGGCTGATTCGTTTCTATGTTTGAGTTGCGTTTCTCATAATGTTTGTTACGTAATAACTCAAAAAGTTTTGGATGGATCTTTATGAAACTTGCAGGAGTTGTTAATAATGTTAAAAGATATAAATGACTAAATTTTGGTGCAGATCCGTTAGTTCATTTGTATGTTTCATTTATGTTTGTCATAATGTTTGTTAGCCGCATAACTCAAACAGTTATGAAAGGATCTTCAAAAAGTTGCAGAAGCTGTTAATACTATTAAAAGGCACAAATGATTAGATTTTGGAGTTGATACAAAAGAAATTATGGTTTCAGAGCAAATTTGAATTTTTCGTTACGTTTGCCTTACTTGGCGGAGGTATGCACTCTCAGAATCCTCTAGTTGTATGTATTCTACCCATAATTCTATCGATAGACGTGCTTTCGCGACTGACGATTGGTCCCGTTAAAAAATGTTCGCACTGTAGTTGTTATTTTGCCGATATATATAAGGCATCCCACCAACGGAGGCCCGAACGCCCATAAACTTGCCTAACTAAATGGTGCAGGAACGGTCCGAATAATAAAACAATTACATAATGCGTATATATTTATAATGAAAATTAAATGGAACAATAATTGTTCTGAAAATTATTAAAAGCACAGTAGAACTAGAGTTTGCTTATCTTAATAATACGTAAAATGTATTTGCACTATTTACAAGATTCAGAATATTAATTGTTTTTAGTCCATAGCCGCACTATCAAAAGTAGAGGCCAGTGTGGTGACTTCGATCTTTCGAGTCACAGATAGGGTCTACCCTCAGGGGGCATAGGATGGGCCCTAGGGTTAGGTTAGTGTAGGTTCGCCCATCCTATGTTTTGGGGAGCAGCACCCCCAGAGGGTTTGTGTAGGTTACTTTAGCTATAAGCCTGCGGGACGTCTGTCTTTCGTGCTAACTGAGCTTCCTTCCTATTTCATACTCTTAACTGACTACTTTCTCCTGTTCTTCCTTTTCTTTCCTGATTTGCTGTTCCTATGCACGTTCATCCTGTGTGGGAACACTGTGCATGGTTCCCCGTTTCTTTCGACATGCTATACAGTATTTCCTGTGTAAGGTCGCCTTAGTTGCGGTGACGGAGGCTTACATTTTCCAACAATCTAATCAGTTAGGGCCTGGGCCATACCTAAGAGGCATCGTGACGAGTTTTAAGATGTCTAATCATTAGAGACCGGACATTTGCCATAAATGCCTATAAAGGCATAAGCGCCATAAGTGCCTATAATGCCATAAATGCCTATATGACGCCAAAAATGCCTTTATAATGCCATATAAGCCTACTAATACCGAAAATATGTGCTATTATTATAGTATAGCGTAATGAATGTGTCTATGTAAAACTTTATAAGCGATGTAAACTGCCTTGCATGCATAGATAATGACTAATACTTACGAAAGTTTTATGCTTACTTTATTTTTAGTTGCTCATTGTTAGTTACTTACAGTTCGAGCTTCTTAATGGAAATTCTTAAATGAACAAATGTACAATCTCTTGGAAATCTTTCACCGAGTGATGCACCATGTTTTAAATATACATCTGTGACATCAGACGAAGTTGACAGGTCTTTTTCAACACTTATACAGGCAAATATTTACCCTTTCGCCCAGTAAAATTGATGTATATGAAATGTGTTTCTTTAGAGATTAAAACGTCCTGTATCCAAAAATCACAACCATTTTTGTGCAAATGCTTGCTTTTCGAAACATTTGCCATCGAAGTTCTGTTTTGTTTTTTTCAAGCAACAGCAATATTGATGATTAAAGTAGGCTTTTTGGGAGTAACTAAGGTCAGGTTAGGTTAGCTACTCCCAAAAGAACTACTTTACCGAACCACAACCAGACGAAGAAACTGCACATAAAATACCATACCTTTGCCAAGGCGTTCTGTAGACATGCTCCTGATGTTGATAGTCCAGGTCTGACCCTAGAGCTTGTAGAAGTGCCACGAGCGTCCTGCCACCAGATCGAGGGATCCTGTTGTAGAACAGCCAGATCTGGTT
The DNA here is from genome assembly GCA_001587735.2 of Parhyale hawaiensis. Classification (NCBI taxonomy): domain Eukaryota; kingdom Metazoa; phylum Arthropoda; class Malacostraca; order Amphipoda; family Hyalidae; genus Parhyale; species Parhyale hawaiensis. The sequence goes on from LQNS02278094.1 coordinate 14,426,524, forward strand.
GGCTCGGGTCCTGTTGCGGTCAGTCGGTCGAATGTCGCGTGTCGACAGATGCTGTAATGCGTCCTGTTTCTCCCTTAGGCCAGGCTCTTCTGTTGTTTGCCTGTTGTAAAGGATAGTAAGTAAAGTCGAGTTAAGTAGGAAATATGATTAAACCTAGTTACCTGGCAACTTCAGTTTCTTTGGAGCTAATTAAATACTTGGCAAATTGAGTGGCGTCAAAGTTAAGTAAGTGCCTGTTCGATTGGGGGTTAAAAGTAATCCTTTTAGGCTTGACTTGGGAAGGAATGGAATCGTCCCCTCCGTACTCACACAGACTTAGGCTAAAGGGTTCACAGTGCAGCGTACTTACGGCTTTTGCTCTTTCAGTTTCCTCGGGATATCTTTCAGATTGTGAGAGTTGAGGGAAATTCCATCGGGAGCGGCGACCCTTCGTGGACCCTGCAGGGGCCGCACCACCAAACCCGAGGAGAGCAGGAGGGACACGGCGTACAGTTTCAGAGCCAGCACCACCGCCACGTACGGGATCAGTCTACCAATGAATAAAAATAATAATGGCATTAATTCTATAATATCTTCAATTAAAAAAAGTAGCAGGCCTATCTAATTTTACAGTCAACAGTTAAGAATCTTTAAGTTTACTGTTATTGCAATTTCAAAACTTTCCTGCAATTACCGATACGAAGATGACAATTGCCATTCAACTTAGCACAATAACTTGATATATTTACTAGTACGCTTATCATTAGCTTTAGCAGGGAGATGAGGAAATTTCAGGACTTTAGTATGAGAAGCAATCACGACATACAATTTGGGTTTGTATGTTAAATAGCCCTGGAAATCTTTCTTATTATTGTTATAAATAGTAACATGAGCTTCTCCAGGAACAACCACTGATGTTTTACTACGACAGGAATCAAGGACATGAAGTATACCAAGCAAACGTGGAAGTCACACATGGAACCTAGATATTAGGAATATGGAGTTGGATGATCAGTTGAAGTGGGAAAAACGGAGAAAAGTAGACACGGATGACAATACGGCGGCATGTCCCATAAACACATTACTTATCAAATAGGACGGCACTAAGGCACCTAATCCTGAGACCTTTCTGTGAGCTATCTGCGTTTTTTATTTCTTATTAGGTACTACCAACTCCACACTCTGCAGTTACACGTAAGCAACGAGAGCTCATCTGAGCAAAGGAGCATCAGCAACAGTTTACCTGAGCAACGGTGCAGCAGCAACAGTTTACCTGAGCAACGGTGCAGCAGCAACAGTTTACCTGAGCAACGGTGCAGCAGCAACAGTTTACCTGAGCAACGGTGCAGCAGCAACAGTTTACTTGAGCAACGGTGCAGCAGCAACAGTTTACCTGAGCAACGGTGCAGCAGCAGCAACAGCTCACCTGAGGAACGGTGCAGCAACAACAGCTCACCTCAGGAACGGTGCAGCAGCTGACGCTCCCACTTTCCTCTTGAGCTGCAGCATGGCGAGGCGCATCCTTCCTGCTGCTCGTCCGCCGCCCGCCCGTTACTGCTCGCCACGGGACGTGCTGCTCCTCAGTGGGGTCGGGCAGGGTGGGAGTGGGCTGTTATTTTCTACAGTGGTGACGAGCGCCCGTTTGTGTTGAAGTGATGAGTGGTGCAAGTGATACGTACGAGGCAACGGTTGCTAGGTGTGTGGGGAAGGTGACGATGAGGTAAGGTGATAAAGCATGTGTAAAAAATGGCGATTGGCGATGTTTCGTGGTTAAGAGTATTGAGAAACGGCAATGTATGATGGTTAAGCGTGTAGAAATAAGGTAAGGATGTAGAGAGGTTAAGACTGCGCAGATGTGTCCAGGCGTGTGATTAAATGGCGATGTGGTAGACGTGTGGCAAAATAGGGATGTGTTGTGGTCAGACGAATGAGGACTTGGTGATGCATCGTCCAGTGGGCGTGCCGTATGTATGTGTAATAGCAAGATCTGTATGCGCTGATGGCGTGGTCGCGAGTATTTTAATGTGTGCAGGCAGCAGGTGTCTGTGTCCGTGAGGTGGCGACCGCTGCCACAACGTAATATCCAATTACAGTAAGTTATGACACGGGATACAAATTACATTAATGAGCACCGAGCGTCTGGACATACGAGGTAAAATGAAGGTGGCGCCCTTAGTGTAGTAAATAGTATGAGGAGGATATGATATCACAAGGATGAGGCTGAGTGACGCCAAGAGAAGTGGGGTCCCAAATTTTGAAATGAAGGTATAAGTATTCGTGGTGAAGTTGTTTTCTTAAAATTTCGTGCAAATTAACCAATTTATCAATAGTGCACAGATGGTTAGAAACTTTAGGTTAATTAGTTCTAAGGGGAGGTACGGTAATGCATCAAAGAACAAAACTAATTAGGGTTCAAAATTGACGCTTTCACTTGAAATGCGAGGAGAAAATAAAGGACAGCGACACATGTTGCACACAAGAGCGTTTCTTTGCAGAACTGTGTCGTTTCAGCGACCCAGATTTCTCTGAAAGGAAAGTTACGGAAATCTGATTACAATGTGATTTGTTATTATTTTGGCATAAAATTGCAATGCGTATGTACTGTAGCAAGAATACTTCCTGTTGGCCTAAATATTAACCAAAAGCATTTCTATTAACTTAAACCTCATAGAATAATAAAAAATAAACTAAGCTTTTTACTGTATGTGGTATGGAAATCTGTTCAACTTACTCAGAGTAAGAAACGACGAGCTGGTTTTGAATAATGATATCAGAAACTGATATCTATGCGATTAAGTAGGTTGGGGAAGGACAAATTTTGGAACTATGTGGACAAGCCTCGGGACGAATGAAATTTATACAGTGCGCAACGACAGGCTTTAAGTAGCAATAAATACTCGTAGGTTGATTAAAAATTAATAAAATAGTGGTTGCACGATGCTTAAATGTTGCTCTCAGGCGTAGAATGTGTAGGTTCGAAGCTGTTGCCAGCAGACGGGTTACTGCGCTTGAATTGCAGAGTCAGCTTTCGGTGTCCGGTTGCTATGACTGGGCCCTGAACGTAATCAGGAATGGTGATTGTCGGGTGGTCACACACCATTGTATTAGAGCTTTTCGTCGCGGCGCCATGGCACTTGACGATCTTTGCTTGACTGCAGCTGTACAATGATTCTCTGGTGTTAGTTGGCATATACATATATATATATTTATGCAACACTAACCACTGCGTGTGCGTTTCCCACTTGGTGTCTGTGACCAAGTTGACTTTACTTTTATCCATAAGCTACGCAAAATAGTCTTGGGAAGTGAAAGCAAGTGAAAAAGTTGTACTGAGAGGTTCCTGCTGCAGTATGGGCCTATGCATATTATATAACAGAAACTTAAAAGAAAATGTTTTGTTGCTGCCAAGATCCTTTGCAAAAAACGTAAACTTTGCGAGATTGTAGAAAAACTTTGTAAATCATATTCCGTTAACTTGCAGGAGTATTTCTTTTTCTGAAGCCTAACTCACAGGTTTTAAACTGAGGAAATTGCAAATTGAAGCTCTTCCAGAAATGTCGAGAATATTTGCGTTTCACAAAGGCGGCGAAGAAAGGCGCTTCCCTTAGGGTGCGCCTCCATCGATTCGCTTCACTCGGCCAAAATTTTACCACCGCAGAAAGCCACTGGGGATTTTGAAAAGGAATATCGAATGCTCTAGATTTTATATTCAGCTTATTCATGCCGTGTCTCAAGCACAGGAATATATTCAGGTGTCAGACAAATGCCAATAATAGCTGATGCAAATCACTGCGGCATCTGCAGCCTAACAATATTATCGTTATTTTTTAGCATATGATGCCTCATAAATGTTCCTAAATAGACCCTGTTGCTGGCCACAGTACTTCTAGATAGCAGTGAATATTTTCATGTTTTCGAAAGCAGGGAGCTGTTTCTTTCCATGACGGGCTTCTCCAGGTTGGCGCGCTAACTCTCTTATATCCTTTCCATGTGGGTCGGTACCTCAATTCATACGCTAATGAATGCATCTGTTTTATTTAGTCATTAATTTTGGTATTATTTGGCTGGTGCAAGTATTTTACGAGTACGTTTATAAAAAATGAATTTTCTCATAGTTTCTAAAAAATGGATTTTCTCCCACCAGATACTACTCTGTTTGCAGCTGGTAACGGAATTGGTTATGTTTTCTTGTTTTTCCGATGTATAACAGAGTATGGAGTCTAAATTTACTATACTTATAAAATAATCAAACAGAAAATCGGTACATTTTGGCAGATAAAATTTACTAAAAAGTTATCTGTTAATTGGGTTCACGAAGCATTTCCAATTACCATTGTAGCTTAAGTTTTCATCAGTGCCTTTCCTCCGACCTTTCTTTGGTCGGCAGCACCCACTTCAGAAACGTCTGGTCTATGGAGCTAGGCGAGTCTTACGGGAACAATGCACTTCCTTCTCATAGAACATGACCGTGAGAAGAGCGCAAATAACAGGTACTCTCGACACTGAAGGAACGAACACGTCCCGCGTGAAGTGCCGCAACGCCTCATCAGCAGCGGCATGCACACGCCGACATCCAGTGACGAACTGTAGAGCGCAACGCTCTGTTTACTCTGCATGTATCTTGTTCACAGGGCTGTTGCATTCAGGCCTGTTCACGCGTTCTCACTTTACAACGTCTTCTTGAAAAGAAGTAATTAAAAGGCAGAGACATTCGAAACTTAACTAGTGACAGTTGCTAAGCTAGCTAACAAGTTACCAAAAAATTTTCTATGCATGCCTTTGTGGTTGCAAGGAGGCAACGAAACATTCGACTGTTTTGAAGCATGAACGTAGAACAAAAGACTGCCGTGTGAACTGGCTCTTATGTGTGCTACGGATTCCCGCCGGTTTCGAAGTCGTTGCATATCGTAACTGTGAGCTGAGCAATACAGTCGAATCCGCTTAATTTGTCCACAGATTGACCAGTTAATTTGGCCAATGTAACCTGCCGAACATGAAAAAGCGAAGTCAACCACTAAGGCAAGTCTTTGCTAAAATACTGCTAATGTTAAGTTTTTCTATTGTTGGTAATTACAAATATAAATTAGCAAAGGAGAGTAGATTACGGGTAATAAATCGGCGCAGACTGTCCATAATTCGGAATCTGAAGGGCGTGGCTCAATAGAGGTAATGCTAACGACATCTGCTGGCAGTATGAGCAAATTCTGGGAAAAAATTTCGAGTTCAACATGTACTAGCATAGTTAGAGATATAAATGCTTCCTAATATCAAATAGTTTAACACAAAGGAAAGTTGCATCATTTTCGATTCTTTACACTTGGACAATAAGCAAATTAAGGGGAATGCCGTCCGCCACATTAAACGAAGCTACTTTGTGCATAATACATAGCGTTTGATTTCGTTTCAGCTGAATTGGCCACGTTAGGCAGGTGGTCATTTAAACCGGTGGTCGCATTAAGCGGAATCGACTGCATTAATACATACACTTCTGCAACCATTGTGAATATGTAATAATTCACGTTATGAAAACAATCAAGAGTAATTGAAACCACATCCACAGACAACAGATGACCTGCGCGCTATTGACGCTTGCCCGTGTGGGTGCCACTCCAGGCTGTACAAAGTATTACTTTCGCATCGATTTGCAAAGTGGACTCGCTTTTACACTGAACTCTTTACCATCCAAAGTGAGGGTAAATTTTCTAGGAACAAAGGGAAAGTGAGCCTGACCCCACCCCTACCAGAAACCCCCACGCACTGATTCGGCTTCCAGATAGAGGCAACAGAATTCAGAGGAGTATACGGCGGCAGTCAACTATACGGATCGTCAAGAGTTATGGCGCCATCGCGGAAAGTTCTAATGCAACGGCCCGCGCCTCAACCCTCATCATTTCTAGGACAGGCCAGTATCCCCGCGGCAGCTGCACAGATATCAGTGCTGAGTCAGCGCGTCAAGCGCTGCAAGAGCTCGCTTGCCTGGGTCGGTATTCGACCCTGTAATGTTCAATGTTATGAGCTCAGCACTCTAGCCTGCCGCATGCGAACTCTTTCTCTTATGACTATCCTTTCTAGTACCTAGGTACTGATTCCTTCAGCGCTGCTGGCAGTGCGAGCTGTCAAATTCGCCCCTATGCCTGGCAGCATTTGATACCTGCGTGCCAGTGACTGACAGCGGGAAAAGAAATTTTTTCCCGCTGGAAAGCTCATGCACACGCAGCTCCTTATTTGGAAAGAGAAGCTACAATCCATTGTTTCTCAAAAGTATCAGAATTATTCTGAGAATATATTACTTATATGCAGTCTATTCTCCAAAAATTAGCGTCCGTATATATTGCTATCGGTGAAAGACGCTTGACTACCAATTTATTCCCACTGTTGCACAATACAAATAATAGTACTGGAGCTTCAGTAACTTTCTCGTCAGTGCAAGGTTCACCATTAAATAATGCGGAGAAACAGCAGGCTAAGCAAGCTATACATTTGGCTAACACGGCAGCGTGAAGCTCCTGTTGCGCTCATATATTCAGTTTACACAAGTACGCCGCTTATTTATTTAGGTCTACAGGGCGACGGTTCAGTTACTGTTGCTGAAGAAATACATGGTGCAGAGACCCCTGCTTTTCCCCTGAGATCTTGATGGAAAAATAGGATGAGGAGTATGAGCGGTGCATTCGCCGAGCTCCCGCGAGCTTTCCGTGATGTGCAATAACTCGAATACGTGGGCTGAGAAAGTTCAGTCTGAAGTAAATACAATTACAATAGAAACTAGAGCACTCTCAGAGCGCATACCTCCGCTAAGCGAGGCAACGGTAGCAAAAAATTAAAATTGGCTGCGAAACCATAATTTTCTTTGTATAAACTCCAAAATCCAATCATTTGAGTTCTGATAGTAATAGCAGCTTGTGAAATTTTCGTGAAGATCCATTCTTAACTTTTTGAGTTATACTGCTAACAAACGTTATGACAAACATGAGTCACACATACAAACGAACAAACCGATCTGCAACAAAATTTAATCATTTATGTCTTTCAACATTACTAACAACCCCTATTAATTTCATAAAGATCCATTCATTACTTTTTTAGTTATTGTGCTAACAAGCACAAAATTAAAAACAGTGACGAACGAACGAACGAACAAACGGATCATTACAAAAGTTTGGTCGTTTACTCTTTGTTATATACCTAACAACTCGTGTTAATTTCATCCGTAACTATTTGAGTTATGGCATTGGGAAAAATGAGGCAGACAAACAAACAAACTGATGGACATATCTTCACCAAATTTAATCATCTGTTACTCCTAACATACCTAACAATCCCTGTAAATTTCGTTCAAATCGATTCGGAACTTTTTGAGTTATCTTGGTGACATACAGACAAAGAGACGGACAGACAGACAAACACGACGAAAACATAACCTCCGTGGCGGAGGTAATTAATGTGTATTTTGGATCAAAAAAGCTCAGTAAGAGTGTCTATGTGTAAATGGCTAAGCTGTTAAAATAGGCCCGAGCCTTTCTTCCCATGATACTTCATTCTGTTACTACCTATTCTGACCATGTTATATACCAGATGAGCGTCAACTCCAACTCTAACTATTCATTTTTACTAATCCAGGAAACTCCAGCTGGCGAACTCATTACCATTCATAGCAGAATCACAGACAAAACGATAAAGTTGTATTAGTAAGATGATTTGTCGTCATTTTTATGGTCGGGTACATATTTGTTTCGAAAAGTATCATAGGTTGCGATGATTTCAAAGTGATATTGAACACAATTTCTTACTTGTGCGCAGAATGTATCACTCTTATATGCGCTTGCACGACATTTCAATATTTTATCAATACAGTTTTTTATTACCTCCGCCCAAGAGGTTATATTTTTGTCTTGTTTGTCTGTCTCTTAGTCTGTCACCCAGATAACTTAAAAAGTTACGAACGGATCTTTACGAAATTTACAAGGATAAAGGGATTGTTAGGCAGTAACAGGTGATTAAATTTGGTGGAAACCCGTTCATCTGTTTGTTTGTCTGCCTATTTTTTTCTTAGTGCCATAACTCAAAAGTTATGGAAGGATTTTCATTAAATTCACAGGAGTTGTTAGGATCAAGTTTTCTGCTGATCTGTTCGTTTGTTTAACACTGTGTTTGATCTTATGCCGTTTATTTTTATGAAATTTATAGGAATTGCTATAATGTTAGAAGACTTGAATGATTGAATTTTGGTGATTAGCGGTTGGTATTTTTGTGTGTTTGACTAATGTTTGTCATAACGTTTGTTAGCAGCTTAACTCAAAAAGTCATGAACGGATCTTCGCAGAAATTACAGAAACTGTTATTATTATTAAAAGGCACAAATGATTAGATTTTGATGTTGATAGAATGAAAATTATGGTTTTAGAACCAATTTAAATTTTTTATTTTCATTGCCTTCTTTGGCAGAGATATGAGCTCTCAGAGTGTTTTTTTTAGTTGGATATGTGGTGTTTTCTTTGTTATATATCATAAATTGATGCCAAATGCCAATCAACAATACTCTCAATGGTAAAACTGGGAATTCATAAAATAACAACAATACTTTCAAAATTATAGAAAAGCGTCATAATCCTTAATTTCCAGAGACTGATAGATATTTCACTGAAGTCCCACCCATCTTAATCCAAAGCAAAATTCAGTAGTTCGAAAATCAGCACGCCTCCCCGTCTATACTTTCAAAAAGTGCAGTTTTTGTGCTGTACGGGCACGATAAGGCAGGCTATACGCCGTCTGTCCAAAGGAAACCGTGCTGTTTTGGGAAGACGCGTTCCTCAGGTAAAGATTCTTATAAAAATCTCACGCTATATATACGTTGAAGGAGGGTGATCTCAGTCCACATCCATTATTTATAGTATGCCAAAATAAAGTGATTGAATCTAAAAATTCAAATTTTTATCGCACCCGAATCAGCTATGACAGCAGAAGGGTTGATACGAGATCGGACAGTCGGTCCTATAGTAGGGGAGCGAGTTGTAAGGCTTCACCTTTATTACATCACGTTTAGTTCGAAGACGATTCAACAGCAGGTGAGTGTTCTAGCGCTTGTTTCCCCAACATGTTGCCGCATAAGTGAAACAGAAAATGAGTAAGCAATTAAATACGAGCAAATATAAACATATGTAGAAAAGGTTTGTCTACAGGACAGGAGACTGAGACTGATTTTCAACGGGTTGTTCTCCGGCCACTTCAATGCAGAATGGGGATGTTGATTTTCAACGTGTTGTTCTCCGACCACTTCAATGCAGAATGGGGATGTTGATTTTCATCGTGTTGTTCTCCGGCCACTTCAAAGCAGAATAGGGATGTTGACATTAGCCTTTTGAAACAGTATGGAGTTTGAGGCCATCTCAAAAGCAATCGGCTGGAATTGACGCCTGACACTTGACCCAAACTAGCGAAACCGACAGCCACGACTACAGTTTTAGGCCAGGTACAGTTAATGATATTAGCTTATTGCCTATGAACAGTGATAATCTGCGACACTCTTAAAATACTCGGAGGTTACCAGTTGCCACATATGGTAGTGGGATATGTATAAGAGATAAATTTAGATATTTAGAAAAATATATAACATCTTAAGGTATGGCAATATTACAATTCCTTATTGCTGCATTTTACAAACAATAGAGACAAACTCAAGTTCCTTAATACTGCCATAATTAATTTGTTAATAATACATCATCTTATTTTTCTTCATTTCAGCATAAAATAAAAATAAATTTTTATGCAGGATTTCAAGCGGGTCTCGCCTGGCATTAAAAAAAACGGGAGCTAATTTTACTTTCAATTTGGATAATTACGTTATTAATGATGCAAAGAAAAAGGTTTCCAGTGGAAACGTGGTCGCTGTGGCACGTATCCGTGTTTTCTTGAACTTAAATTAAAGGCTGTGACGCACTTTAGTCGAAAGAATAATTTTCTTCAGTAAATCGTCCGGATGTTTTGTTGAGTACAGCTTTGAGTTACAAAAAAAGAAAAAAAAAAGGTGTGAAAAGGTTTGCCAACAAGTTCAGTCTCTTAGCAAGTCCCGTCTGTGAAGTTATTGGAACGAACTATGCATCAATTTTTTTCCTCTTTCTAGTACGAATATAGACACAGCAACGCATATTCGGACGCAGAGATGAGGAAACGCGTTCATTTGCCTAACGTGTGTCCGGCCTAGCACACACACACAGCTTTCCACTTCAGACTATTTACGTAAAGTAAATTTATCTTCGTATATTCAGCATCCATATTTTCTTGCGCTCTTGTCATTTTTTTTTTCGATAATAATGATACAGCTCTTTTAAAATACAACTCAAGTATTTACCAAATCTAACATACGGCACACTATTTTGTCAGTAGGCAAAGTTACAAGAAGGTGCCACTAGATCCACTACTGTAGTGCAAAAAATGACATCGCTTGCAATATTGTAGCGTCAGGGGACATTAACCACCACAGCCAGCTTCGTATTTGCATTTTTGCACGGTGGTCGGCAAACGAATCTGCCGCTGCTTCTGTCTGCCCCACGACCGTTAGTGCATCATTCAGTTTAATTAAACCGCTGGGAACGTTAGGAGGGAAATTTGGGGAAACCTATTGTACACTGGACTATATCTATTCACCTGTTGCTTTCAATAAAATTATATGGCCTAGAAAACACAACACCGAGGAGTCAGGTAATACTAACAGTTCTATCACTTGGCAGTCTACGCGAAGCATTAATGCAGGCTAAGAAGCTGATTTCCAGCACAGTCGACGTTCCACAGGCTGCTTTTGCATTCGCATCACCGGCAGTGCTAACTTCTCACCTCACTCGACGGCGGCCGGCACCGAAATGACGCAGCAAACCAGCAGCTGGAGGTTCTTATTAAAAAAAAGAAGCGCCTTACGGCTGCTTGGGCGTCACAGCTCATTCCATCTACGCGTAACGGTTCTTGATTACAGCGATGCGCCGCACTGTTTCTCGCGTAGCTTCATTCCCTGACTCTGCTCGTGCGTAAGTATTGCAATTTACGGCTTTCTGATAAAAGATTTACTTGTTCCGTATGTTCATGTGCCTGAACTAGGTCACGAAAAGGCTAAAGTGTAAACTCGCCTTTACTCAAGGTTTGAATGTTCTGCTGTGTTCTGTGCAACCACAGCTCTGGGTAACCGAACGATTAATTTTAGTGAAATGTTTGCCATTGCTTGAGACGGCTCAGTTCATTAAGCGTTTCTAGGTAAGCTTATAATATCTTTTAAAATTTGGTGTGGTTTATGCTTAGAGAGCTGAGTAGTTTCCTGCTGTTTACACTGGCAGCAACGCATTGTTTGCGTAGAGTACACCACATGACGATCAAAACGGGTGCATGAAGATGCTCTACTTTAGTCATCAAGTTTTCTTGCATGCGCGAAGTGTCGTATCCCGTATCTGACATCACGATAAGACAACCCATAAATCCTTCGAATTTACCATCTTCTCACCCGTTTAATTTGCCAAATCAAGATACGGCGTTGTGTATTCTATCAAGCAAAACGTCTATCGTTCCTAGCTCATGTTGCATGAAAGCCTATTGTGCCCCTGTGTATCGTATTTTCACTTTCACAGTGAAAAAAAAAAACAATCTAGTTTAACACTTGATGTTTCCAAAATATTTTTGGTATTGGGTCAAACTTCACGGCCCTTGAATGACGACCAGTCTGCAGAAGGAAAATCCAGAACAGAGTTACAAGGTGAGAGTTGTGAAGAGTCGAGCATTTTTGAGAGCAATGTGTCAGACAGGGACGTACCTAGGGTACTTGGCGTCAGGGGACAAAGCCAATTCATGCGCCCTCCCCCCTCCCTCCTTGGTTGTGAGAACACAGGGAGATGGAGTGTTTTTGGCATGTCTCGGTGAATCATAATCAGGAATTAAAGTATCAGTAACTGTACTCCAATTGGGGCAACTTCAACATTAATTGCGATTTACTTTAGGTATACACTGCGACACACGGTATTAGTCCAACAATTTTTAAATTAATTTTTCATTGAAAATCTTCTGTCTGACGAGAATTATGTTTTCATAAGGCAACACTCATCTGGCAATATTTGTTTACATTCTGAAGAGGCTGGCTGCTGAACATTCCTTTGTTTAACAGATATACTGTGAGCCACGCTATTACTCCATTTAAATAAGATGCAAAATGGGTCGTGTTAAGGATGTAACAGAAGAAGAGAAGCAAACCATTATCAAAGAAACCGCCAAGAAGACCTCATGTGCGTCTATTGCCCGGATCTTAGGCCGCCATGATAGAACAATTCAACGTTTTTTGAGGGATCCTTCCAATCGCAAGACACGGTCTGATAAAGGTAAAATAAAAGCTGTGAACACGCGGGATATCAGAAAAATTAAACGTCAACTCTTCAAAAAGCCGGGAAGCACAAGCAAAACAATTTTTGAAAGCTCTGGTGTGAGTGAAGTCCCAAAAACTACGCGAAACCGAATCTTGGGGGCTATCACAAATGTGAAATCTCCCGAAAAAAAGCCTCCATTGACACAAAGGCACATGCTTCTGAGAGTTGAGGGGGCTAGGTCTTATATGAAGCAGGATATGAAGTGCGTTTTATTCACAGATGAGACCAGAGCGACTCTCGGTAGCCCAGACGGATGGTCTAAAGGATGGGTCGGATTTGAGGGCAAGCTCCACCATCGTTTTCGCCGCCATCAAGGCGGTGGTGGTATTATGTTGTGGGCTGGAATTATGAATGATAAACTGGTAGGTCCAACAATGGTCCGTGAAGGAGTTAAAATCAATTCTGCTAATTATTGCACCCTACTCGATGAATGTCTTGTTCCTTAGCTTGACGACCAGACTTTAGATCTTCGCAAAAAACTGGTTTTCATGCGAGACAAATGCACACTCGCATTCAGCCAGAGCTACAAAGTAATACCTGGTTTCTTTGGGGTTCAAAAACCAGAACTTGATGGTGTGGCCACCCAATTCTCCAGAATTGAACCTAATTGAAAATATGTGGTCTATCATCAAGCGCAAAATTTATACAGAAGGTAAGCAGTTTTCGTCAAAAACAGAATTGTGGGAGGCCATACAAGTCGCTGCAAGATCCATCGATGGTACTACTATTAAGAAATTGACTCATTCCCTTAATGACCGCATTTTTGAGGTCATAAAACATAATGGACGTTATATTAATAAATGAGCTTAATGTTTCATGTTTATATTGCCCTGTTTGCTTTTGCAATATGTTCCAAATATTTTTGAGGTATTATTTAGTGATTAATAAATAAACTGATATTTAATTTGTGTTTTATTCATCATATTTAGCTAATTTTGATACCTAAGACTAATATCGTGGTTCAGGAAATAGAGGGTGGATTAGATAAAAGTAAGTTTCTAAATGGTATCAAGTAAACAGTTTCTCAAATAATAGGATTATGAACATTGTACTTGATTACTCTGCGACGTACAATAGAAATATCAAGAAATATTAACAGGAAATAATAGTTTTAAAGAAAAATCAAATTGGACTAATACCGTGGGTCGCAGTGTCGTTGGTTGAACACATCATTCGCTGAATATAAAGCGAACTTTGAGCAGATCAAGTTTGTCCCAACTGAAGACCACTTTGGCTGGAGGGAGTATGTTGATGAACGCATAAAATATGCCTTATAACGTGGCTACATAGAAAGATAGTACGAGCGCGCTCGATTGGGTCGTCAAAGTCGATCTCAGTCAAGCCCTCTCGACTTTTGTTGCCTGGAACTGCAAATGGGAATTTCGATTTTACTTTTTTGAATCGCTGTGGAGGCGTTAGAAGCAACCTAATTATACTGAGCTGACTAAAAATTCATTTTTCCGGAGTAAGATTGAGATCTTGAAAGTGATCATGGGTCAAGGCATGAAACTGGAATGAAGAGGTCAAAGCCAGGGCACCTATATGAAGTTTCGGATAAGTTTCGTCAAGTGGGATTGACTTTGATCGACTTTAAAAACCCAACCGAATGCGTCATTAAAGGTTTTAATTGGGTAGCCTGTAAACTCTTGTATGAAACAAAGAGTTAACATGTGCAAGACGATTAACACAGGTAGTAACGTTCACAAAAAATTAATTAGCTATTGGGTCAGCTGCAGTTAGCTGAAACATACTGGTAAAATAATAAATATGAAGTCGACTAGCTAGTAAAATTTAATGTTTCGGGACAAACGAATCTCATCATCAGAAAAATAAAAAAATCTATAAGCTATAAGTAAGAATTTCCTTTATTTAAAACACCAGGGAGCATGAATGTGGTCGGGGGGAAGTCTAAAAAGCGAATGAGCAGAGCTACGTGGAGGGGCCGGACGACAGTTCCTATACAGTCAGCGGATGTGATGCTAACCGGGAATTCCGTGAAGCGGTACAGCTGAGGTCATAGTGTTAAGGCTAGGTTTTGTTCTGTGGATGTAGAGGGACTCTAATGTTGTACCTCGACTGGATTGGAGGAGTCTATGATTGAGAAGTCATTCCTGCTGATGGGATGGTTGTTTTGCTCAGCATGCAGGCGGGGAGCTGAATGTGGGGGCTTTGCGAGTGGTAAACCGGTTCGACTGGATACACCTAAATGTTGGTCAATACGGGCCTTGAAATGTTGCCCAGTGCTACCGGTGTACGAGGGCAGTATCTCAAGCGATGACTTAATTAAGAGAGAGTATTGAAATATATTATGATTCTCATACTTGGTTCATAGAGACAGAACGCAACCAGTTCTTGAAAATTGCACTGTTTAATTTTACTCGAAACTACATATATGATTAGCATTCCTAATGAAGACCAGTCAACACATACTGTACTTGTAAATATAAAGCCAACTTGGCACTTACAATTAGGGCAAACTAATACGTGCAGTTTTACCAATTTAGCACTTGATTTGGAGGGCAAACTAGAACAAGCAATAAAATTGAGTTATCACTTACAATTAGGACAAACTAGGAGATACAATAAAGCTGAGTTAGCACAAACACTGGGTCGGTCGAGCCGGTAGTCGCTCATTTCTGCCTTCATGGCTTCAGTTTCCAGCTGAGCAGTGATGCATCAGGCGCTGTCGGGCGGTCCAGGCCATCACAATGAAACTTGCCGCATCGCAGTGTCCGATACGCCGCTCCTGAGCTCAAAGTTCGGTAACAAATAAGGAAATTGCTCACTGTGATATGGAAAGCAATCTCCTGACTGATGCAGCCAGTGTATAACTCAAGAAATATAGGCTAGTTTTATTGCAGTAACTTATTATATAAGGGAGCTATAATGCGATTGATTCCATTCTGCACCAGTTAGAGACTGATGAAACACAATTGCATTCTGGTGATCGGTGAACGCTCATTACCATATTCCTTTCCTTTCTTTCTTCTTATCCACTTGCAGTGGTTGCTGCAGTTCATCATCGAGTGTCGCGGATGTTGCCTGCGCTGATGGAAGAAAAACACGAGAAGAAATTATTATCACAAGTCTAGAGTCAGTTGGTCCGCTGACGTATAGGTCAGGGGCAGTGACCTTTCGGTTCTATGAGCCCCATAAGGACCAGCGTATTTCATAAATGAAGCTTTAACCGATACTATTCCTTCGGAAAACCGAAGTTACGTGTATTTCTTGTTGGATTAATTTGTGAAAAGTTATGTTTATTGGCTTTTCTGATGATTTATTGAGTTTAAATCACTGCATTAGACCTCACACACCCTTTCTTAATTCGTGAGCTTATGAAAATTAAGCAGTACCTCGGTAAGGGAATTCTCATGAATTCGATATATAATTCAAAGCTGTGCAATCGCAAATTTGGTAAGTTGCTTCATCTGACCTACATTAGTGTAATATCAGCTATTGTAGTATAATATTAGTTACTATTGTGTAATATTAGCTACTGTTGTATAATATTAGATACCATATTATATTACCAGCTACTGCAGTTTAATAGTAGCTTATATACTTATAAGAATAATATTAATTACCGCGCTAAGAAATAAGTTACTGTAGTAAACTGTAATAGTAGTTATTGTAGTGTAATTTTAGCTACTGTATTATAATACCGATACTGCAGTATAATAGTAACTACTGTAGTATAATATCATCTACTCAAGCATAATATTAGTATATAAGTCAATACAGAGGTTGGACTAGATTTACGCATTTAAAAGCTAGGTATATACTTATCAGAGATTTTCTAGCTGTACCTATAGGTTGCATGAGGTGTCAGTGGTCTCAGCAAGAGCCGATGTGTAATGGAACCCAAAAAATGGCGCATCCAACGCTCAGGAGCATTGAAGCCTTCGACAACTTCAAGCTAAAAGAAACAGCTTATCTCGACTCTTGTGCGTGAATCGACCACGCACATAATAGGTCATACATATGATTGGATTGCGTACAATAGAGGGAATATACATATGTATGAGAGGCCCATTTCCACAGAGGAGGCAAAGTCTAGACTACAGTTCACATTAAGCTGTTTCCATAAGATATTAATAACAACTAGAGCACTCTGAGAGCCCATACCTCCGCCAAGCAAGAGAGCGGTTACGAAAAATTGTAAATTGGCTCTGAAACCGTGATTATCTCCGCCAAGGAGGTTATGTTTTGTCGCGTTTGCCTGTCTCTTTGTCTGTTACTAAGATTACTCAAAACGTTATGAATGGATCTTTACGAAATTTACATGGAATTGTTAGGCATGTTAACAGTAACAGATGATTAACTTTTTGTGAAAATCCGTTCATCTGTTTGTTTGGTTGGCTACCTAAAAATTTGGCTAAATTTTCATTAAATTTACATGACTTGTTAGGTATATTATGAAGAGCAAATGACCAATTCTTTCTGATCTTTTCTTTCGTTCGCTTGTGTGTTGCTGCGTTTGATTTTATGCTTGTTAGCACAATAACTCATAAAGTTATGGATGGATCTTTATGAAATTTGCAGGACTTGTTTGTAATGCTGAAAGACATAAATGATGAAATTTTGGTGATGATCGGTTGGTTCGTTCGTGTTTCTCATGTTCGTCATAATGCTTGTTAGCAGCAAAGCTCAAAAAGTTATGAACGGTTCCTCAAAAAAAAAAATAAATAAAAATAACAGAAAAGGTCAATACTATTGAAAGGCACAAATGATTAGGTTTTGGTGTTGTAACAAACAAAAACAAGGTTTCAGAACCGATTTGAATTTTTCGTTACCGTTGCCGTGCTTTGCGGAGTTATGCGCTCTCAGAGTGCTCTCTAGTTTTCTTTGTATCAACATCAAAATTTGATTATTTGGGGCCTTTGATATTATTAACACTTTCTGCAATTTTCTTCAAAATCCGTTCATGACTTTTTGAGTTCCGCTGCTACCAAACAGTAAGACAAACTTTAGTAAAACGTACAAACGGAAAAGCGATCTGCACCAAAATTTAATAATAGGCCTATATGTCTTTTAACATTACTAATAACTCCTGTAAAGTTCATAAAGATCCATTCAGAACTTTTTGAGTTATTGTGCTAACGAGCATAAAATCAAAAACACCGACAAGCAAATGAACAAATAAATCATCACAAAATTTGGTCATTTACTCTTCGTAATATACCTAACAACTCACGTAAATTTCGTGAAAATCCTTTCATAACTGTTGAGTTATGGCACTGAGATAAATTAGGCAAACAAACAAACAAACAAACAAACAAACAGCTGAACGGATTTCCCCAAAAAGTTAATTATCTGTTACTGTTAACATGCCTAACAATACCTGTAAATTTCGTAAGGATCCGCTCATAACTTTTTGACTTATCTTGGTGACAGACAAAGAGACAGACAAACACGACTAAAACATAACCTCCTTGGCGGAGGTAATAATATTAATTTATGAAGAACCCAATAAGTTCACGAGTATGCCTAGAAGTACATAATAAACAGTATCGTTGCACTGGACACAAGGCCCAGACACATATGAGAGGAGTCCAGCTCATAAGGAAGCTACAGGTATGATCGTAAGACGTAAACTATGTACCTCTATTACACTTTTATATTTCCCTAACACAATTTTTGCTTGATTCAGAAGTTATTTCATTAATTTAAGTGTTGGGTCGGCCAAGAATTCCGTTTCGCCGAGGCTACTTTACGCAATCATACGTCCAATTTATGAGGGGACATTCGGCTCGTACGTCTTCTATAGTACACAGACAATGTGAAAAACGGCAGTGAAGATGCCCGTGGAAAGTACTTAAGCTCAACGACGTGTGAGCTGAATGTCCTCTCGATAAGTTGAAAGTTCGATTGTGTGGTGTGGCCCTGGCTTAAGTGTCAGGAATTCTAATCCCACGAAAGTCTATTCATATGAAATGCACTCATGGACAACTTTTATTTTTAGACCTGCAAATTATCTAAATCTAAAGTTCAAAAAGCGTAAAGACTGGAAAAATTTGTGATCATTAAAATAGTCACAGGAAATCAATTTTGTCGAGTGACAGTTCAAAATTTTTTTGACGGGGAAGTAGTTTTTTTTTTTTTCTCAAGTGTCTGCTAGATTTTGAGAAGAATCTGGAACTACTGGTTTAAAGGAAATTAGTCATTTGTCGCTACGATTTAAAATACTGTTATTTAATGCATAATTTTGCACACATATTTTTGCATAGTTACACTGTTTTACACAAAACAACTTCCTACTCTAAGCATAAATGTAATGTCAAAGACCTACTGCACTTTGACTCGCACATCCTCTGCAGTCCTGCCTGCTGACATTGACCAATAAATAAACAATAGCGCGATGAAGAAGAATAGCTGGAAATCAAGTGGGCAAACGAGCCTCCATCGACCCTTTCCTGGAAAGCGTAAGCGCCTGGGTGTCGTCAGGAATGTTTAGACGGAGAGTTTACTTGATCGATGCATGGAGTGGGAATGTCCATCGCTCCTCAGAGTATCTCTTGCGAAGTACCTTATTGGCTAATGACTGACGTGAGATAGGCTCCGCCCTCACAAAAGTCATTGGTCATACCTGGTCACGGTCGCGTGACATTATCAGAGTTGGTAGATATCTTGCCATAACCGACTAGGGCCTTAGCATAAACCCACCGACCGCGCAACTTTATGTGCCAACACTGACTAGCAGTAAGCTTTTAGCCCGGAAAACCCTGACATCAAACTCGCCACGCTGTGTACGTTCATCACTGTGTGTGCTTTCAAGTAAGCTTGCTTACCGCGTCACAACCACGAGAAGCTCTACAATAAACACTACCTAACCTAACCTAGCCTACCCTAACCTTACCTAACCTAATCTTAACTAACCTAACCTTACCTAACCTAATCTACGGTACAGCGAGCGGCACACAGTACACGAACTTCAACGACACCCGCACGCACACCGATACCCGTACACAGAATAGTCGCAAACGTACATAGCGCGTGGCGAGTTTGACGCATGTGCAGCCCGGAACAGGCATGGCTCCTGGCGCTCATAATCCAACTCATATTATGCTGTCGCCACTACAGCACTCGCTGCTACTTCAATAACACGGGGTGTACGACTAGCGAGTACCGGACGCGATCACAGGTGCCTGACATCATAACCGGTTAATGCTCCGACCAATTAACAGCCACTTTTCGTGTTCATGGCTGCGTGACATCGTCAGAGGATGGCCCATGTTCCGCCAAAGCAATAGAAACTGATCTTGTTGACGTGTGTTTGACATTATAGGAAGTAGTCCATTGTTCTCCAATCCAACAGTCCCTGATGATATTCACGGTATTGTGACGTCATCAGAGCTGGCCTGTGTTCTGCCAATTCAAAAGAGATGAGTGTAAGAGGCTGACATCACTGCCCCACCAATACTATGAACTGTTACTAAGTTGAGACAGGACCGGAAGTGGTGCAGTGATCGGCTAATTCCATGAACTGCTCTGCGATGTTAAGGTATGGTTTACTGCGCACAAAGAACAATTAGGTGACCGCTTTACTACCTACTGTTGGTTTCACTTTCTCATTTAGGCTTCTCTGTTTGTAAGGGTCTCCTCTTCGTATTATGAAGTAACACTCTGTTGGTTCTCCTGTTTATATGGTTTCATGTTTGTATATTTGGAATAAGATGTTACTTACTCAACTGTTTAAATTGTTCTCATGTTTGTACTTTGGAGATAACACGTTACCTGTTCTCTTGTTTACATTAAGCGGAGTATAAAAGAAGACTCGCAGTACCAGAGTGTACCTTGTCTTAGGGGCAGACGTTGGCGTTCCAGCCAGGGAGGCGGGGTCTTGATATTTGGGGTTACAACTTCAAAGTTTCCATAATATATATTTCACTGTGAGAACACTGATCTAGCCAATAATGGGGTCAGTCGCAACGTTGAAGTTGTCATATCGAGTCTTCCGTAGCGCTGACAAAAGGTGATCGTGTGCAGTGACACCCCAAAAAGCCCTAACGGCGATTGCGACACGGGTTACTGAGATTCAGGTATCCGCTCAGAAACATTTGTTTCAAATAAAGGGAACGGGAGAAGTGTTCAAATGAACAACGAGGAGACTTCTTTAACTCTGGGTAAGTAAATAACTGTTTACTCAGAGCTCGGTAGACGAATTTGCTATCAACACCAAGCGTCGTTACTGTCGGATTACAGCGCTCGTCCATAGATGGCGTTTCAACAATCGCACTTCGGAGTACAGTTGCCCCAGTGGATTACTTGTTCAAAAAATAAATTGTATGCAATACAACTATTACGTCTTGCATTTTCATTACTTAATTACAGCTAGTGTATGATAAGTATTCAGATAGGTTATAATTTTACTGAAGGGTACGAAAAAAATTGTGTAACAGTCTGCGTCATCAATGCACGGATCTATCATACGAAAATGCCAAACATTGGAGAGTTTGCAACTATATATAGAGTATAAAACACGTTATGGCTATGATACTGTCAAGCAAAAATAGCTTGTATATATAGCATACCAACATCTGAAAAATTCAGATAAATTTCTATTCTATATAGATTATATAATAACAAAAATTTCAGGTAACACCGCTTCCTGATATAGAGTCTGTGACTAGCGTGAAAATAACCAAAGTGTTCAAATAGAATTTAATTCTAAATATATTTGGATATGAGTTCACGCAATGTCGTCACGTGCAACATGGTGCTTAGCTCCTCTATTAAAAACGCTAAAAATCTGTTGGAGCATATATGAATTGCCGACGCTTTAAAAACAAGTTTACTCTACATAGAGTATGAAAAAATTCCCGTAATACCTCTTCATGATGTATCGTGTATCTATCATACTCATATCCAAAGTACAGAGATACAGTTTGATTCTACAAAGCGTAGGCAAAAAATAGACGTAAGAGTCTGCATGGCTCGTCTGTCACCAACGCCACACATCTGGCACCCAGCGTCTCGTTTCCAAAACAAAACCCTGAGCGGGCTTGGCCTACGGTCGCCGCAACAAGGAACGTGTACCGTATATTGTGAGCAGGTGAGTGTGCCAGGTGGCATCGCTGCTGCCCCTTCAGTAACGATCTACTCGTGGTGTGGTGTGTATCGTTCTCGCGGTGCTCCGCGACTGACCTGAACCTAAAAGTGGTTGGCTTATTCTGAACTCCTGTTAAACGTATAGCTGTTTGTGATTAGCGGTATATAATTAGCCAAGTATGTTGCAACATAAGTTGCGAAGAGAAGTAGCGATTACGTGACAATGACAAAGTCACGTCGCCGCTTACTATGAAAGTCTTCTCTATGGCCAACATAGTAAGAACGATCAATGCTGTGCCATGCATAGCTGATGATGCCTTCCATTTCTGTGGACGAGCGATGCAAGAGCACATGTGCTTAGGTCTGTATTTGTTTCTGTGAATGTATATGTATGGAAAGTTATACTATATATCAATGTATATATATGCATGACAATTTCTAGAAGGAACTTTTTCCTGTGGAATACCCAGGGTATATTTACCTCCGCCAAGGAGGTTATGTTTTCGCCGTGTTTGTCTGTCTGTCTGTCTGTTTGTCTGTTTGTCTGTTTGTCTGTTTGTCTGTTTGTCTGTTTGTCTGTTTGTCTGTTTGTCTG
>LQNS02278094.1:14481950-14506011 GCA_001587735.2 Parhyale hawaiensis
TTTGTTTATCTTCCATTTTAACTGTTGCTTAGGCTCTATAGGTAGGTAGGTGAGAAATTTATAACGCTTTGTTTTCTAGGTTTGATTTTCAGAATTTATATTTGATGTTTTCTCTTGATACAACAGATATTCTTTATCGGTTCTTCAGTTGTATTTTTAAATGTACGAGATAATTAGTATTGGCACCAACAAAGCTATTTTACGCAAGTTCGAACCTCTTTATATGATATTAAGCATAGTTTTCTACTCGCCAAATGTAGCAGAACGGCAAGGCTGGAGCGAACGCAGCGCTACTCTCTTTCGTAAATTTGACATTATTTGTAGAATTAAATTTTGCACTTGGTGTAGTTTTTAGCGCTTCAATGTCATTTTTTCAGTTGTGTTTAGGATTTTTCCTGATGCAAATGATTTGCATTTTTTTTTTTCAGATTCGTTCTCAATGCTGTCATGCTGTATAATTAGGGATCTCCATAGCCAGGCTGTAAATAATGTTTACCTTGGATTGTAAAGAGTTAACGTCCCTACTGCCAAGCCTGCAGTAATTGTTTCAGACTCGCTAAAGCACCGCAGTGATGTATTATTTTTTTTGCCATGTTATGTTATTGTTTCATCAATTTCTCCCTAAAATTGATTGAAGACGATCCTAGTAAACCACTAACAGTAATAATTTAACTTTATAACGCCCACGAGACCATTTGGTCACGTTTCAAATAGAGCTCCATTCTTGCTAAAATTGATATTTAGCTGGGATAGTATAAGAGACAACAAAAAGGCATCTGCTGACATCCAAGCTTCAGAACCGAGCAGCACTCCGGCCATGGCCACCGACTGGGAGGCTATGCGCCAGAGTCTGCGCACACCCAACACCCAGCGACTTCAGGTGAGACAAAACGCATAAAAAGTGAAAATTGTTGGGGACTGTTGAATTTTTACCTCTGTAAGAGAATTAAGCTGTAATTCCGTGAGCACTACAGGTCGGAGCCCGCTCACACCCAATAGTCAGCGAGCGCAGAGCAGATCCAAAAAGATTAAAATGTTAGGGAGATTCTGAAATTTTTGGCCTTTGGTAAAATAATTTAGCAGTATTTCCGAGCTGTAGGCTAGTGACATAACGTGAGTTGAAGTTATTCCAAAACGAGGATTAAAGCTCAAGAATCCTAAAAATGTTACCAGAAATTAGCTGCTCAGTTTAGGATGTTAACTGAGTATTTTTTCATGGGTAGGTTATACTAGCTATAGAGCTATAGTTTGACTAGTCCATGGTATAACTACGTAGAAGTAGCTCCATTGCTTGACCACTTTGCGACTCTTCTGTGGATCTCGCTCTAAAACGTCACCAGGAGACCTTAAGCCCGGAGAGTGCTGTTTTTGTGGGAAGGCATGTGCAAGTCATGAGAACAAACAAGTAATTATTTGAAAATGATAATGAATAAACGGCAATGAACTCTCTTTAAATATCTTGGAGATATAAATCTATGTGCAGGCATGAAAAATCGGCAAGCTTTCGTAGTAGCTGCGTCTATCCTCGACATTTTTTACGTGCAGTATTGATAAAGATTGGTTTGGACAACAGCTGCAGCTAGTTAGGTAAAAGGCAGCACTGCATAAAAATCTGATCCCCTGAAGCTGTATCCGAGTATATTCAGACTAATATCTTTGTGGCTAAGCAGCTGCAAACTATTGTGCAGTTATACAACCTAGGTGCAACATGAGGGTACTTCTAGCTTTAGAAGGAACATTTTTACACTAATGACTTTCTCTACCATTGCATATGTAAGCTTCAGCCTCATGGGCCTTCACCTTACAAGTGAAGTCTTACGTTGTATCCATTATTTATAACAAAAAGAGAAAGCGAACTGTTTTGGGGTAACCAAATTACATTTAGCGACCAATTTTTACTTAAGTATTTCTGCCGAAATTTATTTCAACGGTCTCTTCCTATTTTGTCTTGTAGTTGATCAATATAGTTATAAATGACAGTAATTTGTAGCAGTTAGAACATTTGTTGAGGACCTATTAGTTTTGAAAATTGACATCTTAGTTTCACGTTCCTCAAAATGTGCAATATTACTTTGTTCCGTCTTACGCTGCGTTAAAATATACGCATAACAATTCATTTCGTAGACTCCTCAGTATTCTTTTATAATGCTGACAAGCCATGGAGAGCTATGCAGGATTTCTGCAATAAATTGCAATATTTTAATTAAACTGGTTATACATTGATATAAAGAAAAGAACGCTTAATAGAATTAGAAAACGAAAATTGTAGATAGAGACGATAGTGGGCGACCGAGTCTGTGTCTCCATGAGATGACGTCACAGCTCGCTTGCAAGCAAAAGGGGCGTAGTCACTCAAATAATATGGACTCGCCTACGTCCAAATAGCATCAGAAGGGTCAAATAGGGACAAAACTGGATGATAAAGTCTCACGCAAATGAAAAACACTCAAAAATCACTGCGAATTTAGCCTTTATTCGGAGATAAATTACGACTATTGCCGGAGGCCTTATCAGTAAGACAAAGGTTTCGGTACATGTTCAGAGAATGATGAGAGGTAATACTAAAAATGGGAAAATTATACTGGAAATTAGCACCATAACCAGAGTTTTCCAAATGAATCAGTCTTGAAATAAACTCCTATGAGAAGAAAGCAAAAATTATAGGTAAAGTAAAGTCAATTAAGACCACACCCTCACTTTGGAAACCCACATGCACTGGTTTGTGCTGCAGGTATAGGCCCACTGGCCCCAGATGAGTAAGTGCAGTTGCAGTAGACCTCGGGTCACCTAGAACTATGGCGCCAATTTGACGGAAGGAACAAATGACCCGAGATCCCCCAACCGCCTCATCTCTGAGGAAGGCAGTTCCGCCACGGCGCCGTGCATGCACACACAACTGCCGAGTCAGCACAGCAAGATCTGCAAAGAGCTCGCCGCCTGGCTGGACATCGAACCGGCGAGCGATACAAGGTGTTAGAGCTGAGAACGAAAGCATGCAGCCACCGTTTTTTCTGTAACATTTTCGACGATCAAGAGTAAACTTCAGTTATGAAACGAGTATTCCGTTATGATCGCTAGCAACAGTTTTCGGGTATCAAATTTCTTGTTGCACGGCTAAAACAGTCTATCCAGGTCAAATAAAACGTGATTTATTTTAAGAATGTGTCTGTCTCTCTATATGCATCGTTCCTGTCCATTTGCCTGTCATGTCTCTGAAGCCTTTCATGGTGCGTTTGCCTATTTCTGTATCATGTCCTCGACGGTATGTCTGTCTTTGTCTAGGCCTTGTTCCTGTCCACGTGTCTGCCATGTTTCTGCCGTCCTTGACGGTGTGTCTGCCCCTGTCTGTGTCGTTCCTAGCCGTGTGTCTGCCCCTGTAGGTGCAGTTCCCGACGGTGCCAAGCTTTTGTTAGTCTAGTCGTAATAGAATTACTGATGAGCCGCGCATCGATTGCTTGCTTAGCCTTGCCAGAAGGCACGTGGCATAAAACAGCAAAAGCGCCCTGATGAACCATGTGTAGTTTATCTTACGTGGGCGACAGGGCCTCAGAAACCTGTCTCTGTTGGAGCAGTTTGACTTCCGTAGTTTACAAAAGAAAATTTATTTTTAAAATATAGATCAAGTCGCATATATGTTCAAAGCACAAACTTCAAACATTCATACGAATAAGGGTCAATATACGTCTTTTTAAGCGCATAATCACAGGTGGATTAAGTATATGGGAGGCGCAGGGACCCCTTGGAAGGACACCCCCATTCCAAATCCTATTGTTGTATACATCAGAGACCAATAACCTAATTCTAGCATATAAATTGGTCACTTTTAAGAAGGAGATACATGGACCAGGACTACTCTTCCAGTGCTATAAAATGCAATGCATAACCACAAAAGGAAATGACCACAAGTTGTTCATAGCAAATTTATTTACACTGAGAAGTTCAGTTAAAATAGTTAATTACTCCCGCAACAGTATAGCATGGCGAACAAGTAGATGATGTTCAAATCAAAGAAAGGTTGGAATTACAATCAATTTTCTCAATTTTCATGAGACAAAGTCGCCCACGATATCATCGGAGTCCAATTCACTCAGTACATATCTCTGACTCGATGTTCATGACAGCTAGATTTACACGTCGTTTCTACTTCATGGACGTATTCCTAATCGGTTCCTAATTAATTCGACTTTTGAGAAGGAGTGCTTGTTACTGCAGTTTGGTATCCACAAAATAGGGTATACCCGTACCTAGAGTTATCTTAATGATTGGGAAAGTGTCTTGCGCACCTTTGACTGTGATATGTCTGAGCTGGAAACGCTAAGGACTGACATAATTTGGCTTCTCGTCTGTGAAGATATTGGCAAATTGTACTAACTGACTGGGCTTGTCAATAAATGAAAATATTTATGAAGTGACATCAAAATTATTCAAGATCTAGCTGAGTAGTAATGACCAGTGTTTTCGTATAATTTATTGTTTATATTGGGGTAGGCCCGCTGTTGGTCGGTGGCCCAGGGCCCAATATAGTAATTAGTGATACTGTCTCCAAGTAAATGCTCTTTTATATTAATGTAATGCTATGTTTTTACATATCAGTGAATCATAGTGCCTTGTTTCTATTGCGAATTGCACGAGTACAACGCCTTTTGAGAGAATCTGTCAAAATCTTGTAGACCATGGGTCGATTTCAATGATAGTTAGCGGCAGTTATTGGTATTTTATGTTTTCAAGAGGATCTTGACTGACCAGACATCGGCAGTATAAAAAAAATAATCATAATAAAAATTTAAATCAGTGCTTTTAGAATGATTATCACACCATACGATGTTTTGAGACATTGACAAGAAAGTACCTTACATGTAGCAATAAAAACTAGTGATTGTATGTAAAATAGATAAGAACCATGTGCTGCGTCAATTTTCGAGAGTTTTCAAATAGGTACCTATCGTGCAGAAATAGGAACTGATCGTTACTGGTAGAATATATACCGCATAAAGATGACTTAATGTGACTTTTTAAGAGATAATATTGGGGTATAGATAAGAACTGATGATTATTCACTGAACGTCTATGCCTATTTTTACTTTTTTAAATATATCAAAAAGTTGTCCTAACAGTAAAACTGAAAAACTGATGATTACCTCCACCACGAAGGTTATGCTTTCGTCGCGTTTGTCTGTCTGACTCTTTGGCTGTTTAGCACTAAGATAACTCAAAACGTTATGGACGGATTTCACCGAAATTTACAGAGATTGTTAAGTATGTAAAGAAAAACAGATAATTAACTTTTGATGAAGGTCCGTCCATCTACAGGTTTGTTTGTCTAACTCATTTTCTTAATGCTATAAATGAAAAAGTTATGAACGGATTTTTATGAAATTTACATGAGTTGTTGGGTATATTACAGAAAGTGGATGACCAAATTTTTGTGATGATTGGTTTCTTTGTTCGTTTGTTTGTGGTTGTGTTATTTTTATGATTGTTAACACAATAACTCACAAATTAATGTATGGATCGTTATGAAATTTGCGGAAGGGTTAAGTAATGTCAGAAGACATGAATGATAAATTTTGGTGATGACCTGTTGGTCTGATTGTGTGTTTTACTAAGGTTTGTCAGATGTTTGCTAGCATAACTAAAAAATTTAGGAACGGATCTTCAAGAAAATTACTGGAATTGTTAATACTGTTAAAAGGCACATATGATTAGATTTTCGGGTTGATACAAAGAAAATCACGGTTACAGAACATATTTGAATTTTTCGTTACAGTTGCCTCACTTGGCGGAGGTATGCGCTCTCAATGTGCTCTAGTTTTTGTATTATAGGTATAATATAACAGGGATTACGTGCTGCATTTTAAAGGGGTACACTACTTATTCACATCTTGGAATAAAGTCTATCATCAGTGGCTTTACTGACTACCCATATATGCATTGCAGAGGCTTTCCGCCATATCTGACCTGATGGATTCCCTGCAAGGAGCCCTTACTGGTGTTCGGACCTGCCCTACGTGTAAAGGTGAGATAATAGACTTCATGCAATGTCAATGAAGATTATCCCATCATGTTTCTAGCGGCCTCCTCAGTTGGTATTGGC
This sequence comes from Parhyale hawaiensis, assembly GCA_001587735.2. Taxonomy (NCBI): domain Eukaryota; kingdom Metazoa; phylum Arthropoda; class Malacostraca; order Amphipoda; family Hyalidae; genus Parhyale; species Parhyale hawaiensis. The sequence goes on from LQNS02278094.1 coordinate 14,488,045, forward strand.
AGCCCAGTGAAAGGAAGCGACAGTTGTGCTATGTTGGAGACAGTGTGAGGCTATACTTCCTGTCTTACTTGAACAATAATATAGGTAGCAGTACTTGCTGAGATTCTTGTAAAATGTATTTGTGACATGCGTATATTACAACGCCTTTAGTTGCCCTAATCGCTGTCGAATGGTGAACAATATGTTCAATCATATAAAATCATACATTTGTGTTGTTTTTAGCTTTAAAACCTGTTAAAGTCCAAGTAAAAACGGGAAATAAACCCTCCCTAAATTGCGTTATGTAAAGCTCATATACTTTACTGACATTAATTTAGGGTTTGTTACCGTACTACTTGTTTTCATGAATATAATTTCAAATTTTCTACACATCGCATGCTTTATCCATATTCTGAACAACAGCTATGTTAATATTTTTTGCTGATGATTGGTCAATTCTCGAAAAGTCCGATTTACTTGGATGTTAACAACTTTGAAAATGGAAACTATAAACAACACAACTGTATGCTTGTATATTATTAGTCTTATTGTTCATCAGCCGGACCCCAGTAGCACGATGTTCCCAATGTTCTGGTGAAAAGGCTATCAAGACCTAACCGACAATCGTAGGTTTAGATTTGTCTCCCTTTAACTGCATGCTTTTCACTGAGTACCATGCGGGTAATCTGGAATAGCGTGGGCACAATATCGCAAAAATTGCTCAGTCACTCCATTTTTCGCTTCGGCCGTCACGTTGTCGTGACTGCTACTGATGGCGCTTGAATGTCACGCTAAAACTATGCGTCATAGCAAGTTTAAACTAACTCAAAACTGGGAGGTTTTCTCAAAGCTTGGCCATTGCTGCTTGTTACAGCGCACAAGCTGCAAGAAACGACTCATACCTTAGATATTCTTCTTAGTAGAATAGCAATGACCCAGCCGAAGCCTTGTACTCTACTACGCATATCGGATACAGAGTTGCGTGGCACTGCAACTTTTGCTTATGTGTGCTCGCGCCTTAAGGCCCCGTCCAGACTACCCCTCATATGAGTGAAAAACGCTAGTGCGATTCCGCAGAACGCAGCGCAAATCTCGCCGCAGTGTCCACACAGTCGCGCGGCGCACTGTAGCGACGCTTGACTATTGAGCGCAGATGTTCAGCAAAACTTTTGGTGCTCACGCTCATTGGTCAAATGGAGCTGCAGTTTTTGTCGCTATTAATGACTTATTGTGCTGCCAGTATTGCCACAACTGTGAATAATCAATGATTCTAAATGCAGATACTACTCTTATGCGTTTTTCAGCAAAACGCATACTGCCAACTGAGCTTGGGTTGACATTTTCACACTTTTCTTTACCAGTCCCTATTGTTTTCGAGGTTGTCAAGTTAATAAATTCTTAGGAGGGGTTCCTCGATAATTTATGCAATTTATGTTCCCTATCCATAGTGCAAATTGTTCAGACATTTGATTTTGTTTCTTAAACATAACTGTGTAACCACAAAACGTCGATAAAATATTTACCGTCCAGTCAGTTTTCGACACAAGTGTCACTACTGCAGTCAAGTTTCATATTTCTCATCAAATTTGCAGTGATTAAGAACTCAGAGAAGCTTGAGGCTTTCACTATGTCTATAAAGAACCAAGAAAACCTTATGAAGCGCCTAATTTATTCGCTTTGCGTGAGAGAAACAAAATACTACAAGGTGAACCTGTCTTGGACGCAGCCTAAATCGCGCGAAAATTTCCAGCAAGTTGGATGCTCGCGAAAACGCTCAAAGTTGCGATTGGAAGACGAAAATTCGCAGCGATCGGCGAAATCGTCATATAGTGGACAGATTTTGGCGGTAGTCTGGACGGGGCCTAACAGGTCCATGCTCTGAGCGACTGGATAACTCATACTTGGAGTTCAAATAGCTACTGTCAAAGTGGAATCATCTGCATCATTTACTAGCTGAAACCTGGGAAAATTTTACAAAAACAAAAACAATTTTCTTCAGTGATATCTCAGACCCGTATCGTCCAAATTTTCCCCTACCTAATACCAAGGAGCTTCTAATAGGAGGAGCCAAGGAGGTTCTAATAGAGAGGAGCGCACCCTCTCAATTTATCCTACGGGAGCGTTGCGAGTAAACTTTTCCCTTAAACTAGTTGAGTGGCTTATCCAATCGGCGAGCGGCATTGCCTCACGCAGCCTACATAGGAAGCAGTCCTGAGCTCAAATTTATATAGCCATTAACCATCGACGAAATTCCGAGAGGATGGAAGTATGTAAAGGAAACTTGTATCCTGTATACCATCTCATGATGAAAGCAACAGGGTGAGCACTGGGATATATGTAAATCTTCAGACACGATTGTCTTTGCAAAAATGTTGAAGAACTGCCTGTCTGTATCTTCCTTAATTATATGTGCTGACCACTGCCACTTCAGCCATTTTAGGAACTCCAAACGCCTGCTTCGATCACGTGACAAAGCCATGTGTTTACTCGCCCAGAAAGTGCTTGGGCTTGCTCCTCCCATTAGAACCTCCTTGCCTAATACCAACGAAAACTGTGGAAATTCTACGGAATAAAAGAATAAAAGAATTGTTTCTCAATTATGATGCCCTCGGATCCGCATATCATTTATACGAACGTTAGAAAATGTCCTAAGTCAGGCAGTAAATCTTCTACCTAAGACCTGCGAGCAGTAGCAGCTAAAGTTTGAACTTGTCTCCTTCTCCTAGTGATCCTTCCCCAGGTCGTATCCAGCCATCCAGGATACCTCGGAGATGTTCTAATTCTCCCATCTAATGGCAATGACACACGCTAGCCAAAAGAACGAATATCGTCATCTTTTCGTCTGAATGTGTTGATGTGCCCATTTAAGTAGCACAAACTTGCATAGAATTTTAAGAGATAAAACCCTCCTCGTATAATGAGCTGTTCGAAAGTTAAATAACGGCACTTGCGGGACAAACTTTTCAACGGTAAACATTTTTGACCTTTTCTTGGCAATTTCAAAGCTGTGTTTACAAGAGTTCAACATATCGTTCGGACGAAAAAATAGCAATACTCGTTCTTTTGACTAGCGTGTGTCATTGCCATAATAGTGATGAAAGCGTCACGGTAGTACTAAGCACAGTTCATTTTCTAAAGCCAGTCAGATCTCAGTGTTTGAGCATACGTTTGTACATAACTTCATAATACTGACGTCAAGGCACTAGCGTCACTCTTTTTGCAGCGAGGCATCTTGGGTAATTCCAGAATGGGGTGACGCTATTGGGACGACTCACTGTTATGAAGTTATAAACAAACGTATGCACAAACACTTAATCTGACTTAACTATCTTTAGTAAATGAACTGTGGTAGTAAGTCACTAAGTTACAAAGTAACTGACTAGCTAACGAACTGCCGAACAATCAGAATTATAGTACAGGTAAGTATAGCAATGTCTAACGCTCTTCCTTGCTTGCAGTTACTTCTCATTTGAACAGCGGCCTGCGGCAAGTATGTCCGTACTGCGGGTCATTCTACAACTCGAGCACCCAGGCTGCTGCCCTGGCCAGGACTACAGCTCTGCAGCCAGTTGCCTTGCCTAATATTGTGAGTCAATTAATTAGCAGTTTCCCTCCCTTCACTGACGGTACGTCTAGCCACCATTTTCAATTTCTAGCCCAGGTGTTGCTCGTGTTTTGAACATTTCCGTAGCATTTACAATAGTCAGTCCTAAAGATTTACAGTACATATTTGGTCGTGTTTGAAAAATTGATTTTTACTGTAGCTTATATATAAAGAAATTGCTATAAACAACTGAAAAATGAAGTCATGTAAGATTGAAATATTTATTCGCATATGAGTTAACTATCCAAAAAGTATCTGCATTACATACTTTCGAATAGAAGATGGTCAGCACCTAGATAACTATTGATTAAATCTGACCGTAGCATACCTCTACATGAAAATCGAACTTGTAATGGCTTGCAAATACCCGTGTGATTTTGATGCTTCAATCATGCTGTTTTGTAAACTATGTATTCGTAAAGATACTTTCCGTTGGCAACTTTAACACGCATATTGCATCTCTGAATTGACTGTAGAAAATTTGTAAAATAATTTGTACTCTTTACTAGCTTATAGTTATTGAAACAATGGCACAGCTTCACTGGAATAAGCAATAAAAATATCATCTGTAAATAACTTCAAGTGATTTGTTGAGTTTTGGACAAGGCTATGCTGGCGGTAGTTTCACTTTCCGCTGTTGTCAGGCAAGTTTCAGGATCGTTTCTCTGGTAAACTCATATTTTGTTATTGAAACTAGAGAGCTGTAAGAGCGCATGCTTTCTCCAAACAATGCAATCTTAACGAAACTTCAAATTGGTTCAGAAACTATGATTTCCTCTTTACCAACATCAAAATCTGGTTCTTTGTGCATTTTGAAAGAAAAGGTTCTGTAATTTTCTTGAAGATCTCTCCGTCAGTTCATTAGTTAATTAGGTCGTGACAAACATTTTGACAAACATTGGTCAGACATACAAATGAACAAAAAGGTAATAAAAAATTTAGTCATTCGTGTCATCCAACATTGCACACAATTCTTACAAATTTCATGAAGATCAATTCATTACTTTTAGAGTTACACTTCTGATAAACAATGTGACAAACATTAGTCTAATACACAAATGAATGAACCCATCGTCACCAAAATTTGATCATTTATGTCTTTAAACAATTATAACAGTTTCTGTAAATTTCATTAACTTACGCTTAAAACTTTTTTCAGTTGTTTGCTAACAACCATAAAATTAAATACAGAAACAAACAAACGAACTAACAAATCGTCACAAAAATTTCATCGTTTACTAACTCAATATACCAAGCAACTCATGTCAATTTTATAAAAATTAATTCATGGTTTTTTGAGTAGAAGTAGAATAAGGCAGACAAACAAACAAACAAACAAACAAACGGAAGAATAGATTTTCAGCAAAAGGTAGTCATATGCTCCTCCAAACATACCTAACAAGCTTTGTAAATTTTGTAAAAATCTGTTCATAGCTTTTGTGTTATCTTAATGACAGACAGAGAAACAAATAGACTAACAAATAGACAAACTCAATGAAAACATAATGTCTTTGGCGGAGGTATTAATAGCGCTCCTCCTGATTAGCTACAACTTTCCTTCCTCAAAATCATATAACTGAGCATTGATTTAATTAATTAATTAATTTATTAATAGCACTAAAGATTTATGTGAAAAACTGACCAGATTATAAAAAAACTGCAGTTTTACTTCGAGACTGTTGACGTTCATTTCAACATACCTGACTGAAACTTAACTTGAAGAGTATAAAATAGGATTAAATACAGCTAAACTTAGAATTTGCAGCACCGAATTTACATTCCACTAAACTGATATGAAAGAATTAAGTCTAATTTCAGTCAACGAAGCAGAATTTACAATATCATGTGTTAAATTACGCTGCGGAAATTGAAATTTTTTCTCTAAATAGCATGGGTGGGCAGTTACAACCTCTTGCGGCCGCCGGCCGCCCAGTCGTGAGACCTAAAAAACGCATGGGACTCCAAACATTCTACTATTTACGCTTGTAGCTCTGCCGTAATTTCGCACCTCTTGTAATAAACAGGCTTAGTAGTAATGCCTATAGATTAGATAGGCATTAGGCCCTCTATGAGCTATTGCCATAGGTCAAAATCACACAGATTACCGCGAAAGAGAAGAAAAAGAATTCAGCCGAGGAGTTGGGCATTACGATGAAGTGTTGTATTCAGAGGACAAATAAATATTTCTGACAGGAGGGAGAGCGACCTGTGGTTGGAGGCATCGGGAATTTTGGAACGCGTTTTGGGAACTTCATATTCCATGACCGGACAGGGCAGGCGAGGAGGGGGTCCATGGACAGCAATTTCTCCCCCTCCCTGGCGCACATCGACGCAAACACGGGCATGGCGCAGGCACACCGACTCAGACAACAAACCAGAACGTACGTACCCATTAACAGCCTGTTCGATTCGGCACCAAAATTAAGACTGCGGGGCTTGCCATTTACAGGATGTTTATGGACCTTGAAAAATTTGAAAACCTGGAATTTGATAATGCCCATGGGAACTTTGAAAAAGCCTGGAATTTTGGACATCGCCTTGAATGTTTTCCCTTTCAAAATTTTGAATATTTTCATTTTTCTAAAATTCAAGGATATGTTAAAAATTCAAAATCTTTTTCAAGGTTTTCAAGGTTCGTATACACCCTGAATTTGGCATCATGTTGTAGGTGCAAAAAGTAACTTTACATTAAGTATGCCGCTACACACATTTTATATTACTGCACCAGACTGCTTGTTTGGAATTCTCAAGATCAACAGCTACGTACTGATCCAGGGTCAGCGCCTAAACGCCAATTGTACGGGTTGAAACCGGAGGACCTGTTAAAAGTTTCGAACGAGTCAAACCTCGAAGAATTAATTTCGGTGACCAATGAAACACGCCCTTAATTTGAACATGATATGTTACGCGTGTTGACCCTAAAAAAGGGAAAAAACCCTAAACAGATTTTCTCTCGGGACAAACACTGTTGACCGATTGACCTATAAAGCAAACTATTATGTCTCATAAAGTCCGGTGAACATAGCAGTCTTTGGGACATATTCTCTCACTTAATTCCCCAGATGCTTGCTATGCTGCTGCAAGCACGACAGTGTATCTCGCAAATAGATTTACTAAAACTTTAGCCATCAAGTCAGTTGCATTGAGCAAGTGCCAACACTGGATCGAGATTCTGATGTCTCTTCATGTTTGCGCTCAACTAGAACTCAGAGAGCTGTGCGCTTTTCTGCTATTGAAACGACCCAGCAATGTATTCTAGCGACTAGCTGAAAAACGAACACGTTCAAAAGACCATCGTGTGAACTGGCCTTCCGAATAATATTTTTATTCTTATTAATGTCTAAAAAGCAATTGACAGCAGGTGCGGTAAATGTTTTCGTATCTTCTTTGAGCACCAGCTGATAAAAATGCAAACTGGTCCTTTGCACGCAAAAGTTTACCTGATTATCATTAAATAACTGGATAGTTGCAGATTTACGGGTGCCTCAACGTACAGAAAGCACATATTGGTTATAACATGCATCTGAAAAGACCATGCACCGATATTTAAGCTGGAAAATTTTAATATGAATCTTCTTACATCTCTTCTCAGTTTATTGTTTCGTCGCAGGGAGATTATTCTAGAATAGACTGGGAACTTGGAAATTGAAGCAGGTAACGTTCCATCGATATTCTTCTGTAACAGATCTGAAGGTTCAGAACCAACCACCACCAAGTCCACCAGCAGCACATCGTCTGCAGCGCAGAAACGTACGGCCAGTCAAGGCGGTGCTCCCGATCAGAATGCTTCTGTTCAGAGCACTGCTGCTTTTCCTCCAATAAGATCTGCAAGAGCTGCAGTATGTGTGACGTTGTGAAGTACTCCAGCAAAATATGAAATATTTTGGATTATCAATGGTGTTCTCTTCATTCCAGAAATGCTTTCCTCTTACAAGATCTGCTAAAATTGTAGTATGTGTGATGTATTTTATCAGAATATTTGACACTTCTGTCGGTCATAGTGCTTGTTCTTAAGGGTATCTTTAAGTATCTTGGGCTCATCATTATCCCTATAGGGGTTCTGCTTGCCGGTAATGCTGTTTAAGCGTCTTGAATCACCGATATGACTGAGAATCTCGGATTGTGTTTATTATTAGGGATGTTGGATGGTTGTGTTCCTATTTTGGGAGCTCGTTATATGTAGGCGCTTCAGGAAACACCTTGGACTATCATTACTTCTAATTACTGCTTTCCACCGCTGGTCGGCAGCTGCCACTAATAACTTTATTATGACCTGAACCAAGAGCATCATCATGCATTCCATAGTTTAATGCATGACGTATTATGCACGTCACAATTCGAATAATAAAATTCGCAAGGAGAGGGCAAGATTTCATCATAAATGTAAGTGGTCGTTATGACCCAGGGAGGGGGGATGCTTTGGGAAAAGAAACCGCATTCTAGAGGATCATGTACATTCGGTGTTGTTATATGATTCAACTCTGTTTCGTGTAGATTGCTTTGTTTTTCATGATGTCCTAACCTTACAATTACCTATTATTATTTGGGACGTTAAAGGATCCATAGTATACGGATTGTGCGCTTTAAATAAATAATTCTTCATTAACTCAACCCATTACTTTACGATAGCACTACGTTGTACTGAAGAACAAGCAGTCACTAAAGCGGTGACAGGATCGTGTACATTCTCTGTTACCAAGGACTGCTAGCCGATGCGTGTCTGCTCATAGTTTGTTTGGCTGCTGTTGAGGGGCTGTTGTGTGCTGAGCTGAGATACAGCTTGTTGATTCTTATCGTATAAGTTGTGCTATGTTGGCGGGGGAGGGGGGAGATGAGTGCTTGCACGGAGACTCTTCTTCAAGTTTCTATTTGTTGTCAATATGATGTGTATAATCATCTTGAAAAAGGAATCAAAGAGTAATATGATACCAACAGACGGGCAGCAGCCTATCGAACCCCCTGTCTCGAGGCTCCTCGAGGCCGTCCAGCATCAGAGCTCGCGGGGCCCACAGCGCCGACAGGATGGGCAGCACCAGCAGCCTCAGGGACAAGGATGTGCTCAGGCCTGACTATCCTGCGCTAACCATCAAACGAGAAAAATTCCTGTGAGTTAAAGTCTCACAAACATATATTTTACCGAAAATAAAATTTGAGGCAGGCGTTGGTAACGTAGCTGTGAGAGTGAGAAAATACCAGATGGCTGTTGTGGTGGGGTGGTAATTAAAAGTTTTTAATTCTAAACGCCAAATTTTTAGGTTTCTGGGCGCTGCATGTCAAATTAATTAATTTACTTAATTGCAAATGCAACACGTCATTGTCTTAAAGGGGTAGTTCCATGATTTTCGAAAGCGCCATGAATGTAGGACAAAGTAGGTAACGGAAGCATGAAAATAACTTTATGATACCTGAAGTATATCTAGTACGTAAAAAGTCCTAGCTATAACAATACATATAGGTATACAGTATTGTTTAATTTTTGGGTAAGAAGACACGGATCCGAACACAATGCAAGTGCTCCAGTGACTGCTCCTGTGAGATGAGTAGACTTTTGATTTTAAAGGCGTTGCGCTCATACTGTCTCATTGTAACGTTTTTATATTATTATCTTCTTATTTTTGATATTACTCTGCTTGTGGTTCCATTCATTCTTGCATCCGTTCGCACGTACCATAACACTTTGAGTGTTAGTTAGGGAAAAATAGGGCATCACTGATACGGTCTTGCTGGGAAGGACTAAATAGCTTTAGTTTAAGGCTACTACCACAGACCAATGGAAACACAGACGGTCAGATTTCAAGCGGAGTTCAGCTTTACCTCGAGATTCCTGTGACGTCATCGTTTAGCTTTCAGTGTTATGCCATGAGGAATTTCGTATGACAAGAAACAAATATTGACTGAGCGATACTAAAAAATATTAACTATCAAGTTGTAAACTTTTAATTTGCATTTTCCCAAGATCGTAGAAAGTAGAATGACTCTCAGGCTGATTTCATTCAAAAGCCTGCTGGGCTTAGAGTTTGGGCATCGGTTAAGCATCTACGAAATTTCGAGACCCTGGAGTTATGCAGATGAAGCTCTTATTCTGTATCTCAACTTCCGATGAAAATAACAAAATGACGTCTGTGACATCCTCATTCAGTCAAAATTTTCTAGAAAAAATACTGAAGAACCACCTGTCTGTTGGCTGCTACTGCCCACCTGTAATGTGTGCTGCTGTCTGGCTTGGAATTTTAAATTTAATCTATTCATACTGTGGGCAGTGGCGGCGTTAGAAGATTTGTATTGTGGGGGCTGTAGTAAAATGTGGAGGGGCTGTCGTTGGTATGGGATGCAAGTTTGTTGGATACACGGTGACAATATGGGCGAAGGGCTTGGCTTATTATTGGAGGGCTCGTGCTCTCCCCCTCCTCCCTCATCCCTCCCAAGCTCGACGGCGATAGTATTGTAGCACATGAAGTTAATGTAAAAGAAGCGAGCAACAGAGTAAATTTCTGCCGACTTTTGGCTCTGATGACGTCTCTGAGTTAGAGAACTTCAGAGCTCTGCGGCAGATAATAGTAGCCTCTGTAGAAAAATTGAGTCTTTTCGGTTTCGTGGCATGAATAAATTTTTTACGATATCTCCATCAGTAATACAGTTATTTTAGTGCTGATTACGAATATAACATTTATTTTGCAGAGCAATGTAAGGGAGTTGCAAGATAAAATTATATAGTTAGGAACTAGTTTATTAAGAGGACATGATAAAGACAAACATTGATTAGTTTATTGAAACTGGGAGATATCAAAGATTATATATCTGGGAGATGTCAAAGATAATATTTTTGTAAACAAATCCTCATTTCTGTTTCGGTTAGCTTAAGCTTGATTAGGTTCGGTTTACCATACGCATTTCTTCGGTCATCGTGAAATAATTTCTCTGCAATATAAATGTTATATTCGTTATCAGCACTAAAAACTTTATTGCTGAAAAAATTTTCGAAACGAAATTCTGCATGCCTCGTAACCGAAAAGATCCGCAAGTAATATTCTTTTACTGGTGGTTTCTTCCGCTCATACATCTATTTGCTCGTCTGTGCGTTATGCTCTCAGTGATTGATAGCGGAAATAGAGTAACACTGGTACGGTTTCGGGAGGGTACAAGAGTCAATTACGGCTATACTTCTTACTGATGCAAATTCCTGCGTTGCAGTGCGCCACGCCAGGGTTATGAGAATTCACGCCAAATGCCTAAACTATATTTGGGAAACTTCTGGCCCGATGTTGATGCTCTTCAGAGGCTAAATCATTTCTGAGCGCTTTCGACAGCCGTTCCCAGCCACTCTAGTTCAGCCACTTCGCTGCGTTTTCGTACTCGCGTAGGAAGAGCTGAATCGCACAGCTCCTACTTACTTCAGTGATACTGCATTGCTAAAATAAGGATCCGGAAATCCCTTAGGAATGGAGATATTAGCTTCTGAATTTTCACATGTCTCCGATAGTTTCTATAATTATGAAAGATGGGAATAAAATCAAAGCGCTTTTGGTTTTGTACTAGCGCTGATGTAGAGATGACGTCACAAATACTCTGATGGGAATCCCGCAGATAATTTCAATTAAATTTTTGAAAACAATTATAGGAAAGAATTTGAGTTAATATCAATCAATGTACATTTATGAACGTTGTATAGGCCCAACACCAGACAAGTGACCATGCGCTGGTTACTTTCATAATGCCATTTCTACGAAGGTGTTTTCCACCCTCCCAGTAGAGAGTTTAGATTAGCTGGGCAGCAATAGACGAACCAACAGGCCCATTCTCAAAGAGACACCGACACATACGTTCCGGCGCTCTGTGAGCTATTACCATTATGCCAGAAGGAAATAGAGGACTCAGGAAGAAAGAAGAAAAAATGGGGGGAGAGAAGAATCTCAATCAGAGAGACGATCATGCAAGCACGTGAGCATGATCAATAGCCGCTAATATGTCGTCTAAGACGTCTATATCTGTAGTCGGAGCGGAAAAAAGAAGATGGATAAAGGTTGCCTCAGAAGCTTTGGCCGTTAAGAGTTTGCGACTCCTGGAGGAGTTCTTAGCCGTGGAGGATGTCTCTCCCGATGCTTGTCAAGACGATTTTAAACGTGTTTACTGTCTCTGCACCGACAACGTCGGAAGGGAGTCTATTCCAAATATTCACTATGAAATACGGATAGAACTGCTGACTTAAGGTGGTTCTTCGAGCTATACGCTTCAGTTTATGTCCGTTGTTTCGCAAGCGATCGTTAACATTTTTTTTTCAAAAAATCCTGTTGTAGGTACGTCATTGAAGCCGGTCAAATATGTAAATGTTGCTATTAGTTGCCCCCTAAGTCGTCATCACTCGAGAGAGATCAGGCCCAGTTCTTTTAAGCAACATTCATATGGCTTGTTTCGCGGCAGAGGTATTAACTTCGTTGCTCTGCGTTGGACTCTTTCCATATATATTATCCATATCTTAACACAGATGTGACAACCAGAATTGAACAGCAAATTCTAAGTGTCCCCGTACTAACACCTTGTACAAGGGAATGATTATGTCCTTAGATTTATATTCGAAATTCCTGGTGATGAATCCCAGTACTCTGCTAGCAATATTTACACTCTTGTCAACTTTTTGACTATGGTGTAGGTTGTTAGCAACAGTTATTCCCAAATCACGTTATTGGGTGACAGCAGCTAATTCTGTCCAGTTCATTTTCAATTGGGTTGGGGGATTCTCCAGCCCTACGTGCATTACTGAACATTTGTCTACATTGAAGCTCATCTGCCACGTCGTGCTCCTATCCATGAGGAGGTCAAGGCTTTGTTGGAGCTCAGTTTTTCTCGTAGCAGGATGATAAAGTTTAGTATCATCCGCAAATTTACTGCTTTTACTCCGGATGTTAAGATCAAGATCGTTGAAGTAAATTGTGAACAGAAGTGAACCAAGCACGCTACATTGTGAAACTCCTCATGATACCTGCGTCCACTCGCTCGTCTCGCCTGCAAGTTTTATTCGCTGCTGCCAACCCGTAAGCCATCCCCGGATTCATCGTAAATAGTCTCCTTGTATGCCAGGGGCTTCCAATTTTGTTTTTATTAGCCGTTGATGGTGAGTTTTGTCAAAAGCCTTTTGGAAGTCTAGATACACGAGGTCCACACCGTTTTCTTCATCTTTAATTTTGGTAACTTTTGAATAGAAGTCCAATAGGTTTGCTAAGCAGCTTTTTCCATTTCGGAAGCCGTACTGAATGTCGGATATTAGCTGATGCATCTTCACGTGATCAGTGATATGCTTCTTCAAGAAGCGTTCGATGGTTTTGCTGATGACTGATGTAAGACTGATTGGTCGATAGTTACTGGGGCTTTTCTTATCCCCCTTCTTATGTATCGGGATAACGTTAGCTAGTTTCCAGTCCTGAGGAACTACTCCCGTTCATAATGACCGATTGAATATTTCAAGTAGTGGCTTCAAGATGATTGGAGCCATTTCCCGTAGAACACGGGGAGAAAGATTATCTGGACCAGTGGATTTGTAGACATTCATGTGGGTCAGTTCTTGAAGGATCTCGATGTTCGTGAAAACACCTGTGTTTATGGGAGCAACTTGCATCGGTGCTGGTTCAGGAATATTCGTGACATTTTCAACAGTAAATACAAAGGTGGAATAATCGTTCAGGATAGGGGCTTTGTCTCTTAAGTCATCGGTGATTCCACCGTCATGTCTGTTGAGAGGACCTATGGTTTGTTTTTGGAAATGTCTTTCATTTACATAGTTATAGAATGCCTTTGGGTTGCATTTTGCCATAGCGGTAACGGATACTTCTTCTTCCCTTTTAGTAGTCCTGATTGTTTTCTTATATGACTGGACCTGTTTTCTTCTGTCGAAAACCACCATGCTGCCACCCTTTCAACAAATTGAAAAGCAATCTTTGCTACCAGATGTATAGATAACACGAGATATATCGAAGATATCAAAAAATAAAAATAACAATTAGAAAAAAAAGGTCACGAAGTTTTTGATGTTAGTGCATTCGTTTAGTACTTGAGCAGTTTACACTGTGTAGGGCACACACTGTGTACAGAACACACTGCGCTCAGTATAGGTTGTGTACTGTTAGTATATACTGGTTTAGGAGGGCGTCAAGGCCCACGTTGGTACGACACCGCATCCCAACAAAGTAAGCTGGTTTAGGCTTGTGCCACTCCCACAGAAGTGCATTCGCAGCAACGTTTCAGCATGTAGAGCCTGGTATTTGTAGCTTATAAATATATGTAGTAGGTAGACCTATGTTTGCCCCAGTTATTTCAGTTCTTAAAACAATAAGTTTCCCTAGCTAGTGCATATTGGATCCACTGACTAGATTTTTATCATGCGTATTCAACATGCAGATAGACCGTTCAGAGAGCTGAAATCTGTTTTAGCTGTAATTGATTTGATTGGATTTACTCGTGGTTTACTATAACACGAAAGCTCGTGTGTGTGTGTGTGTATGTTATTTCTTTATTTATTTACTTATTGTTTTTTTTTTGCTGTCAATGACCGTTGTTTACGCAGTAAATAGTAAGACTGAGTAGCAGCTGCATGAAATCAATAAGTTGGGGGTCTTGTTTGGCCATTACATACGGACCTGGCCACCCCTACTTCTGAATAAGAGATATTCCTTCGGCATGTGTTACGAGTAATATTTAACATCAGACAGCTGTCAACTTCAGCTCTCTGCTGAACATTCAAGTTTATCGATGCCGCTAAATTCAGAAGCATGGACGTCTTCAGTGCTAGAATATTGTAAAGAATGCGTTGAATAAATTCCTGATGATGTGTGAAAAAAAACATGGAGTTTATGATAGATTATTTGTGATAAAATCTATTTAGTGTGAGGACTTCTTAAGGCAGAAAATTGTCAGAGTAACTCACAAGTAACTGTGGCAAAGAGTAAAACAACTAATTTGATATATTCCACGGCTATATTTCCATAAAGAAATTCATGCGCTCATTCCAGCTATCATTAACAAGCAAAATTTCCTAGCTAAATAGGTTATACCATATTTAAATATTTAAAAAACGTTGAGCGTTTGTTTACACGATATGAGTTATTACGGTAGAACAGGTATGCAGGCAGCTTGTGAAATTTGAAGTTCACTGTTAATATTTATTTCTCTTTACAGCGAGGACATAATCAAAGCAAAAGAGACGAAACAGTTTGGAGACTTGAAGAAATTTTACTTCGAGACTTTCGAATCCTACGCTAACATTTGCGCCACCTTCAAGGTAAATTAATATATTTCTTTAGGCCTCGTTGCGAATATTTTCGCCCCCTTCCAGGTAAACTGAGAGTCAAGTATTAGTAGGCAAATGTTGGTGACCCTTCTAAGGTAAAATTATTGTATATCAAGAGATCGTATATGCTATTATCCGTGCTATACCTTCCAGGTAAGTTGTATGTCTAGCAATCATGGAGATAAATATTTACGCTACCTATACGGTAGCAGTCAAGTTTAGTAGACTACACGATCCCGGTAATCTGTAGCTATATGAAAAAGTGTCCGGCAACCAGCAGCTAATCTACCATTTTGCACACCATTAACCCGTATCCGGAGGTTGGCCTTATTTAGGGATATCATATCTCTATATGTGGCACATCAGCTACTGCATACGTGTTAAATGGTTCGATGCGTATGTCTCTTAGCGAAAAGTTTTCCACAAAGGGTTAGAAAAGATTAATTTAATTTTGATAATGTTAATTATTTACATCACAAACTTGCCCATGCGTCTTGGGTATGGAACTTGATCAAGATTTTTATTTTCTATGAATATTCTATGAGAAAAAATATGTACCAAATATTTCATCACACTGAGGATTGTCACGGTGTGGCAGCTGCATTTCTGTGACTACAATGTTGCCTCATCTGCACAAAAAGTGGAACTCCAAAGTCATATTTCACCGAAATTCATTTGTAGAGACAAAATTTTTTTCTTTCATTTCTGAAAATTGCGAATATTTTGTACTGAGAATATTTATATTGTGAACAGCGAAACCCTGACTACGACGGGGCGATGGCAGACGATCACGGTCTCAAGACTGAGCTCGTGTACAGCGTGCATGACTCCATCAGAGAAATGGTGAGGGACTGGTATTGTCATCATAAAGGAATAACAAAAAAAGCATTTGTTTCCGATGTTATATTGTAAGTAAATTAAATGATGGTATTTTGGATAGGCTTACCTTATACCCGTGAAACGCATTCCACTTGAAATCTATGAACATGTTCCCGCACCCTTTCGGATAGAGAAGCGAATGTATGCTAATGTGCTCGCATATTCAAATGTACTCCGCATATGCCTTGTGGCGCTGTCTCGAACCCCATAGGTTGTGGGCAGCAATGAGGCTTAGGAACACTTTTGTATGCTTTTTGAAATTAAGCTCTTTCATAAATTAATTTTTTTGTTCTCCCAGAAAATACTTGTTTTAATCTTGCTAAATGAATGACTGCCATGCCTTTAATCCAGAGACACTAGAAAATTACCAAATATTTGGACTAGCTATGGGAACCGCCGCTAGTTATTACCCGCGAAAGAAGTAGTTTCGTTGAAGATTTAAGTGTATATATGTAAATATATATTTGTCTGTCCACACAAAAAGTGGTCGAAAGAGTAGAGTAATGGTCATAATTTTTGTAGGGAGTTTGGTGGGTTGACCTAGATGGGACCAATGCCAAAAAACTAGTCCTAGCTGGCTATAAAAAATGACGACGTTGAATTTGCCTTCACTGCGGCAGATCATCTTACGCCACGAGGCGTTCTATTTTTCCTATGTTATTATTAGGAGATCTAATCCTACGGAGGGTGGGGGCTGTGCCCTAACTTTGTTGGACACAGCATCCATATGAGAAACTAGAATTAGCTGGCCATCAAAAATTACTTCTTTCAATTCCCCCCCCCCCACAGGGGGGGGGCGTTCTAATTTTGGAAAGAAATTGTTGATTTTGTACAATTAAAGAGTGATAACAGTACTGTGTATCTGGATATGCAGGGATTATGGGATATTGTTCAATGACGCCCCATAGATGTTGGATAATGGCATGTGAGTTTTCAGTAAGGTATCAACCGGAAAGTTCGCTCCTCTAATCACGTGTATTGCTGTTCTTTAGCTAGCGTACGAAATTTTGGCCTAAGCACGTACCCCTTACGTAACAACATGAAATATGTTGTCGTCTGTTTAAAGCGTGCTATCGTCGTGCGTCTGGTAAAAGATATTGTCGCCAAATTGAGTTTCTAAGGATGTATCGTGGCCAATATGTTATCTCGCAATGGGAGAGGTTAACTTGTTTTTTTTTTTTTAATTCTGGAATTTTGTTAGTGCGGCAGGGTGAAGAACTGGAGGAATAGTCTATGTCGAGAGCCCATTTGAGGATCCCCTGCCGTACTTCTCGTTACTTGATGCCGGAGTGCCCGCGCAGCGTAATTTAGTGGCCAGCAATCTAGGAGTCCGGGACTCGAACTTGGCACTCGCCCTGCTCAATACAGAGCCGTTATCATTGAGCCACCGAAAGGTGAAATGAAAAGAAGATCCATTCCGATTCACAAAGGCCTACATATATTATTTTGCTAGAAGTTTAATCTAATGTCAGTAGTGATGCACAGCTATCGCTGTTTAGACCATGGGCATAGTCAGATACACTCTACATTACAGGAATTGAAAGCTGTTACTGCTCTAATATATAATCTAATTAATGTGTAGATAATACATATCGTTTTATATATGACGGAAATTGAATATTTATTATTGCTAAAGGAGCGGCATTGCGTTCTCTGATGTATCCGAACGCGGACGCACGCGTATGTTAGTATTTGACAAAAGCTTTTAGACTTTCACATAAAATTAGTTTTTTCCTTTGTATTATTGACTTTCTGTGAACTTAGGCAATCCCTTCAATGTTTTTACAATACTCCTGTCCAGTATGTTTTCTCTTGATAGTCTAATATATATATTATATAGTTATACATATCTTATGAGTGAAAACAAGTCTATCTTGCTGCCATAGGTATACTTAGCAGACAGAGCTACCAATGTGCCCAATGCACGTTTGAGTATTATACCTCTGTATGAATGTGTTTATTTATGTATTTTAATAAACAATAATAAGCTTATTATTATCAATCGCTAAGAACTCTAGCTTTCAAGCTCTATTTTATTGACGATTGATAATTTAACTAATACTGTATGTTCCTGCATGCTATTTTGCCGTTCTGCTGCTCAGCCATCGGTGGTCCATAAGAGCTTCTTGAAAGGCGTCATCAATTCGATGCTCCAAGAGAAGCCAAACCTCTTCTCCAAAGACAAAGTGCGAGCTTTGTTTATTGTCCTGCAAAGTCCAGTATTTCT
>LQNS02278094.1:14518631-14536135 GCA_001587735.2 Parhyale hawaiensis
AAATCAAGGAGTTGCACTTTTCTCTCGTTTACGAGGAATCAACGAAACATTCGAACGCGTGATGGACTGGAACGGCACTAAAAGATCATAATGTGAACCTGACAGGGGGTCATGGCACGTATAATGAACACCTTCACTTTACAGAAAACCCTTAAGATTATGAAGTTCGTCCCTTCTGTTTCATACAGGCGCTTCAGTTCTTGGATCTCATTTGTAATAAAATTTCATTTTGGTACTAAAAAGAACATTGAAAGGCTTCAAGCAGTAAGCGAAATTTTTAACTTACCTCCATGTTTCGAAGTATTCCTTGACTGTCTGTTGAAGCGGCTACCTGCCTGTGTGGCCTCAATACTGCGTCTACATATTTTATTTCTTCAGCTCTCTCAGAAAATTCATAAATATTGCATAAACGCTTGGTTTCTTTACGAATAAAGCGTTTGTATAAATAAAATATATGTATATTAAGAATGTACCAAAATGCAACGTGTTGCACATGATTGTCAAAAGTGGTAATGGTATGTAGAGATCTCGTTAGAGGTTTTAGATAAAAAATATACTACGAGCTTTTTTTATATTAAAACATTAATAACGGCATCGGAAGATGGAATAAGTAGCGATTTGGAAAATTAAGCTCTGATTACTTTGCAGATCACCGCCAAGAAAAGTGACTTGAAAAAAAAGTTGAAAGTGACATTTGAAGGAGAGCCGGGCCTGGACATGGGTGGCCTCACCAAAGAATGGTTCATTCTTCTCATCAAACAAATTTTCAAGGTAAAAACGTAGCATAATCAACATTGTGAATTCAAGGATAGGTTTCCTAAAATATACAAACCAGTGTGGCTTATTTGTAGAAACAATCTCCATCAGTTTCATTCAGCAGCTTTGAGCAGCATCACTATAATATTACTATAGTACCCAGCCGTCAAAATGGCGGCAATAGTTTTGTAATTAGGTTTTTAATTGCCCTTGGTTGCGGTACAGGTTTTGTCACAAAAATTGTACCTCATACATGCAGGCTTGATCTATATTAGAGTGACGAATGATGTGCCGTCATACGTTTGTGAGAGCAGAATTTTCCTCCTAGAAGAGAAGGCACGAATATCAGTTTGGAAATGCTCGAAAGTTGAGCTGCACAAAAAAGTTAATAATTATAGTCCAATCAAAAGGATTCACCGGACATGCTCAGTACTTACTATATCCTGGATACCAGCAGCTTGTTGAACCTTCAGGATCGAAATTTGGCTACATGTAGATTGAAAATATCTTAGCCTCGGCTCAATGTGAGCTTTCAACTGCTACGATGAGATTCAGCTAAGGAAAACATGAGCGAAATGGATTACTTATAAAATATGTTTGCAGAACGCGACACCATTTTAAAACCAAGGTCAGAGCGAAGACAATTGATCTAAAATACATTTCTATTACAATTTGGTTTGTACGTTTCGACGGTAATCATCAGCAATCTGAAATAACAAACATCAACAAATGATGCACTGCTACCTTCAAAATATGCTACTATTCTAAAAACATACACCACAGTTAAAAAAGTCATCTAATGGGGAGCTATTTTCAAGGGGTATGATCACTGCATGTCGTTGAGGTTTGGACTGAGCTATTATATAGCGATGGAGTGGCAGGCCTCAATAAATTTTCTGTCTTTCTAAATTTTACACGACGATAGTAAATCTGTGTTATTCCATGCCAGGATGTGTTCGGTACTTTTACAGGGTTCAAGTACTTCAGAGGCGAGGTAGTTTTCTTCAACGTTCCATTTAATTTATGTTCAATTGTTTGTTTGCCTGCCTCTTTTTCCTTAGTACCATACACACTAATTGAATGTCATTTCAATTTCAATGACCCAAATAATATTTGAAATGTATAATTTTGCATCTGTGCGTAATAAACTTACCAAACCATTACAATTAATTTAAGTAAATCATATTTACTTTGTATAACAATTAAACTCTGTTAATTACGTTAGCATCGCAGTATTGTAAGTATATTTAACGGTTTGTAACTAGTCATTGTTGTTTTTTGCACAGCCTGAGAACAAAATGTTCGTGTACCACCCCTCGAAGAGGTTGTACTGGTTCTCCCTCAGTCAGCAAGGCAGTCAGCGACACTACAACTTAATCGGAGTTCTAATGGGCATAGCCGTCTACAATTCTATAATTCTTGACATCCATTTCCCTTCCATATGTTACAAGTGAGTCTTGCATAATTTTAACCTTGAAGTTTCTTCAGGTTGTTTTAACTTTGAACGATCTTCTGTCGTTCTTAGCATCCATTAATTGCCATTTGTGTTCTGCACAGTGCCGGGTGTGGAGTTTTGGATATATTTGGCTGTATCTCCTTGACTTTCTTGTATTCCGATAATTGATAAAACCCCTAGAATCTATTCATGACTTGCCTTTTCTGTGTGTTTACATCTGTACAGAAGTGTTATAAGTTAAATAGGAGTCTTGCCAGACTTCTGAGCATTTATTTTCATTTTCACACACGCTAATTCATTGAGTATTAAGTTTTGATAGTATCTTGAATTTTCATTTTTCTTGCTTAACCGACATTTTACTAGAAAATACGTTCGGTATTTTGTGTTTATGTGAGTCGAAGTAAAATATGATGAAAATAATGGTAAAAGTCGCGAACTTGATGCTAATCACGATCTATGGTAATTCTTCCATCCCAACATGTGCTAGAAATGAGTACCTTCTTCCATAGTTGCCTTGCAAAATCCGCTTAGAACAGGAAATTTCTCGATAGCTCTCTCTTACGCTTACAGATACCGGCAGCATAATAATTCACTATACAGCATTTTATTACAAGTATTTTAAATATAAATGCTGAAACAGTTTTGTTAGTGTTCTCATGAACTGACCTTTCACAAACAAAATCTTAGCCCACATCAGAATATGATTTACGGTCTAGGTTCGGATGCGGCCTAGAATTAGAAATACCTTTTATACCATTGATGATTCTTCGGACGAAGTCCAGGTGACGTTATGCACGCCACCCATCTTGTACAGAGGTGATGCTTTAGTCCGTGACCAGCGGGGTGGCTAACAGCGAGTTATCCCCACAGTTCACGTAGCCGCATACAGCAGATTTAGCTGGCACTTTCAGTAAGCATGCGTCCAGTAAGTTTATAAATTTCGCAGTCTCTGTACCGGTGACATTTCGAATGTGACGAGGCATTTTGTTGAATAATATCGCCCCTCGGACCACGAAACTATTAGAATACTTTGTGGCTATCGCATCACCACCAGTTTTGATCGGATTGCGCACCTCACAAGTGCGACCAATACAGTTTAAGTGTCTGGCTTGGATTCGCCCATTGACATTGACAGTAATTCCTGCTAGAATTTTCCAAATGTATATGATCGTAAAGCGCTCGAATCTCTTTTGAATTGAGTACATTTGAAGTTGAGCCAGTCATTTGTGATAGTTTAAATCTTTCATGCCTCGGATTTTGGCAGTGAACGATCTCTGGATAGCCTCGAGGCGATCTAAGTCTTTCCGTTTGCTTGGCATCCAAAGAGATGAACAGTATTCAGTCCTTGGCAGTTAAAAAACAGTGTTCATGATTCAATTGTCTACTGCTTGAGCCCTTGTTTTGAAAAACCAATGCTTGCACTAGTTCTTTGTACTTCGATTGCGTGGTCGAGTTAAAGCTCCACCAGCACTAACTGAGAGCAGAACTTTCAGATGTAAAAGCTTTAGAACAAAGGTATCATATATATAGTCACCCAACTGACTGCAACCTGCCCGTTATAGTGTAGGTTAGATTGATACACTATTATTATACTGATGCACACTTCCACACTTTCAGAGTGAAATAATAATAGATTATTATTAACAATAATAATAACTAGAGAGCACTCTGGGAGCGCATACCTCCGCCAAGCAAGGCAACAAGGCAACGATAACGAAGAATTAAAATTGGTTCTGAAACAATGATTTTCTTGTATATCAAAACCAGAATTTAATCATTTGTGCGTTTTGATAGTATTAACAATTTCTATAATTTTCTACCGATCGTCACCAAAATTTAATAATATATGTCTTTTAACATTAATAATAACACCTGTATATTTCATAATGATACATTTTTAACTTTTTGAGTTATTGTGCTAATAAGTGTAAAATCAAACACAGCGACAAACAAACGAACAAACAGATCATCCCAAAAATGTGGTCATTTACTTTTCGTAATATACCCAACAAAATTCGTGCAAATTTCATGAAAATCTGACTATAACTTTTTGAGTTGTAGCCTTAAGAAAAATAGGCAAACAAACGGAGGACCGGATTTTCACCAAAAGTTATTCATCTGTTACTGTTGGCATGCCTAATAAACCCTGTGACTTTCATAAAAATCCGTTCATCACTTTTGAGGAGTATTGGTGACAGACAAAAAGAATTACAGACAAACACGACAAAAACATAACCTCTTTGGCGGAGGTAATAAGAGCACTGTGAGAGCGCACACCTCTGCGAAGTAGGGCAATGTTAACAGAAATTCTAATAGTTCCTGAAATTGGTTTTCACTTTTTATCACAACCACAATTTAGTCATTTGTGTCTCTTGACAGGAATAACAGCTTCTGCAAATTTCTTGGAGATCCATGCGTACCTTTTTGAGTTATGTTCTGAAAAACATTTTCACAAACAATCAAACACCCTAACAGATTAAAAACCTGTTCTAGGTAGTTTCGCCGCAAACAGTTTCGCCGTAAACAGTTTCGCCGTACGACAGTTTCGCCTCAAGCAGTTTCGCAGTAATGAAAGTTCAGTACGACGAGAAAAAATCGTTTATATTTGATATTATTATGCATAAATTGTTTTCAATTGCCCTAGAACTTTTACTTTGTTAGTTAGACGTTACTTTGTGGCAACATTTCTTGTAGTGTGCCTGAGTCTTCCTTGCCTATATCAGTGCCTTATGAACATGTCGTCATCGGATATTGATTAGTTTGTCGGATACGTACATCCTACTTTTCTTCCTGGGGTGTGTTCTGATTTCACAACTACGAAACTTCAGTGTTATTGCGGTTCATTTACACGAAATCAGAATCCCCTGTGATTGCATAAGCATAGAAAGAAGTTGACGCCGGTTTGCTTCGTATTTACCCTTACGTATGTATGACCAAAAGGGATGCTAATGGCTTGATTTTTTAATAGCAGTGTTACCATATTTGTGCAGCTGTGCCTAAAATTGTATATGGTAAAATTTCACAAGTCACCGGCCTTGGATTAGAATATTATGAATCATATATATGGTTTAAATGGGTCATTTTCTCTTATGTGGGATTTACGTTGCGTAACCTAACCTAAATGGAACCTATATTACATAGTATAGGACGGAGAGGACGCGGCGACCGGCAACACAGGGTTCAGCCGTTACATTCAGTAACGCAGCTAACGCTCTGGAATGTTCACGAAAGTACACGCGTTGGCATGGTCCGAACCAACAACAGTGTTGAAGGGTTTCATGTAACGCTCTACAAAATTCGGTTACTAACGTGCACCCCAATACATGGATGCTCATTTCCCGTTTGAAAAAAGAAAGTTCTTTGGCAACTAAAAAGAAACTTGACATTGAATAGAGGGACACGACACGCACCAATGAGAAGCCTACGCAAGCATCGATGTCAGGCTTATAAGAATCAAGAATTCAAATACGAACCGAGAGACAAACTTTCATTTCTGCGCTCGGTTGCAATGTTCTACATGATTATTAAATATTTCAAATTTACTTCTGTAGACTGAAACATTTATAATTTCGACTAGGTACAACAAAATTGTCCCAGCAATTACTGTATTATTACTATGTGTTCAATGGATTCATCAACTGACGTATGCTTTTAATCATTATAAAAACATAATAATACATAATAATACAACAGTTCTTAAAGAATAGATATTCGTATTAAGCCCGTTGGTAGTTGAAAGAGCAATTTGGGCACTAGGTTCTTGTAACATGAGTGAGGTTGACCGTAAATAATTAACAGCATTACGCTTGCGGCCAAATGGCCGTGACCGAACTCACAAACTTAACTAGCGAGAAGCTGCAGCCTACAGCTACTCCTACGCTTACGGGAACAGCCAGTCGGGAAAGAAAAGGACATACAGAGAAACGCCCCGCCAGCGGATGCATGCAACACGAAGGCAGCAAAGTAGACACGAGAGAAAGAGGCCTCGAAAGCCTTGCCAAGGCCGATGCTGACATGACTGTCACCCAAAGGCGCTACTCGGGTAACCCAAAAACGGGCAGTTAGGTATAGTTAGAAAGTTTAGGCCTCCTCTTCCGAGCGGGACGATGTCACAAAGAAAAGAGCAGGGGCAGTAAAGTATGTCTGTAGAAACTGGTAGCCCATCACGAAGGTGTTCCCACACAACATAACGCAAGGGAACAACACGTCGGGAAACACGAGGAAGAACAAGATAAAGCATAGCTTAACTTAGGCTTTTAAATGCTTTAACTTTAACGAGCTTCATTCCGTGTTTTAAATTTGACATAACTAAGCTCTGTTTTAATAGTATTACGCTACGTTTGATTTATGTGTAATCAGTGATGTTCAATTTTCTTTGTTTTTACAAAAATGTTGCAACTTTTTTGAGAATCTGTAGCACAAATGGTGTGAACGTTGCGTAAGCAAAGTTCAACCTAATTTTCAACTTTTCGCCGTACGGAACTCTCATTACGGCAAAACTGCTTGAGGCGAAACTGTCGTACGGCGAAACGGTTTACGGCGATACTGCGGCGAAACTGCATACGGCGAAACTGCGGCGAAACTGCATACGGCGAAACTGTTTGCGGCGAAACTTCCTGTCATTCTACAAACAGACTAACCGATCATCATCTAAATTTGATCATTTGTGTTTTATAACATTTCTAACAATTTTTAGAAATTTCATGAAGACTGGTTCATAATATTTTCAGTTATGTTGCTGACAAATATAACAAGAAATGTAGAGACAAACAAACAGATCAACACACAAATGCGGTCGTTTACTCAAAGGAAACAACCCCAAAACTCCTTCAAATTTCTTAAAGATCAGTTGATGACTGTTTTAGTTATGTTCGCAATAAGTTAATCATCTGTTCCTCGTAACATGTCTAACAATCCCTATAAATTTTGTAAAGATCCGTCGATAACTCTTTGAGTTATCTATGTGGCAGGGAGTGGACAGACAAGAAACAGGTAGACAAAGATACAAACTCGACAAAAATATAACCTCATTAACGGAGGTAATAATAATAATGTTAACAATAACGATAATATTATTAAATATAATATTAATTTATCATTTTGCACATACAGTGGATAGACACCACGAGGTATTCTTGTCCCTAATTTTAAAATCTTGAAGGTATGGTAACGTGAAGAGCAGGAGCAGCAGTCAGTGTTGGGAGTCAATTTGAGAACCCCTCGCCGTACTTCCCCTCGCCTCTCGGTACCGGAGGGCTCAACGCGATATAAATCTGTTGTAGCACTGTCAGCATCCGAGATTCGAATCCGGGTTCCCATTGTCCAATACAGAGCTGCTGTCACTTCACATGATATTCCTGTGATTGAGATACACTGATGAGGCGCACTACATCCTACCTACATTTGTGGCAATTTGTTGTGCAGGAAACTGTTGAGTCCGCCCGTGGTGCCGAGCATCCCGGCCATGCCGGTGGGCATCGCGCAGAACCCCACACTCGACGACTTCAGGGAGATCATGCCGGTCAGTGACGCAAGCAGCTGCTTGTGTGTGGGCTCGTTAAATTGGTTCAGTCAGAGTCGAGCCCGCTCGTGCTAGAAAAAAAAAAAACAAAGACAGTTTTTGAATCCTTGAAACATTCCTACATACTTCGTTGCGATTGCTAGCTAAATATAGGGAAAAAGCAAAGGATTCGGTTTTAAGCTATGACAAAAAATAGTATGAGGGCAAAATGGAAAATCCGGCTCCATAGTTTTGTTAGGAATGTTTCAAGGATTCCAAAACTGTCATTGTTTTTCTAACATGAAAACCCATTAAGTTCTATTCTTTAGAGATTTTCAAAAAATACATAGATGTTTCCCATTATCACAAAAACTAAGGTCAAAATTAAGAAAGTTGTAGGTGCAAAATTTGTTTCTTTTTCAAACATATATATTGCTACAGAGCAAGTTTCAGAACTATTAATCCACAACCGATAATTTTAAGCCCCCATGCCCCTCTCAAAAAGAACCAGGTGTGAAAGTTCTACTCAACTTTTTTTTTAATGTCATCATATGGAATAGGAAAGCACATGGTAGCCTGTAAGAGAAAAGTGTACGCAGGCACCTCTCTCCAAAGCCTGGACTATCAGGCGTTACATGAGCTTTTCTTGCTTCTCTATAGATATTTTTATAGCCTTAAGCTTCTTTGAGTTTTAATTTACGGCAAATTTGACTAGAAATATGAAATTTCACTGCAGTAGTGACACTTGTGTTGAAAACTGAGTTGACGGTAAACATTTTACCGACGTTTTGCGGTTACACAGTTGAGTTCGGAAGTCAAAATGTCAGAACACTTTGCACTGCGTATGGGGAACATAGATTGTCGAGAAACCCCACCTAAATATTTATTTACTTGATAACCTTGTAAATAATACAGAATGGTAAAGGAAAGGATGAAAATGTCAACCCAAGTGCAGTTGGCAGAATGAGTTTTACTGAAGAACGAATCAAAGTAGTGCCTGCATTTAGAATCATTGCTTATTTATAGTTGTAGCGATACTAAAAGTGAAATAAGTTATTAATAGTGACAAAAACTGCAGCTCCTTTGGACCAAACAGCGTGAGCACCAAAGTTTTGCTTAACATCTGCGCTTAATAGTCAAGCGTCGCTACAATGCACCGTTCGACAGTGTAGACTATGAAGCAAAGAGCGTAACGGGAAGACTCACGAAAAATTACCATCAAAAAGTGACGTCATCATCGTAGAATCTATGGCTGAGCAGTCTTGGAGTATTTTAACGAATTTTAACCAGAAAAATCGTCTTAAATTGCGAAATTCATCTCAAGCGTAAAAATATATTAAGAGAATACATACTTATTTAGCAATTATCTATAGAAAATTGTTGTGCATGCTGGTGGAAACTTTCATAGCACTAGCGCCGAATTTGGTTCCTTTTGGCAACCTGATTTGACTTCTTTTTCCTTATTGAAGCCTTATTTACACTTCACATTCAGTTCACAGTGCTCTTCACAGAACATATTAATCCTTACCAACACATATAAGCACCATTATAGCCAATCCTGTACGCGAGAGAAACCACAGTAACAGTTGGCCTATTGCTCGAACTTTCTGTACTTGACGACAACATTTTACAAATGTTTTGCAGCTCATGTTGCTGGCCAGTCATGAGCGGGAGATTGATACTTTATTTAGCTTTTTTATGCCACTATACAAGTTCTTTTGTTAGACGGTTCCGGACTCCAAGGTATGAGTTTTAGAAGCTGAGTAGCTACACTACATTTAAACGATGAACGGCAGTCGGCTAAGTTTGATTTTAGTCCTATTGAGTCCTCCCGTTACACTCTTTGCTTTCTGGTGAGGACACTGCTGCGAGACTTTCGCTGCGTTCTATAAAACCGCATTGGCGTTTTTCACACTTATGAGCGGTAGCCTGGCCGGGGCTTCAGGTCAACAGTTTACGAACAACCGGTCCGAACGGGTGGTTGTAAGATGCAAAGAGTGTACCGGGAGGACTCAATGGGACTAAAACGAACTTAGCTGTAACTGCATGTAGTGCAAATGACGGTACATCAACCAATGAAGTATTGAGGGTTGGAGTTTTTATTTCTTATCAAAATTATAAGCAGCGTTATATTCTTGACGAGAGAGAAGCGGCAAAAACAGTTACTGCTCAATCTCCCAGTACTTTGCCACAACATTTTTACCGCGTTTTGTGTACTCGTGCAGCTGAAGTAGCTGACCAGTCAGGAGCGAGAGATTGAATGAACTAGGTCGGAAAAATATGATGATATGTTGAAATGTGTTTTGTGAAAAGCACTGTGAACTGAATATGTGTAGATAAGGCTTCACTTCAAAGAAGAAGTTAAATCAGCGGCCCAGATCTTGCCGCTAGTGCGGTGAAACTTCCACCAGCCTCCACTGCAACTTCCTATTGATAATTGCTTTTTGCTCAATTATTGTATATTCTCTTCATTTATTTATGGGCTTAAGAGATAAAATTTACAATTTACAACGATTTTTCTTGCAAAATTGATAAAAATACTCGTAGACCGTTCAGCCGTAGTTTTGTCGAGGTGAAGTCATTGTCGACGTCACTTTTTGATGCTAATTTCTGGTGAGACCTTCCATTATACTCTTTGCTTCCTAGGTGCTTGCCTCGTACGGAAAAACAATTTAAAATAATTGTTACATATCATGACAATATGGCCAACAGTATCACCATTGATGATTGCCTTTTCTAAACTCACTGTGATATTCATAATTCATGTTCGAATTATGGTAGACAATTACTACGCTTCGACTATGCTACGATCGAATGATCTCTTGTGACGTCACCACTTACATCCGCCGCGTACGGCAATGCGTTGGCCAGCTGGGGTGTGCTGCAATCAGAATTTCTGGGTTACCGGTGCTACACCGGTGACCCAGCCAGTCGCAACTCGTGCCGCAATCATAGCTGAAATGACGACTGCGACACGGGTTGTGGTGATGCAGATCAACGAGCACAAGCGTCTCTTTTGAATGAAAAGTGCCCTAAACTCATTCAAATACGCAACGCAACAAATAAACTCCCTTCACCAGAATAAATAAATCAGATCAGTTACTAGGAACTTAATATTATATTAACAAAATTGCAACTAGAACGGAATTTTAACGCCGTTGAGCTTACACCGCTCGTCGCTAGATGGCGCTCTCACAACCACTTTTCGGATCACCGTAACTTTTTTTCGGGTTGCGGTAGCCGGTTTTGGCGAGATTGCGACACACCCCTGCTCCGTATCATCATCCTTAGCCTTAAGCTGTCCAAAACATCGCCACATTTAGTTAACGGTTGTCTTAAGCGCACCCGGCTTGAGATTTACACCTTGGATTAGAGCAGAAACTGGCCAAAACAACGCTCAAAATTTCACCTTCGGGCACTTTAAGGCTAAGTGGATTAGACTTTTAAGCCCCGTCCAGACAACCGCAAAAATCTGTCTACACTATGGCGATGTTGCTGATAACTGTGAATTTTCTTCGTCCAATCGCTATACTTTGAACGTTGTCGCGAGCGTCCAACTTTCTGGAAATTTTGGCGCGATTTAGGCTTCAAACAGAGCAGGTTCACTGGGAAATATTTTGTTTCTCTCACGCTAAACGAATAAATTATGCGTTCTGTAATTTTTCTTACTTCTTTACAGATATTTTAAAGATTTATGTTTTTTGAGTTTTAATTTGCTGCAAGTTTCACTAGACAAATGCAACTTTACTACAGCTGTGACATTTGAGAAGAAAGCTGAATTAATTTTAAACATTTTATTGACGTTTTATGGATACACAGCGGTGTTGAGAGACAGAATAAAATTTGCGAACACTGCACTACTTATGTAGAACAGATAATTGTCGAGCAGCCCCACCTTAAAGGTTTATTTACTTGACAAACGTTTTGAAAGTTGTTCTCTAAACTATTGGTTTGAATGTGTTGCAATAGCTCATAGAGCGCCGGGGGGTAAGGCCCGGTGTCTCTTTGGGAATGGGCCTTTTGGTTCGTCTACTGCCGCCTATCTATTCTAATCTATGCCCTCGAAAACGCTACCAAGCTCAGTTCATAGTACGTGTTTTGATAGAGAATGCATATAAGTAGTATCTACATTCACTATGATTATGATTGCTTATTCATGGTTATGTCGATCTTGGAAGTATATATTAAGTAAATTAAAATGGCGACAAAAACTACAGCTTCTTTTAGATCACGTAGCGCGGGCAATGGAGCTCAGCTGAACATCTGCGGCTAATAAATTGTCAAGCGTCGCTGTCCGCCACAGTGCGGCGGTGTGGACGCTGCTGTGAAATTTGCGCCGCATTCGGCGAAATCGCACTGGCGTTTTTCGCACTTATGGGCGGTAGTCTGGACGGGGTTTTATGATGGAGCTGGATCAATTGACAGCATCAATTCGCTGTCCCTCGAAACATTCAATTACGTCTGGCAAGGAGGTAACGATTTTGCCGCGCTTGTCCGTCTTTTTTTTGTTTGTCTGTCACCAAAACAACTCAAAAAGTTACGAATGGATCGTTACGAAGTTTTCAGGAATTGTTAGGCATGTTAAAGGTAACATATGGTTAACTTTTGGTGAAGATCCGTTCAACAATTTGCTTGTTTGGGTGCCTCTTTTTTTTCATAGAGCCATAACTCAAAAAGTTGTTGATGAATTGTGTATAAAATTTGCATGAGTTGTGAGGTATATTAGGAAGAGTTAATGAGCAGATTTGTCTGATAATATGTGTGTGTGTGTTTATTTTTTGTCTGTCTCTCTGTTCACCTCTGCCAAGGAGATTATATTATCGTCGAGTGTGTCTGTCTGTTTGTTATTCTGTTTGTCACCAAGACAACGAAATTTGCAGAGATTGTTAAGTAAATTAGGAGGAACAGATGTTCATCCGTTTCTTGCTTTATTTGTCTGTGTGCCGATTTTTTCTCAATGCCAAAACTCAAAAAGTTATGGATGGATTTTTATGAAATTTGCTTTAGTTTTTGGTTGTATTG
This sequence comes from Parhyale hawaiensis, assembly GCA_001587735.2. NCBI lineage: Eukaryota > Metazoa > Arthropoda > Malacostraca > Amphipoda > Hyalidae > Parhyale > Parhyale hawaiensis. Next base: position 14,531,366 of record LQNS02278094.1, read on the forward strand.
CGAAGAGTAAATGACCAAATTTTTGTGAAGATCTGTGGTTCGTTCGTTAGTTTGTCGCTGTGTTAAATTTTATGCTTGTTAGCACAATAACTCAAAAATTTACTAACGGATCTTGATTACATTTACAGGATTTGCTAGCAACGTAAAAAGACATGAAAGGTTCGATTTTGGTGATGACCGGTTGGTGCGTGCGTGAGTTTGACTAATGTTTGTCAAATGTTTGTTAGCAGCATAACTATAAAAATCATGAACTGATCTTTAAAAATTTATTGAAACTATAATACTGTTGAAAGGCACAAATGATTAGATTTTGGTGTTGATACAAAGAAGATTGTGGTCTCAGAACTAATTCGAATTTTTCGTAACCGTGGCCTTGCTTGGCGTAGGTGTGCGCTCTAAGAGTGCTCTAGTTCATTTTATGTTTTTTACGTTTGTTAGGAAAATAAATCAAAATTTATGAACGGATGGTTATGAAATTTCGCAAGTTGTTTGGTATATTATGAAGAGCAAATGATCAAGTTTTTGTGATATGATATTGCAAGTTTCCCTAATTTTGTTTTTTTACATGAGCGAGCGAGCATTAATTTTAGGACGGAGTTGTTCTTATCTCAGTCTGTTGGCTAGATTCTCGAAGCTTATAAAATGTCTTTGACAATAATTATTTCTCAATATAGAATGTAGGCAAACAAAATTTCAGACCGAATTACAACAGAAACTAGAGGTGTGGCTGAAGGGTTACGTTAGAGTAGTTAAAATTGATGGTGTCGGGGTTGCAGGTTAGAGAATGCGCCTAATGTGCTTAATTTTCTGTTGTGAATACTTTTCACTGTATCTGTAAATTTTTATTGTGACGTTGCACAAAGTGTGCCAAACTGAGACGGTCAAGAAATGAAAAATCATTTTTTTTATCTGCGATGCATAGTAGTTGGCTGAATTTGCGCCTTTGGTAATATTACTCTGTTGGGTTTGAATTTCGAGGTCTAGAAGTTTAGAATGCCATTATTTGTACAAATGACTGTTTTGAAGTACAGCCTGTATAAACGAAAATGAATTTCCGCACATCTTAGTCAGTTGGATATGAGTATATAGGCCGTTCCTATATTATTGATTGTGAAAACAATAAAAAGTAGTTCAAAAGTAAGTTTTTCTACTCCGCTACAATATATGTGGCGGCTCATTGTATACGTGACCTTTCATGTAAGCTACGGTGCTACAAACTACTTTTTCTTCCACAGGAAGTAAGTCACGGGCTTAGTGAACTACTGAAGTATGAAGGAGATGTGGAGGAGGACATGTGCCTTACATTCCAGGTATAAAATTATTATCATTATTACAATACTGAAGAGTTTCCCACCATAGCCGATAAGTACACGATAACACGCTGACCTGCTTTTGCAGGTTAGCGCTTCACACGTTCATCTTGTGAACGCGTTCTTTCAGCTAATTTTTCGAATGCGCAGCTGTGCGCTTAAACGGCTGGAAAATTCAATGCGTTCTGAGTTTTGTTTCACGCCAGATTTGAGGAGACGTTCGTAACTTCATTAGTGCCACTTACTCACCAAACTGATTCGTTGGCTAGCATTTTAACAATTAAGGTACACTACTGCACTTAATCATGACAAAGTTACAGAACATTTGAGCAATTTACTGAAAGGACGAATTGAAATAACTAATATAATTTTGACGTCAGTACTGGCCTTGTATAATAAAGATGTGGTATAAAATGCTGGTCCGAATTTACAATTCAGAGCTTTTTACAATGCACTGTTATGCTGCGTGCATCGAGAATCTTTAAAGCGAAATCTGTGAACTAAATATAACCTGACTCGTCAAATATCATGAAAAGAAGATACATCGCTGCTACATACAAAATTTCAATTCTCAGGGAGCTATCCACTGGTATGGCGAATCCAATTAAGTGAGGATAAGACCACAAAGCTTGTCTTGAGCGGAATTTCAGAAACGTTCGTTGGCTTCGATCCTTTGGAACGAAGTGCAAACCTTAGCCTTGAATAAGCTCCTCTTCAGATGACCAAGTATTCGATCAAGCTCCATACAGGGAAACTTTTGGCCGTCGCAAGCGGATGCTCAAGCTGCTTATGACATTTGTAACCAATCCAAAGTGACGAAACTAACGCTCCTCTCTGAAGTATAGAACAAGTAAAGCCTATTGAGCTTAGCTTAACTAGTGCTCACCGTGCCAATCATTTTGTTACTTACAGATAAAGTAGCCACCTGCATGTTCGCGGATAGGTTTGGTGAAATAAAATATTGCAATAGACCCAAAATAGCGTAGAAATTATGTTGTGGCCTCAGCTACTGATGAAATAAATTCGTAAATCCGATCACTTGGGTGCTGTCATTGGCGCTTATATCTGTATGTGTTTCACTTCCCATAAACGTCACTCCATAGTAAATAAAGGTAATGTATATGCTTTGTATACATTCACTTTAGGGGGCTTTATAAATCCTGGATCTGCTCTGGGACGCTTGTCAAAAACCTTTAAAACATAGTTGGTTCGCATACCTACTAACGTCGCTTCGAAGACACAATACTACAAGTTTTTCAACTGCATGAATCAAAAGATTAGACACATTGTTTGAAGAGCCGGTAAATTGCAAACCATTTTATATAAAAAATGGAAGGTTTATTTTCTACCCTCAATTGTATTTCGTTCACTAATGGTTTCGGTAGGTGAGCTTGGAGGAATATGGAGAACCTCGCACTTTCAACCTCAAAGAAAATGGGGAGCAAATCCCTGTCACCAACAAAAACAGACAGGAGTTTGTGAACCTCTACCTGGACTGGATCCTGAACACTGCGATCTATGAACAGTTCCAAGCTTTCTACCTCGGCTTCCACACCGTCTGTGCCTCTAATGCCCTTATTGTAAGTTTACTTATTTACTTGTTTTCTGAACCATTCGAAGCAATCTACCTCAGGGTCTGTCTATATCGCCTGTTGCTCTAATGCTCTTATTGATAGTATTGTAGACATTATATGATTTATTTGGAAAAAATACAAATCTTCTACCTCAGCTTGTACTCCGTTTGTGCCTCTATTGCTCTAGCTGTTAGAACAGAAAATACGTAATGTACTACAAGCATGAGTGCAAAGGGTGAGTGAGAAGTAATGCATGAACCTGTGAGATGGATACCAAATTGTCTTCGTGTAGTCTGCATCCATTTATAAGCTTAAAATTATAACACATTCTCTTTTATGTTTGCAGGTTGTTCAGTTAAAGAACTGACAGACAAATCTGCATAAAGTGCATACCATCGTCTGTAGGATGGCATTTTTTATTCTAAACCTTCATAGTTCCAACCACTTAATTGCTTCCTCTAGTTTCCCACAGTCTGTATTGGAATAGGGTACAAAAAGAAGAAAAATATTTCTTTTCCCTGTTGACCTGTAGCATGCGCTAAATATTACAATTCCAAAGTATTGTACTCTGCGGAGGTAGTTTACAGGGCTTAAAAATACAACGCATTCATTTTTATGTACTTACGAAGCAGACCATATTCGAAAAACACTGTATTGCTGCCATCCGAATTCAGACACCCTATTTTGACAAAGTCTCATATTCTAATAAGTTATCTATTGACGTCCTTGTTACTTAGCTTAGCTGTGCTAATACTTTATATTTCAATTGCTATTATTCTAGATGTTGCGACCAGAGGAAGTTGAAATGTTGGTGTGCGGCAGCCCCACCATAGACTTGGACGAGCTGAAGAAAGTGACCGAGTACGACGGCTACAACAGGGAGAGTCAAACTATCAAGTGAGTCAGTCAATTGAGAAATCTTTTCCACTCTTAACCTAAAATATTCATGCACTAAGTCAACTGTATCTCCTTCCAGGATTGAAAAAAAAGAGAAAAAGATAAAAGAATTTATTTCTCATAAAGTCTCCGCAAGCTTTAAGCCATGCGGAAACTGATACTGGTTTCGGAACAGGTATATATGCTAGTTCACTTTCGTAATGACCATTTTCATGTCTTATTACTCAATGCTTCAATTTACAGAAGGAGGTAAAAATTTGAGTGACTTTCTTATGCAGTCTTTCACATATTGCCTATTTTTCTCATACATTTATGTGCTCTCTAACTTAGTGACACTGCAGCTATTCATTGCTATTGGTAATCAGTTATGCATGATAATTATTTGGTAATGTTGCTAATTTTGTTCAAACTTGCGGACTAAGTAGCGATCTATTTGTTTTCGCTTGTTATTCTGGAAGTACCTGTACTTTTATTGATCGGCCGCTTTCACATCTAAATGACGCCTGTCATCACTCGGTCACGTTTCGAATTCTGATATTCCTACAGAAATGATTTTTTATTGCGTCGTTACATTCTTTTAGGATATACAGTTACTTGACTCTCCTTACAAATAATAGCGTTTGTTTTCTCTGAACTCTCAGACAATGCTCTATTTAGACAATGCTCTATTTATTGAAGATAAAAATGAACACATTGATAAGACAGACACCACTCTTTACCCCCAGCAAAGAGCATGCTCTTTGTTATCGAGACGCCAGACAATTTTTCCCCACGCCTTTGATATACTTCTGGGACTGACCTTGCAAAAACAACAGGAGTTTGCCGAACAGAATATTCTACTACGCAACAGAAGCCGGGCCGCACACGCTCCAAATTCGCAGGATTTGAACGTTCGAAGAGTAACCAAAGTATTCTAAATTTTATATCGCACATAACTTGTAGCTCTGTTGTGCATAGTAAAGATGGTTCTTGAGTTAAATATTACCCAT
>LQNS02278094.1:14556241-14567003 GCA_001587735.2 Parhyale hawaiensis
CCAATGAGAGAAGCTGTTGCATGCTACTTAGGTTCTCACACACAGAAGAGGTGCTTGAGCTTCAGATATGAACTTTCAATTCGTAATTGTGAGATCCAATACAGGCTGGGCTTTAGAATCATATACATATGTATAAGTGAGTAGTTTGGGAGCAACCCTTCATTCAAACATGTTCGGTTAAAAATAATGCCATAACGTAGGTTAACGATAGCTTTATTTATTTTCTCAAGCTTTCGTAGCTTTAAAACAAGGTAGGTATGTATAAGTAACTACCTTCATTCGTCCGATCTTAACTTGTCAACACCTACAATTCGTTGAAAGTTTGATACCGTAGCTCGTAATTTGAACGTTGATCCCTCAATTGATCACATCGAAGCTTCAATGCTTCGCGCATACGTATACCAAATTCTTAGCTGTATCTTTCATAATTCACATATAACAACAATAATTTATATATAAATGCAAGATACACGAAGTTTCAGATGTAGAATCATGGTACGTTACATTGATTGTAGGATGCAACCCCTAAAATGAAAGTACGCGCCCTTTCCTGTTGCGAGCTTGTCAGAGAAATTTTACAATCTATCATGACAAGCTTACTCGCTTTTAATTTGTTCTAAACCCATATATATATAAATGATCTACCTCTGTCTACTTAGAAGAAAGCTGTCCCTCTTCCTTACATGCATGCCTCACAGAGCTGGTGCACCACTGACAATCAAGGCAGGATAAAAATAAACTATGCCAGGAAGTACTCGTGTGAATTATCCATGCGTCCGAATAGCAACATTTTGTCTTGTGTAAAGGATGCTGGGCCTTAAAGGAATATATGGAAAAATGAACGCTAAGTCATAGCCAGTGCACGCGTTTAAACAGCCAGAAAGCAGCTTCATCGATTCAGTGCCTTCAGACGCCTGAGCGCAGATCATTAAGGCCAAATGCGTCGCTAAAGAAATATTGAACCAAAGGTGCCCTTGCACTATTTACGAGCAGCTTGACTGTAATGGAGAGGTTACAATAAAACTAAAACTCTTTGGAGTTCTCCGTGTTTAACGCCAAGGCCATTAACAATACTGAAAATATCGGACTGAAGTTTGTGGCTTCACACTTTTGACTTGAGTAGGTAATTTGTAGCTATAAAATGAAACTCTGGTTTGCAACCTGGTCTTAACAAACACCAGAAACGATGAAAGCATAGAATAACGGCCTTAAACTATGTAATAATGCAAGCGGCTAAGTACGTTAATGTCGGTCACACGGCCAAGGCCGAATGTTGTACTGCGACTTTGTAAAGAAACCACCGAAAACTACAATTTAACCTTGTTGAGTTCTGCTGGCAGCTCACAGTTAGAGAGATACTGTATGGAGAGCTTAACTAGCAAACGTTAGTTTGAAGTAACTGATATTGACGTCGAACATATTAGAAATTTCATCCTATATAAACATACAGTTGTGCCTACAAAGAAGTGACAAGCGTCCGGACACATTTGTATGTACTGCGTTGCAGAGACCTAAGTAAATATTTCTAGTCTAATAGTGGATTTGAAGAGCATGGACATGTTCCACTGGGTAGCAAAATTAAACCTTCAAGGCTTGACTTGTTTTAAACTTCATGCAGGTAAACTGGCTTCCACCAGTTCAATTGAGTTTCAGGCATTGACCCCTCATCGGTTACCCTTGACACTTCCAGAAATTTAGTCTTGCTCAGAAAAATGAAACTTTAAGCAGGTTCAACGTAATTGCATTACTTCTAACACTTGCAACCCGCTACACAGTGGCAAAATCAAAGTTTATCTCTGAAGATTGGGATAAGGTAAGCCTCAAAGACTTAATATGTTGCTCTATCTAATGCGCCAATATTTCTGCAGCCAAATGGAGCCCGGGCCTACTGTTTTCTCTGCATTATCAACCGTGTTACTAGTTCAACGTCTTCCTTTCTTATCTAATATGCACTCATTATGTATGGGTCGATCAGTTTCGAGCAAAATTCTTCATTAAGATTTGAAATGACTTGTTTGAAGATGATTCTCTGGAAATACCTATCACAACAACTAAAGTAAAGAAGCAGAACATATGTTACTAAAACTAAGCTAAAGAGCAAAACAAATGTAAATTATTCCTTATGCCTAACAGATATTCTTTATCGGTTCTTCAGTTGTATTTTTAAATGTACGAGATAATTAGTATTGGCACCAACAAAGCTATTTTACGCAAGTTCGAACCGCTTTATATGATATTAAGCATAGTTTTCTACTCGCCAAATGTAACTGAACGGCAAGGCTGGAGCGACCGCAGCGCTACTCTCTTTCGTAAATTTGACAATATTTGTAGAATTAAATTTTGTACTTGGTGTAGTTTTTAGCGCTTCAATGTCATTTTTTCAATTGTGTTTGGGATTTTTCCTGATGCAAATGATTTGCATTTTTTTTTTTTCAGATTCGTTCTCAATGCTGTCATGCTGTATAATTAGGGATCTCCATAGCCAGGCTGTAAATAATTTTACCTTGGTTTGTAAGAGTTAATATCCTTACTGCCGAGCCTGGGGAGTAATTGTTTCAGATTCGTTAAAGCACCGTAGTGACGTATTATTTTTATTGCCATGTTATGTTATTGCTTCATCAATTTCTCTCTAAAATTGATTGAAGACTACCCTAGTAAACCACTAACAGTCATAATTTAACTTTATAACGCCCACGAGACCATTTGGTCACGTTTCAAATAGGGCTCCATCCTTACTAAAATTGATATTAAGCTGGGATAGAAAGAGACAACAAAAATTCATCTGCTGGCATCCAAGCTTCAGAACCGAACAGCACTCCGGCCATGGCCACCGACTGGGAGGCTATGCGCCAGAGTCTGCGCACACCCAACACCCAGCGACTTCAGGTGAGACAGAACGCATAAAAAGTGAACATTGTTGGGGACTGTTGAAAAACCTCTGAAAGAGAATTAAGCTGTAATTTCGTGAGCACTATAGGTCGGAGCCTGCTCACATCAAACATTCAGCGAGGGCAAAGCGGATAATAAATAAATAAATAAATAAATAAATAAAAAATAAGCATAGTTTTCTACTCGCCAAATGTAACAGAACGGCAAGGCTAGAGCGAACTCAGCGCTACTCTATTTCGTAAATCTGACATTACTTGTAGAATTAAATTTTGTACTTGGTGCAGTTTTTAGCGTTTCAATGTCAGTTTTTCAGGGAGATTCTGAAATTTTTTGCCTTTGGTAAGATAATTTAGCAGTATTTCCGAAATGTAGGCTACAGTATATGGACGCCCAACACTCAGTGCCATTACGCGAGTTGAAGTAATTTGAAGCTCAAGAATCCTAAAAATGTGACGAGAAATTAACTGCTCAGCTTAAGGTGTTAACTGAGCATTTTTTCCAAAGTAGGCTATAATAGCTATAGCTTGACTAGTCCATGGTATAACTACGTAGAGGTAGTCCCATTGCTTGACCAATTTTCGACTCTTCTGCAGATCTCGCTCTGAAACGTCACCTGGAGACTTCAAGCCAGGAGAGTGCCGTTTTTGTGGGTAGGCCTGTGCAAGTGAATAATAATAATAATAATAATAAAGAAGCGGCAATGAGCTCTCTTTAGATATCTTGGAGATTTAAATCTATGTGCAAGCATGAAAAATCGGCAAGCTTTCGTAGAAGCTGCATCTATCCTCGATATTTTTTACGTGCAGTTTTGATAAAGATTGGTTGCGACTACAGCTAGTCAGGTAAGAGGCAGCATTCCATAAATATTGATCCCCTGAAGCTGTATCCGAGTATATTCAAACTAATATCTTTGTGGCGAAGCAGCTGCGAACTATTGTGCAGTTATGCAACCTAGGGCAACATGAGGTTATTTCCAGCTTCAGCAGGGACATTTTTACGCTAACGAGTTTCTCTACCAATGCATCTGTAGACTATAAGCTTCAGCCTCATGGGACTACACCTTACAAGCTCGGGCGGGAAGTCTTACGTTGTATCCCTTATTTATGACAAAAAAGAGAAAGAGAAATGTTTTGGGGTAACCAAATTATATTTAGCGACCGATTTTTACTCAAGTCTCTCTCTTCCGATTTTGTCCTGTAGTTGATGAACAGAGTTATAAATGACAGTAATTTTTAGCAGTTTGAACATTTGTTGAGGACCTATTAGTTTTGAAAATTGACATCTTAGTTTCACGTTCCACAAAATGTGCAATATTACTTTGTTTCGTCTTACGCTGCGTTAAAATATACTTATAACAATTCATTTCGTAGACTCCTCAGGATTCTTTTACAATGCTGACAAGCCATGGAGAGCTATGCAGGATTTCTACAATAAATTGCAATATCTTAATTAAACTGGTTATACGTTGATATAAAGAAAAGAACGCTTAATACAATTAGAAAAGGAAAATCGTAGATAGAGACGATAGTGGGCGACCGAGTCTGTGTCTCCAGATGACGTCACAGCTCGCTTGCAAGCAAAGGGGGCGGAGTCACTCAAATATTATGGACTCGCCTACGTCCAAATGGTATCAGAAGGGTCAAATAGGGTCAAAACTGGATGATAAAGTCTCACACAAATGAAAAACACTCGAAAATCACTGCAAACTTAGCCTTTATTCAGAGAAAAATCACGGCTATCAGTAAGATAAATGTTTCGGTACATGTTCAGAGAATGATGAGAGGTAAATGCTAAAAATGTGAAAATTATACTGGAAATTAGCACCATATCCCGAATTTTCCATATGAATCAGTCTTGAAATAAACTCCTATGAGAAGAAAGCAAAAATTATAGGTAAAGTAAAGTCAATTAAGACCACACCCCCACCTTGGAAACCCACATGCACTGGTTTGTGCTGCAGGTATAGGCCCACTGGCCCCAGATGAGTAAGTGCAGTTGCAGTAGACCTCGAGTCACCTAGAACTATGGCGCCAATTTGACGGAAGGAACAAACGACCCGAGATCCCCCAACCCCCTCATCTCTGAGGAAGGCAGTTCCGCCACGGCACCGTGCATGCACACACAACTGCCGAGTCAGCACACCAAGATCTGCAAAGAGCTCAGCGCCTGGCTGGACATTAAACCGGCGAGCGATACAAGGTGTTAGAGCTGAGAACGAAGGCATGCAGCTACCGTTTTTTCTGTAACATTTTCGACGATCAAGAGTAAACTGCAGCTATGAAACGAGTATTCCGTTATGATCGGTAGCAACGGTTTTCGGGTATCAAATTTCTTGTTGCACGACTAAAACAGTCTATCCAGGTCAAATAAAACGTGATTTATTTTAAGAATGTGTCTGTCGCTCTATATGCATCGTTCCTGTCCATTTGTCTGTCATGTCTCTGAAGCCTTTCATGGTGCGTTTGCCTATGTCTGTATCATGTCCTCGACGGTATGTCTGTCTTTGTCTAGGCCTTGTTCCTGTCCACGTGTCTGCCATGTTTCTGCCGTCCTTGACGGTGTGTCTGCCCCTGTCTGTGTCGTTCCTGGCCGTGTGTCTGCCCCTGTAGGTGCCGTTCCCGACGGTGCCAGGCTTTTGTTAGTCTAGTCGTAATAGAATTACTGATGAGCCGCGCATCAATTGCTTGCTTAGCCTTGCCAGAAGGCATGTGGCCCAAAACAGCAAAAGCGCCCTGATGAACCATGTGTAGTTTATCTTACGTGGTCGACAAGGCCTCAGAAAACTGTTTCTGTTGAAGCAGCCTGACTTCCGTAGTTTAAAATGAAAATTTATTTCTAAAATATAAATCGAGTCGCATATTTATTCAAAGCACAAACTTCAAACATTGGTAAAAATAAGGGTCAGTATACGTCTTTTCAAGCACATAATCACAGCTGGATTATGTATGTTGGGGGCGCAGGGCCCCCTTGGAAGGACAAGCCCATTCCAAATCCTTTAGTTGTATACATTAGAGACCAATAACCTAATTCTAGCATATAAATAGGTCACTTTTAACAAGGAGATACTGGACCAGGACTACTCTTCCAGTGCTATAAAATGTAATGCATAACCACAAAAGGAAATGAACAGAAGGTGTTCATAGCAAATAATTATTTACACAGAAGTTCAGTAAAAAAATAGTTAATTTCTTCCGTTACAGTATAGTAGGGCCAACGAGCAAACGATGTTCAAATCAGAGAAGGGTTGGAATTACAATCAATTATATTATCTCAATTTTCGTGAGACAAAGTCGCCCATGATATCATCTGAGTCCAATTCACTCAGTACATATCTCTGACTCGATGTTCATGACAGCTAGATTTACACGTCGTTTCTACTTCATGGAAGTATTCCTAATCGGTTCCTAATTAATTCGACTTTTGAGAAGGCGTGCTTGTTACTGCAGTTTGGAATATAGGGTATACCCGTACCTAGAGTTATCTCAATGATTGGGAAAGTGTCTTGCGCACCTTTGACTGTGATATGTCTGAGCTGGAAACGCTAAGAACTGACATAATTTGGCTTCTGGTCTGTGAAGATATCGACAAATTATACAAACTGACAGGGCTTGCCAATACATGAAAATATATGAAGTGACCTCAAAATTATTCAAGATCTAGTTGAGTAGTAATGACCACATTTAATTTATCGTTTATATTGGGGCAGGCCCACTGTTGGTCTGTGGCCAAAGCCAGGGTCGATTTCAATGACAGTTGTCCTAACAGTAAAAGTTAAAAACTGATAATTACCTCCGCCACGGAGGTTATGTTTTTGTCGCGTTTGTCAGTCTGACTTTTTGGCTATTTGGCACCAAGATAAATCAAAAAGTTATGGACGGATTTCAACGAAATTTACAGGGATTGTTAAGTATGATAGGAGAAACAGATGATTAACTTTGAGTGATGATCCGTTCGTCTATTTGTTTGTTTGTCTAACTCATTTTCTTAATGCCATAAATCAAAAAGTTATGAACGGATTTTTATGAAATTTATATGAGTTGCTGGGTATATTACAAAGAGTGGATGACCAAATTTTTATGATGATCTGTTTATTTGTTTGTGAGTGTGTTATTTTTATGATTGTTAACACAATAACTCAGAAGTTATGTATGGATTGTTATGAAATTTACAGAAGTGTTGAGTAATGTCAGAAGTTATAATGATAAATTTTGATGATGATCGGTTGGTCTGTTTGTGTGTTTGACTAAGGTTTGGCAGAATGTTTGTTAGCAGCATAACTGAAAAATTTTAGGAACGGCTCTTCAAAAAAATTACTGGAATTGTTAATACTGTTAAAAGGCGCAAATGATTAGACTTTGGTACTGATACAAAGAAAATCACGGTTACAGAACATATTTGAATTTTTCGTTACAGTTGCCTTGCTTGGCGGAGGCATGCGCTCTCAATGTGCTCTAGTTTTTGTTATAATAGATATGATATAACAGGGATTACGTGCTGCATTTTAAAGGGGTACACTACTTATTCACATCTTGGAATAAAGTCTATCATCTGGTTTACTGACTACCCATATTTGCATTGCAGAGGCTTTCCGCCATATCTGACCTGATGGATTCCCTGCAAGGAGCCCTTACAGGGGATCGGACCTGCCCTTGCCCTACGTGTAAAGGTGAGATAATAGACTTCATGCAGTGTCAATGAAGAGTATCCCATCATGTTTCTAGCGGCCTCCTGAATTGGTATTGGCAGCCATGTGAAAGGAAGCGACAGTTGTGCTATATTGGAGACAGTGTGAGGCTTTACTTCCTGTCTTACTTCAACAATAATATAAATAGCAGTACTTATAGAGATTCTTATCAAATGTATTTGCGAAATGCGTATATTACATCCCCTTTAGTTGCTTTAATCGCTGTCGAAAGGTGAACAATAAGGTCAATGATATAAAAGCATACATTTGTGTTGTTTTTAGCATTAAAACCTGTTAAAGTCCAAATAATAACGGGATATGAACCCTCCCTAAATTGCGTCATGTTAAGTTCGTTTACCTTACTTACATTAGTTTAGGGTTTCTTATCGTAGTACTTATTTTCATAAGTATAGTTTCAAATTTTCTACTCATCGAATGCTTTATCCATATCCTGAACAACAGCTATGTTAATATTTTTTGCTGATGATTGGTCAATTCTCGAAAAGTCCGTTTTACTTGGATGTTAACAACTTTGAAAATGGAAACTATAAACAACACAACTGTATGCTTGTATATTATTAGTCTTATTGTTCATCAGCCGGACCCCAGTAGCACGATGCCCCCAATGTTCTGGAGAAAAGGCTATCAAGACCTAACAGACAATCGTAGGTTTAGATTTGTCCCCCTTTAACTGTATGCTTCTCACAGAGTACCATGCGGCTAATCTGGAATAGCGTGGGCACACAATCGCAAAAATTGCTCAGTCACTCAATATTTCGCTTCGGCCGTCCCGTTGTTGAGACTGCTACTTATGGCTCTTAAATGTCACGCTAAATCTCTGCGTCATAGCAAGTTTAAACTAACTCAAAACTAAGAGGTTTTCTCAAGGCTTGGCCATTGCTGCTTGTTACAGCGCACAAGCTGCAAGAAACGACTTATACCTTAGATATTCTTCTTAGTAGAAATAGCAATAACCCAGCCCAAGCCGTGTACGCTACGACGCAGTCGGATACAGAGTTGCATTTCACTGCAACTTTTACTTATGTGTGCTCGCGCCTTAATTTAAGGCCCGGTCCAGACTACCGCTCATATGAGTGAAAAACGCTAGTGCGATTCCGCAGAACGCAGCGCAAATCTCGCCGCAGTGTCCACACTGTCGCACAGCGCACTGTAGCGACGCTTGACTCTTAACGCTCAGATTTTCAGCAATACTTTTGGTGCTCGCGATCATTGGTCAAAAGAAGCTGCAGTTTTTGTCACTATTAATGACTTCTGTTACTGCTAGTATCGACACAACTGTGAATAAGCAATAATTCCAAATGCAGAAACCATTTTTATGCGTTTTTCAGCAAAACTCATACTGCCAACTGAGCTTGGGTTGGCATTTTCACACTTTTCTTTGCCAGTCCCTATTGTGTTCGAGATTGTCAAGTTAATAAATTCTTAGGTGGGGTTCCTCGATATTTTATGTTCCCTATCCATTGTGCAAATTGTTCAGACATTTTATTTTGTCTCTTAAACATAACTGTGTAACCACAAAACATCGATAAAATATTTACCGTTCACTCAGTTCTCGACACAAGTGTCACTACTGCAGTGAAATTTCATATTTCTCGTCAAATTTGCAGTGATTAAGAACTCAGAGAAGCTTAAGGCTTTTACTATGTCTATAAAGAACCAAGAAAACCTGATGAAACGCCTAATTTATTCGTTTTGCGTGAGAGACACAAAATACTACAAGGTGAACTTGTCTTGGCCGCAGCCTAAATCGCGAAAATTTCTAGCAAGTTGGACGCTCAAAATTGCGATTTGACGACGAAAATTTGCAGCGATCGGCAAAATCGTCATAGTATGACTGATTTTGGCGGTAGTCTGGACGGGGCCTAACAGGTCCCTGCTCTGAGCGACTGGATAACGCAGATTTGAAGTTCAAATAGAAGCTGTCAAAGTGGAATCATCTGCAACATTAACTGAAACCTGTGAAAATTTTACAAAACAAAAACAATTTTCTTCAGTGATATCTCAGACCCGTATCGTCCAAATTTACCCCTACCTTATACCAAGGAGCTTCTAATAGGAGGAGCCAAGGAGGTTCTAATAGAGAGGAGCGCACCCTCTCTATTTATCCTACGGGAGCGTTGCGAGTAAACATTTCTCTTAAACTGGCTGAGTGGCGTATCCAATCGGAGAGCGGCATTGCCTCATGCAGCCTACATAGGAAGGAGTCCTGAGCTCAAATTTTTTTTAGCCATTAACCATCGACGAAATTCCGAGCGGATGGAAGTATGTAAAGGAAACTTGTATCCTGTATACCATCTCATGATGAAAGAAACAGGGTGAGCACTGGGATATATGTAAATCTTCAGACAAAATTGTCTTTGCAAAAATATTGAAGAACTGCCTGTCTGTATCTTCTTTAATTATATGTACTGACCACTGCCACTTCAGCCACTCTAGGAACTCCAAACGCCAGCTTCGATCACGTGACAAAGCCATATGTTTGCTCGCCCAGAGAATGCTTGGGCTTGCTCCTCCCATTAGAACCTCCTTGCCTAATACCAACGGAACCTGTGGAAATTCTACGGAACAAAAGAATTGTTTCTCAATAATGATGCCCTCGGATCCGTATCATATATACGAACGTTAGAAAATGTCCCAATTCAGGCAGTAAATCTTCTAAGGCCTACGAGCAGTAGCAGCTGAAGCTTGAACTTGTCTCCTTCTCCTATAGTGATCCTTCCCCAGGTCGTATCCAGCCATCCATGATACCTCGGATATGTTCTAATTCTCCCATCTAATGGCAATGACACACGCTGGCCAAAAGAACGAGTATCGTCATCTTTTCGTCTGAATGCGTTGATGTGCCTATTTAAGTAGCACAGACTTACATAGAATTTTAAGAGATAAAACCCTCCTGGTATAATGAGCAGTTCGAAAGTTAAATAACGGCACTTGCGGAACAAACGTTTCAACGGTAAACATTTTTGACCTTTTCTTGGCAATTTCAAAGCTGTGTTTACAAGAGTTCAACATATCGTTCGGACGAAAAAACAGCAATACTCGTTCTTTTGACTAGCGTGTGTCATTGCCATAATACTGATTAAAGTGTCACGGTCGTATTAAGCACAGTTCATTTACTAAAGCTAGTCAGATCTCAGTGCTGGTGCATACGTTTGTACATAACTTCAT
>LQNS02278094.1:14616731-14628177 GCA_001587735.2 Parhyale hawaiensis
GCTTCGGCAATAAGTGAGATGAATCAGCAGTTTCAGATAAGGGTTAATTTAAGTCAGATATGTTTAGCTTAGATGGGGTAGGTTATGCCATGGTAATTAGGGTTGAGCAAGGATAGCGAAAGCCTAGGTTAGATTAGGTAGCCTACGGCTAGGCTGAGTTATGTCAAGTTAGAGAGTTCGGAACTGAGAACATAACCTATATAATACTTCAGAAAGAAAACGTTGTAAACCTCTATAGCTATGCACGCATCTCTTTAACATTACTCTCCATTGAACTAATAGAACCTGGCCTAGTGTAACATAGCTTAAAACAAGCCTATTCATTTAATGTAAGAGTGATTCAATTCATTTATTGGCTAGGTATTGCGGGCAATATGCTTGGTGACATTTACTCCCTATAACATGTGCATAAAATACACAGAGACTTAATATAAACTGAACTGCTAACACACGAGCAATTTTCACATGTTGCTCACATTTAAACGAAGTTCAAGTACATCACACACCTTAATTGATACCTATTAATTATTAGAATAAACTTCACGGTACGTAAATTGTGAATTTACATAGTTTTTTCAAGGTATGCTACTGAGTGCAACACCATCACAAACCATCACACTTCGCCCCTCCCACTGTGGCCGGTGACCTGCCACGCCATTGGCTGCCGTGAGACTGTACTTGCTGAAAGGTTCAGGAAAAAAATTAGCGGCCGGGCTTCAGGTCAACAGTTTACGAACAACCGGTCCGAACGGGTGCTTGCAAGATGCAAAGAGTGTACCGGGAGGACTCAATGGGACTAAAACGAACTTAGCTGTAACTGCATGTAGTGCAAATGACGGTACATCAACAAATGAAGTATTGAGGGTTGGAATTTTTATTTCTAATCAAAATTATAAGCAGCGTTACATTCTTGACGCGAGAGAAGCGGGAAAAACAGTTACTGCTCAATCTCCCAGTACTTTGCGACAACATTTTTACCGTGTTTTGTGTACTCGTGCAGCTGAAGTAGCTGACCAGTCAGGAGCGAGAGATTGAATGAACTAGGTCGGAAAAATATGATGATATGTTGAAATGTGTTTTGTGAAAAGGACTAACTGAATATAAAGTGTAGATAAGGCTACACTTCAAAGAAGAAGTTAAATCAGCGGCCCAGATCTTGCCGCTAGTGCTGTGAAATTTCCACCAGTCTCCACTGCAACTTTCTATTGATAATTGCTTATTGCTCAATTATTGTATATTCTCTTCAATTATTTATGGGCTTAAGAGATAAAATTTGCAATTTACAACGAGTTTCCTTGCAAAATTGAAAAAAAAACTCATAGACCGTTCAGCCGTAGTTTTGTCTTGGTGAAATAATTGACGACGTCTTTTTTCAGAAAGCAAAGAGTATAAAGGGAGGTCTCACCGGAAATTGGTTTCTGGTGAGACCTCCCTTTACACTCACCCTTTATACCTCCCTTTGGTTTCTGGGTGCTTGCCTGCTGCGTAAAAACGAGTTAAAATACTTGTTACATATTACGACAATATGGCCAACTGCATCACTATTGATCATTACCTTTTCTAAACTAACTGTGATATTCATAATTCATGTGTGAATTATGGTAGACAATTGCTACGCTTCGACAATGCTGCGATCGAATGACCTCTTGTGACGTCACCACTTACGTCCGCCGCGTACGGCAGTGCGTTAGCCAGCTGGGGTGTGTCGCAATCAGCATTTCTGTGTTACCGGTGCTACACCGGTGACCCAGCCAGTCGCAACTCGTGCCGCAATCATAGCTCAATTGACGACTGCGATGCAGGTTGTGGTGATGCAGATCAACGAGTACAAACTTCTATTTTGAATAAAAGGAGCATTAAACTCATTCAAATACGCAACGAAACAAATAAACTCCCTTCACCAGAACAAGTAAATCAGATCAGTTACTAGGAACTTATATTAATTAAATTCCAACTAGGAAGGAATTTCAATGCCGTTGAGCTTACACGGCTCGTGGCTAGATGGCGCTCTCACGACCACTTTTCGGATCACCGTAACCTTTTTTCGGGTGGCGGTAGCCCGGTTGCGCGACCGTCGTTCACGACACCTTGTGTGCATGTTGTGTACGCAGATCGTGTGCGTGTGAGAGACGTTCAAGTTGGCGTGCCGCGCTGTTAGCTGTCTCGCTGATTAAGTTAGGTTACGGTAGGTAAGGTTAGGTAAGGTTAGAAAGGTTAGGTAGGGTTAAGTTGGGTTAGGTTAGTTAATGTTAGGTTAGGTTAGAAAGTTAGGTTAGGAAGTTAGGTTAGGTAAGGGTAGGTTAGGTTAGATTAGGTTAGGTTAGCATAGGTAGTGTTTATTTTAGTGGCGGCGCGCACGTGATTGCGACACACCCCTGCTCCGTATCATCATTCTTAGCCTTAAGCTGTCTAGAATGTCACCACATTTAGTTAACGGTTGTCTTAAGCGCACCCTGTTTGAGATTTGCACCTTGAATTAGAGCAGAAATTGACCAATACAAAGCTCAAAACTTCACATTCCGGCATGTTAAGGCTAAGTGGATTAGACTTTTAAGCCCCGTCCAGACAACCGCAAAAATCTGTCCACACTGGCGATTTCGCTGGGAGCTCTGAATTTCCTTCGTCCCTTCACTACTTTGAGCGCGAGCGTCCAACTTGCTGGATATTTTCGCACGATTTAAACTTCAAACAAAGTAGGTTCACTGTGAAATGTTTTGTTCCTCTCACGTTAAACGAATAAATTATGCGTTCTCTAATGTTTTCTTGCTTCTTTACAGACATTTTAAAAGATTTATGCTTTTTGAGTTTTAATTTGCTGCACATTTCACGAGAAATATGTAACTTTACTACCGCAGTGACACTCGCGAAGAAAGCTGAGTTGACTGTAAACATTTTACTGACGTTTTACAGATACACAGCGGGGTTGAGAGACAGAATGAAATTTTCGAACGCTGCATTACTTATGTATAACAGAAAATTTTCGAGCAGCCTCACCTTAAAGATTTATTTACTTGACAAACGCTTTGAAAGTTGTTCTCTAAACTGTTCGTTTGAATGTGTTACTATGCCCTCGAAAACGCTACCAAGCTCAGTTCGTAGCGCGTGTTTTGATGGAGAATGCATATAAGTAGTATCTGCATTCACTACGATTGCTTATTCATAGCTATGTCGATACTGGAAGTATATACTAAGTAAATTAATGGTGAAAAAAACTACAGCTTCTTTTAGATCACGTAGCGCGGGCAACGGAGCTCTGCTGAACATCTGCGCTTAATAAATTGTCAAGCGGCGCTGTCCGCCACAGTGCGACGGTGTGGACGCTGCTGTGAAATTTGAGCTACAATCGGCGAAATTGCACTGGCGTGTTTCGCACTTATGAGCAGTAGTCTGGACGGGATTTCATGATGGGACTGGATCAATTGATTGACAGCATCAATTCACTGTTCCTCGAAACATTCAATTACGTCTTCCAAGGAGGTTATGATTTTGCCGCGCTTGTCTGTCTTTTTGTTTGTCTCAGAAAGTTACGAATGGATCGTTACGAAGTTTACAGGCATTTTAAGGGTAACATATGGTTGACTTTTGGTGAAGATACGTTCAACAATTTGATTGTATCGGTGCCTCTTTTTTTTCGTAGAACCATGGCTCAAAAAGTTATTGATGGATTTTGTATAAAATTTGCATGAGTTGTGAGGTGTATCAAGAAAAGTAAATGAGCAGATTTTGTGATAATGTGTGTGTTTTTTTTGTCTGTCTCTCTGTTCACCTCAGACAAGGAGATTATATTATCGTCGGGTGTGTCTGTCTGTATGTTATTCTGTTTGTCTGTCACCAAGATAACTCAAAAATTTGTGAACAGATTTTGACGAAATTTGCATGGATTGTTAAGTATAGTAGGAGAAACAGATGAATAATTTTTAGTGCTATCTGTTCATCCGTTTCTTGGTTTGTTTTTCTGTTTGCCGAATCTTTCTCAATGCCTTAACTCAAAAAGTTATGGATGGATTTTTATAAAATTTACGCGAGTTTTTGGGTGTATCATGAAGAGTAAAGGACCAAATTTTTGTGATGAACTGTGGTCCGTTCGTTATATGTCGCTGTGTTCAATTTAAGGCTTGTTAGCATTATAATTCAAAAATTTATAAATGGATCTCTATGAAATTTACAGGAGTTGCTAGCAATGTAAAAAGACATGAATGATTCGATTTTGGTGATGATCGGTTGGTCTCTACGTGAGTTTGAATAATGTTCGTCAGAATGTTTGTTTGCAGCATAACTCAAAAAATTATGAACGGATCTTTAAAAATTTACTCAAACTGTAACACTGTTGAAGGGCACAAATGATTAGATTTGGGTGTTGATACGAAGAAGATTGTAGTCTCAGAACTAATTTAAATTTTTCGTAACCGTGGCCTTGCTTGGCGGAGGTGTGCGCTCTAAGAGTGCTCTATGCAGTTCATTTTATATATTGTTTATGTTTGTTTGGAAAATAAATCAAAATTTATGAACGGATGTTTATGAAATTTCGTGAGTTGTTAGGTATATTACGAAGAGTAAATGATCAAATTTATGTAATATATTATTGTAAGTTTCCCTAATTTTATTTTTTACAGAAGCGAGCGAGCATTAATTTTAGAACGGAGTTGTTCGGATCTCAGTCGGTTGGTTGGCTAGATTCTCGAAGCTTATAAAATGTCTATAATAATTGTTATTTCTCAATATAGAATATAGGCAAACAAAATTCCAGACCGAATTACAACAGAAACTCGAAGCGTGGCTGAAGGGTTACGTTAGAGTAGTTAAAATTGATGGTGTCGGGGTTGCAGGTGAGATGATGCGCCTTATGTGTTAATTTTCTGTTGTGAATACTTTTCACTGTATCTATAAATTTTTATTGTTACGTTGCACAAAATGTGCCAAACTGAGACGGTCAAGAAATAAAAAACTATTTTTTTTATTTGCGATACATAGTAGTTGGCTGAATTTTTGTGTTTGGAAATGTTACTCTATTGTGTTTGAATTTCGAGGTCTATGAGTTTCCGCACATCTTAGTCGGTTGGATATGAGTATATAGGCCGTTTCTATATCACTGATTGTGAAAACAATAAAAAGTAGTTCAAAAGTTTTTCTGCTCCCGCTACAAAATGTGCCGGCTCATTGTATACGTGACCTCCCATATAACCTACAGTGCTACAAACTACATTTTCTTCCACAGGAAGTAAGTCACAGGCTCAGTGAACTACTGAAGTATGAAGGAGATGTGGAGGAGGATATGTGCCTGACATTCCAGGTATAAAATTATTATCATTAGTACAATACTGAAGAGTTTCCCGCCATAGCTGATAAGCGCACAACAACACGCTGACCTGCTTTGGCAGGTTAGCACTTCACACGTTGATCTTTTGAACGCGTTCTTTCAGCGAATTTTTCGAATGCGCAGCTGTGCTCTTAAACGGCTGAAAAATTTAATGCATTCTGATTTTTGTTTCACGCCAGATTTGAGGAGACGTTCGTAACTTCATTAGCGACACTTACTCAGCAAACTGATTCGATGGCTAGCATTTTAAGAATTAAGGTACACTACTGCACTTAATCATGACAAAGTTACAGAACATTCGAGTAATTTACTGAAAGGACGAATTGAAGTAAATAATATAATTTTGACGTCAGAACTGGCCTTGTACAATAAAGATGCGGTATAAAATGCTGGTCCGAATTTACAATTCACAGCTTTTTACAATGCACTGTTATGCTGCGTGCATCGAGAATCTTTAAAGCGAAATCTGTGAACCAAATATTGCCTGACTCGTCAAATATGATGAAAAGAAGATACATTGCTGCTGTATACAAAGTTGCCATTCTCACGTCGCTATCCACTGGTATTGAGAAATCAATTAAATAAGGACAAGACCAAAAAAGATTGAGTTGAGCGGAATTTCAGAAAAGTTCGCTGGCTTCGACCCTTTGGAACGAAGTGTAACCGTAAGCCTTAAATAAGCTCCAACTGAGATGACCAAGTATTAGACCCAGTTCCATACAGGGAAGCTTTTGTCCGCCGCCAGCGGATACTCTCGCTGCTTATGACATTTGCAACACAATCCAAAGTGACGCAACTAACGCTCCTCTCTGAAGTATAGAACAAGTAAAGCCTATTGGCCTTAGCTTAACTAGTGCTCACCGTGCCAATAATTTTGTTACTTACCGACAAAGTAGCCACCTGCATGTTCGCGGATAGGTTTGGTGAAATAAAATATTGCAATAGACGCAAAATAGCGTAGAAATTATGTTGTGGCCTCAGCTACTGATGAAATAAATTCGTAAATCCGATCAATTGGGTGCTGTAATTGATTGGCGTTTATGTCTGTATGTGGTTCACTCCCCATAAACGTCACTCCATAGTAAATAAAGGTAATGTATATGCTTTGTATACATTCACTTTAGGTGGCTTTATAAATCCTGGATCTGCTCTGGGAAGCTTGTCAAAAACCTTTAAAACATAGTTGGTTCGCATACCTACTAACGTTGCTTCGAACACACAATACTGTAAGTTTTTCAACTGCATGACTCAAAAGACTAGACGCATTGTTTGAAGAGCCGGTAAATTACACATCATTTTTTATAAAAAATTGAAGGTTTATTTTCTACCCTCATTTGTATTTCGTTCACTCATGGTTTCGGTAGGTGAGCTTGGAGGAACATGGAGAACCTCGCACTTTCAACCTCAAAGAAAATGGGGAGCAAATCCCTGTCACCAACAAAAACAGACAGGAGTTTGTGAACCTCTACCTGGACTGGATCCTGAACACTGCGATCTATGAACAGTTCCAAGCTTTCTACCTCGGCTTCCACACCGTCTGTGCCTCTAATGCCCTCATTGTAAGTCTACTTATTCACTTGTCTTCTGAACCATTCGAAGCAATCTACCTCAGGTTCTGTCTATCTCGTCTGTTGCTCTAATGCTCTTATTGACAGTATTGTAGACATTATATGATTTATTTGGAAAAATTACAAATCTTCTACCTCAGCTTGTACTCCGTTTGTGCCTCTATTGCTCTAGCTATTAGAACAGAAAATACGTAATGTACTACAAGCATGAGTGCAAAGGGTGAGTGAGAAGTAATGCATGAGCCTGTGAGATAAATACCAAATTGTCTTCGAAGTCTTCATCCATTTATAAGCTTAAAAACATAACACGTTCTCTTTTATTTTTACAGGTTGTTCAAGTTAAAGAACTGACTGATGAATCTGTATAAAGTGCATACCATCGTCTGTAGAACGGCACTTTTTATTCTAAACCTTCATAGTTCCAACCACTTAACTGCTTCTTCAAGTTTCCCACAGTCTGTAATGGAGTGGGGGATAAATGAAGAAAAATATTTCTTTTGACTGTTGACCTGTAGCATGCGCTAAATATTACAATTCCAAAGTATCGTACTGTAGGGAGGTAGTATACGGGGCTTAGAAATACAACATTCATTTTTATTTAGTTACGGACCATATGCGAAAAAAACTGTATTGATGCCATCCGGATTCTGACGCCCTATTTTGCTTGACAAAGTCTCATATTCTGATAATTTACGTTTAGACGTCCTTGTTACTTAGCTTAGCTGTGCTACTACTTTAAATTTCATTTGGTGCTATTCTAGATGTTGCGGCCAGAAGAAGTTGAAATGTTGGTGTGCGGCAGCCCCACCATAGACTTGGACGAGCTGAAGAAAGTGACCGAGTATGACGGCTACAACAGGGAGAGTAGCCGTAGCTTTCCGGAAACTGATACTGGTATTGGACCAAGTATATGCTTGTTCACTGTCGTAATGACCATTTTTATGTCTTATTACTAGAGCCCGGATTTTGTGGCACAATGCCATATTTGCCATAAACGCCATAAATGCCAAGAATGCCTGATACTTGTGGCATTGCCATAAACGCCATAGTCTCTATTCAGCAGAAAACAGTAAATTACGTGCTGTTAAGCTAGTTAAGGGGTTTTCATGGTTAAATTCTATTTTTCTTCATGTTTAAAGCTTGCACCGAGTCTACGCTTATCCTCCCGTTTACATGTATTGCTTTTTACCCTTTGATCCTAGGAACAGATAGAGAGCAAAATAAGACCAATCTCTCTGCTGTCTGTCCGTGTGTCTCCAATTTTTTTAGAAATCTTTTTAGTGCACTAAGACCTATTTACAAATTGGCAATAAGACCAGTAAGAATTGTTTGAGGAGTTAATTGCCAGAATTTTCGAAACAGCCCGTTAGTTCCAACATTGCGCAGCAGACCGGTGCGATTTTATCACTGTACCGAGAAGTGAAGGTTCATCATGCCTAATGTTAAGAGTCCTTGAGTGCCAAGCTTAACAAATTCGGCACGGAATTTCAACAGATGATACTCCCATTTTTTTGCAAGCCATGTAAAGCAACTGTGCATTCCGACAAGAGGTGCTTTGTTACGACGCACTGTAAGCGTGCAAAGCACAAGACAGCGGTTGCAAGTGCCTCTTCAGTACGGCAGGAAAACGATAGCTTGGTTGAGCCATCTACTTCAATGAATATTTAGTTTTTCTTCTGACCTCTGCAAAGTATTTGTGAGCGCTAAATCGCTATCTGGAAACTGGAAAATCGTCCGTGAAGACACATCTGGCAAAATTTACGAATGAAAACATTCCGAGTGGATCCACATTGAAGAAAAAGTACGTTCAAGCTTACTATGATACCACCATGAGTAGATTTCGAGAAAATGTTGGAGACAGACAGATTTGAGTCTCTGTTGCTGAAACTGAAGATGCCACCGGGCGTCAGATTGCCAATGTTAGTGCAGGTGTCTTGGATACCGAGAGCAAAAACAATTTCTATCTACTAAACTCATCAAAACTAGCAACAACAAAAAGCACCGCCATTGCGCGATATTTGGGAACGTTTGTTTTCTAGTTACCGATGCAGCTCCTTACGGGACGGAAGCTGCCGCTGATCTCAAAGTTCTCTATCCTTCTCCTAGAAAGCAAGTCGATAAGTATAAGTAGGGTTTTCCATTTTCACTGGCAGTCATCTATATTAATTTAGTATTTCTGTAAAAGTTAACTAAGCTCCTGCAATAAATGCCATATTTGCCAGTCTAAACTGCTATAAATGCCACTTTTATGTGCCACATTTTGTTGCCATATATGCAATTTTCACCGCCTTAAACGCCACATTTTTCGTGCCACAAAATCCGGGCTCTACTTATTACTCAGTGCTTCAATTTACAGAACGAGGTAAAAATTTGAGTGACATTCTTATGCAGTCTTTAATATATTGCCTATTTTTCTCATACATTTATGTGCTCTCTAACTTAGTGACACTGCAGCTATTCATTGCTATTGGTAATCAGTTATGCATGATTATTATTTGGTAATGTTGCTAATTTTGTTCAAACTTGGGGACTAAGTAGCGATCTATTTGTTTTTCGCTTGTGATTCTCCAAGTACCTTTATTTTCATTGATCGGCCGCTTTCACATTTAAATGACGCCTGTCATCACTCTGTCACGTTTCGAATTCTGATATTCCTACAGAAATGATTTTTATTGCCTAGTTACATTCTTGTAGGATATACAGTTACTTGACTCTCCTTACAAATAATAGCGTTTGCTTTTCTCCGAACTCTCAGACAATGCTCTATTTATTGAGGATAAAAATGAACACATTGATAAGACAGACACCACTCTTTACCCACAGCAAAGAGCATGCTTTTTGTTATCGAGACGCCAGACAATTTTTCCCCACGCCTTTGATATACTTCTTGGACTGACCTTGCAAAAACAACAAGAGTTTGCCGAACAGAAAATACTACTACGCAACAGAAGCCGGTATGCACTATCGTCTCTCACGACGATTTTGCGTTCTCGTAAGCTTTCCTGCGCGCGCCACCTCTAAAATAAACACTACCTAGGCAAACTCAACCACCCTTATCTAACCTTCTTACCTAACCTTCTAAATTAACCTAACCTAGCCCAACCTAACATAACCTAACCCAATCTAACCTCTCTAACCTTACCTAACGTTATCTAACGTTACCTAACGTTATCTAACGTTACCTAACATTACCTAACCTAACCCAACTTGATCAGCGATACAGCGGGCAGCGCGGCGCACCAACGTGAACGTCGCTCACGCGCACACGATCTGCGCACACCAATCGTCGTGAGAGTCGTTAGTGCTGCCGGGCCGCACACGCTCCAAATTCGCAGGATTTGAACGTTTGAAGAGTAACCAAAGTATTCTAAATTTTATGTCGCACATAACTTGTAGCTCTGTTGTGCATAGTAAAGATGGTTCTTGAGTTAAATATTACCCATTTACCCCCATTGACTTCATTGTTATCGATATTCAAGCTATCGAAAACATTTTATCCATATTTATTAACTCTAAGCAGGTTGCAAGACGCGCACTATTTATTTACAAACTCCATGATTGTTTGAGCGTCCTCAATATCGCCAGTGGTGCAATAAATTGACCAGCGTTGTCGATTCTAAATGGCCCTTCGCACTATATAATATAGATAAATTTCGTACTACATAATATAAAAATTCAAAAAGAGATAAACTGTTTTCAAAATCAGTATTTAATACTTAGCTAATATGTTGAGAATCAGCAATGTAAATCGATGATGTCAAGTATATTACGTCGTGGAATTGCTGTGAAACATATGTTGCGCTCGATTTTACATTTGTTAATGAGTTTTTCTAACGTTCTTGTTCTCTGCGCCATCCTCTAAGTTGAGATATCTTTAACACCTGTAACTTTTTCCAGTTACTGGAAACTATATTTTGAACGTACCTAAAATAATGAAAATCAAAGTTGCGTAATGAGCGTTTTCAAGCTTGAATATCGATAACAAAGAAGTCAGTAGGGTAAATGGGCAATATGTAACTCAAGAACCATCTTTTATATGTACGAGAGAGCGACGAGTTATGTACGATATAAAATTTAGAATACTTTGGTTACCCTTTGAATCTTCAAAATCCATCGAGTGTGGAGCGTGTGCAGCCGGGCCGCACTGTCGTCGTTCACGGTTAGGTTAGGTAAGGTTAGGTAAGGAGGTTAGGTTAGGTAAGAGTAGGTTAGGTTAGGCTAGGTTAGGTTAGCCTAGGTAGTGTATTTTAGTGGTGGCGCGCACAGGAAAGCTTACTTGAAAGCAAAATCGTCGTGAAGGACGATAGTGCAGCAGGGCCTTATCTTCAAGTTTTCTAAGAATCTTGGGTATTAAGATTATTCCAGGAAGGACTTTTTCAGGAAATATAAGGAAGAAATTGCAGGAGGTGACTACAGATTGCGTAGTTTATCTGATGAGAACGAATACAAAAAATTGGAAGCTCATGGCATCCGGGGAGACTATTTACGATGGATCAGAGCATGGCTTACGGGTCGGCAGCAGCGAGTCAAACTTGAAGGAGAGACGAGTGCCTGGACGCAA
>LQNS02278094.1:14662752-14679691 GCA_001587735.2 Parhyale hawaiensis
ATTTTATAAGGTGAGAGCACTAACAAATCGTCGAATTCTCACGGGTCACCCACGCTTCACGTTAGCGACGGAATGCGTCACGATAGACAGGGTTAAGCGGTGGATGTTAGTTCAGACGGTGAGGATTAAGTTAGAAGCGCTACCTCAATTTAAATAAGGTGAGTGAAAACATTCCCTAACCGTATGTGTCACGCTATTCTCTAATAGATAGAAGGAAATTAGAGTGTCCCGAGGTAGTCTTGGATACGACCCGGGAAAGGATCAAAGGAAGAAATAGTCAAGTTCGTATTTCAGCTTCTATGCGGCTCGCAGGTCTAGGGTGGACGCTTCACGGCCAGACTTGGGACATTTTCAACCTTGGTATGCGTGATACTGGTCCGAGGGTATTAAACAACAATTCCTTTGATTGTAGAATTTCCACAGGTTAATTTAGTATTAGATATGGGAAAATTCGGATGATACTGGACTGAGATATCACTGAAGAACATTGCTTCTGTTCTGTGGAATTTCTAAGGGGTTCCAGCTGCACCCACCTACAGCAGCCTAATCAGAAGGGTAGAAAGTAACGTACCCATTTTTTGTTAGACTGAATTCGTCAGGATGAAGTGATTGGCGTTATTTATGTGGTAGGTTAGATTAGAGGAGCTGTGTTAGGTTAGGTGCGTTATAGTAGCGCATTGCTTAGATTGCTACATCTTATAAAGTGGGAGCATTACCACCGGTCACGTTAGCTTATACGACTTAATTAAGCATGGATAGGCAAACATCGTTGAGTGGGAATGAGTTCGGCAGCGATAAGCAACGGAGCTAACTCAGACCGGGTGGGTTACGTTATAAGAGCAGCATTAGGTTAAACTGAGGTAAATTGCAATAGTGTAGCTTGGGTTGGTTCATTTTAGAAAGTACCTATAGTCTTTATTCAACCGTGGAATTCCACGGGTCCCGCTAATAGTGTATAATTCTAACATTCAACAGCTGGCCGCATCGCTTGCATTGCCACTCAACTATAGACACTCTGTGTTTTACCAAATGCATATACCGCAATTACGGATCTATGTGTCTGTGACTTCTGGCTGAGCCCATTGACCAGCTGCCATATATAATTAAACGTACAAATTTGTAGCTACGTGTAACCTTTGTTCTGCAGCCAAAATTATATACAGTGGATTTGAGGTTTAACCCCTCTGTGGAGCCCATTGCTCGCCTACCAGAACTACGTCAATATGTGTTTGTAATCCTCACTAAGACCCTTTGCTTTGCAACCTGCTCTAAAAAATGTAAATTTGAGTTTAACCCTTTTCATTCTCCAGCCAATTTCATGCATGCCAATTTCTGGATTCAAACAGCCTATTATATTCACTCTACGACCAAAATCATGTTAATAGGTAAATGTAGCCTCCATCAAACTCTTTGTTTTCCAAAAAACGTTATACCAATTTGTGGATTTCCTTGGCGATACTTTTTTGTTTTTCTATGAATATGAAATTTGTGGCTTTCACCACCGGGTAAACCATTTGTTCTGCATTTAACATCAGTTAAAGTTGTGGTTTTAACTCCTTGTGGTATCTCTTGTAGACATACTGCAGTGACATGAATTTGTAGCTTGAAGCCGATCGAAGCCCTTTCATCAGTTGCTAAAGTCATACCCTTTCTTCACAAACGTATAAAACACTATTGTTCAAAATTGTAGTTTAGAGAAATCATTCTAGAGAGACCGTAATGAGAGAAAATATTACCGCAAAAAGACGGATATTAATTATTCAGAATCATAATAATATTCCTTGGAGCAATAAATTTGATCGAGTCATTCTCGCATACTTTAAAATTAAACCTAAGCTAAGTAAGTAAATATAAATTTGAATGGCGGCAATTCTCGCTCGCCTCTTACATCAAATCCCCAAGATGACACTTTACAGTCTGTTCAAGTAGGCGATTAATATGCGTGGTAGCATTTTAGGTTACGTACGTATCAAATTGTGTCTATAGACTCAACCCATCATTTTATTAAAAACTAGAGCACTCTGAGAGCGCATACCTCCGCCAAGTGAGGCAACGGTAGCAAAAAATTCAAATTGGTTCTGAAACAATAATTTTCGTTGTATAAACTCCAAAATCTAATCATTTGTGCCTTTTTATATTAGTAACAGCTTGTTCAATTTTTTTGAAGATCCGTTCGTAACTTTTTTGAGTTATACTGTTAACAAACGTTATGACAAACATAAGTCAAACATACAAACGAACTGACCAATCTGCACCAAAATTTGATCATTTATGTCTTTTAACATTGCTAACAAACACTATAAATTTCATAAAGATCCAATCAGCATTTTTTGAGTTATTGTGCTAACAAGCATAAAATTAAAAACAGTGACAAACGAACGAACGAATCACTACCAAAATTTGGTCATATACTCTTTTTTATATACCTAACAACTCTTGTTAATTTTATCAAAATCCATTTATAAGTTTTTGATTTATGGCATAGAGAAAATTGAAGCAGACAAACAAACAAACGGCTGGACATATGTTTACCAAAAGTTAATCATCTGTTCCTCCTACCATACCTAACAATCCCTGTAAATTATACCCAAATCGGTTTATAACTTTTTGAGTTATCTTGGTGACAGACAGACAGACAAAGAGGCAGACAGACAAACACGACGAAAACATAACCTCCTTGGCGGAGGTAAAAAAAGACTGCGCCTTCTAGTCCATTAAGTACTCAGACTGCTAGCATTTGCGAGTAACTCATTCAATCACACACACCAAAGGTTTTTGGAGTACGATTATTGAACGAGTAAACTTGGTGATTAAGTTTCTGACATGCTCCAGTGTTGTAGTATCATGCATGTCGCTGGTTGGAGGTTTTGTATTGGTATGATTCCTTAAAGAACGTGCGTGTAATGCTGCAACTGCTGCTGCTCTTAGTATTATATAAAATGGTTTGAATGTTATTTGTACTCGTCAACTTGTGGGTGTTACCTTTCCTTTGTTTGTTTACGTGAATAAACTGCAAATATCGTTTTGGTTTTTGTATTGCCTGTTAGGTGATAAAGTCTGAAATCCTTTCATGCGAATGATCAAAATTTGCCAGATCAGAATGAAAATTTATCAAGTCGGATTGCTTATTATTGGGTTGTGCTAACGTGTTACAGTACTAATATATTGTTACATCTGTTAGTCATCTGTCAATAACATCTGTTATTGCATTGCAAAGTTAGTCAATTTAATATCTGATAAGTTAGAAGTACCTTCAAGCTACGTTTCAACTAGTTTTTCTCTAGACTGAACTGTTGAAGATGGATTTAATAAGCGCTGTGTATAACATCGATTGAACTAGAGCAATCTGCGAGCGCATAATTTTGCCATGTAAGGTATCATTGAAGAAAATTTCAAATTTGTCCTGAAACAGAATTTTAAATTTGTGCCCCTTAATGGTAATAACAGCTTTTGTAATTTTCTGGAATATCTGTCTCTAACTTTTCAAGTCATGTTCTGATAAACATTTTGACAAACATTTATCAAATACACAAACGGATAATCCAATCATCTTCAAAATTTGGTGATCAGTGCTTCTTCTTATTTCTAGCAATCCATGCAAATTTTATGGATATCCATCAATAAATTTTTAAGTGATGTTCTCATAAACATTTCGATAAACATCATCTGTTGCTCCAAACATGCCTAAAAATCCCTGTAAGTTGCGCAAAGGGCCATCACTGATTGAGTTATCTTGATTACAGACAGACAAACAAACGTACAGGCAAGTATAAAAACAACCAGAACATAACCTCCTCGGGGTAGGTCATAGCGATTATAATTTAGCTGGTATTTTTTAGTAACCCGATAGCTACGGCATATTACAATGCAACTTTAATATCAATTTGAAGGAAAAGAAAACCCTTCATTAGCTGTGCAATGATAATACGAATGGTTTTTTCTTTATTTACAGAACAACTTGAGTCGATTCATACGAGAAATAAGAAGCATGATCGACATCCGATCAGCCCATCATAGTTCACTTTGTTGCATTTACACCATTTGAAACAGTTTTAACTTTGTGAATCTAGGGAAATATTTTTAACTACCCTTTACTTTTCTTCATTCTAGATGCACAAACATTCATGTTCCCAGCAGACTCAGCTTTTCACTTCAGTAATTATTGGTGTAATGCAGAACATTTTGTATCAGGTAGATATAAGGGTTCCCTTCAACACCCTGCAGTTCCAGAACGGATATACTTCCCCATATGAATGATGCGCTTCAATACCCTGCTGTTCCGCATGTGCAATAACATATCGACAAGTAATCTACCAGTACCTACGGACCCACATTTCAAAAGTGAATATACACATGAATAAACGTTGTGCGGTGCATATAGAAGCGCCCTCGAGTACACTACTCTCCAAGTGTTTTCATGGTACACGTTGACAACAATTACGTGACAAAAGAAAAAGTGCCCTCTCTGCTGTTGAGCTGAAGTGCTTTTACATATCGACGAAAGGAATCTGGCAGATGTAGCGGTGCTCCTGAGAGCACTGCTCGTCGTTCCAGACGCCGTTGTGGAGCATCACGCAGCTCTGAGGTTGTGTCTTGCCTGCGTGGTAGTTGTTCGGCTGATCGTTGCCCCACTCTGTCTTCTCGCCGATCTCACTGCCTGCAATTTATAACATCACATTGGGTATGACTAACGCAGATGTGGCGGATACTTTTTCTTCGTTAGTTTTCAGATATATCTAGTTTCGGCGATCTGTAAACCTGCAAGGCGCGTACATTGGTAGCGGTAATGTAACGAATTACTGAACGTTGTGCCTGGATGCCGATTTTTGCCCTACTCTGCACCGTGTACACTGCCCTAGATTTCAAACAGTACTAGTTCTGCATAAATCTTGACGTCATTAGAACAGACAGCTGGCACTAAACGCACCAACAGACCCATTCTTAGGGATGGGGCCAAGCCCTAGGTCCCGGCCCTGTAGCTATCAATTATTACCGCCATGGCAGGATAGAAGAAAAATCATGTCTAAGGGAAAACCGCAGACAGGAGGGTAGCTGGGCATGCATGATTAGTTGCAATAGATTAGTGGGGGTTCTGAGACGTTCAGTTAGATGGGAAATGAAGATAATAATAAGAATGAAACAAAATTAATCATCTGTATAAAGAAGTTCGTAATTGTGTCGGGGAGGAATCCTGATTTTCACCTTTGCACATTCGCTGCAAATAGCTAGAAAAATACAGCTCGGCTATAGCAGTTTTTCGATCAAGTAAGAAGATATTCATCAAATTTATTCAAGTAGTGACGAGATAGCTTTAAAGGCAAACAAATCCATGATAGTCTCACTAAAAGAAAATAAAAACGAGTGAACAGCTTTAAAGTGAGGCAGTACAAATTGCTACCTTCCGCTAGAGCGGCAGGTTCAGCTGCCGTACGAAATGCGTCCTCTAAAATCGAGAATTAGTAAAAGTTTTTTAGGAAGAGAACCTGAAAAGTCATCATTACAGTATTTCACAATCTCACAAGAGCTAAATTTGCTAGGAAGGTGAAGACCAGCAGGGCAGTCCGAATCATCATGTATTTCATCATGTACTGCCCTCTTGGTCTTCACCTTCCTAGTGAACCTGCGATGCAGAAGACATTTGGATATAATTGAGCTAAAGTTACATACAGTGACGATGCTGCATATTCTGCAACAATCATTCAGTTGGATGATATCTAACCTACACGCGTCATAAATACAATACATATTTGACTGTATAGCACGCATGATACGTGTAATGGCGAGCCACATGCAGCTTCAGCTAGCTTTTTTATAATGCGTGTTACTCTAATAAATTAACTTACCGGTGCCGACTTGGTGAAGTAGATCGACGTATGCCTCACCAATAATGTCACTCTGTTTGCCCCTAGAGCTCATGATTAAAGACTTAATATATACAAAAAAGCAGAAAAAACACGAAGGTGGCTACTAATGAAACTATCACATATCTCGGTAGTAGCTGTCAAGAAAAGAAAATGCAGAAAAAATATAAAAAAACGATTAAAATAGAAACTTCAGGACTAAGTTCCATTATCAGCAAAGCTGACCTAAAGTGACCACAAAGATAAATTCCTTCCAATGCGCCAGACAGACATAGGCTTTAGGACTGAACTAGTGACCCGCGCTGTCACGACATGACGCAGAAAATTTGTTCTTCAGAGGAATTCCGTTTTCTTGTCTGTTGTCACTTCTGCAAAGGACCTCTCAAACGAAAGTTCCACATTCGTCCAATAAGCGCGTATATAGCGGTATAGGTATTATGTGTAGTCCAGGCTCTATAGGGCGGTGTCTGTGTACATTTCTCTTTCAAGGCTATACCATGCATTTTCCTATTCCATATGATGAGGACATTAAAAAAAGTTGGGTAGAACTTTCGCAACTGGTACATATTTGAGGGGGCGTAAAAGGCACAAAATTATCAATTGTGAACTGCTTCTTCTGAAACTTGCTCAGCATATGTATTTTTGAAAAAGGAACTTATTTTGTTTTTTTAGCTACTTTTTTTATTTAGGCCTTAGTTTTTGAGATACTGGGATTTCTATATAAATATGTATAATTTGAAAATTTCAAACGAATAGAACTCAATAAGTTTTCATGCTAGAATAAAAACAGCTCTATAGTTTTGTTAAAAATGTTTAAAGGATTGCAAAGCTGTTATTGTTTGTATTCTAGCATGAAAACTCATTGAGTTTCATTCGTTTGAAATTTCCAAAATATACATATTTATATAGAAATCCCATTATCTCAAAAATTAAGGCCTAAATAAAAAATTTGATGGAACAAAATATGTTTCTTTTTCAAAAATACATATGCTGAGCAAGTTTCAGAGCAAGGCCCCCTCAAAAATGTACTAGTTGCGAAAGTTCTACCCAACTTTTTTTTAATGTCCTCATCATATGGAGTATGAAAATACACGGTAGAGCCGTGAAAGAGAAATGTACACAGACACCTCCCTAGAGCCTGGACTTGTATGCATATCGCATCATGGTGTGCGATCGCGGAATAAAACCCCTAGCACTGTCTCGAACTGAGTGAATGATAGGAAGACGCCAGCTACTCCATACCGTCGAGCCAGAGGAAGGTCCGGTTGCCGTAGATGTCTGCCATGCCGATCCAATGGCGGTTTGACCTGGTCACTTGAGCGTTCACTGCCAGGTGATGTTGGGGATTCTGAAACCATAACATTTCTAACCAGTTACAGTTCACAATGCTCAGCGTTTGTTTGTTAATACAAACAGTAGTGACTAAAATATTAGGAACGGAAGTAAAGGTAAAGTAAAGTCAACTTGGACAACACCCTCACCCGGAAAACCCACATGCACTGGTTTGTGCTGCGGGTATACGTCGTGCATTTCAAATTGTATGATTTTCAAAAAATATATAAGTGCTTAGAACAAATGTGTGTGAATTACATTACATATAAGGAATTTACCTTTAATTAACTGTAAATAAAAACAAAACAAAATATGCCACCCATTTCTAGGTTCAATCGGTGATAAATCAGTAGAATTTGTATATATACAGTGACGTAAATATCTTGGAGCTGTCCTGGATGCTCCTCAGATTAGCTGCAGTGCAAGTATATCCCATGAGCAATAATATATTTGGTGTATGGTGTTCTAATCCAACTGAATTAAGGTCATTGTGCTGGACATCATAAACATTCTCCAAAAAATTCTCTAGTCATTCAGTGCATAATCTATTAAGTTGATGCAATTATCACGGCAGGATGTCCGTGTGATTCAATTACTTTTCACTGAAGGGGAGTGGGGGGGGGGGGGAGAGGCTGGAAAACTGAAGTTACGGAATCACTGTCCTATAGGGATAAGATGGCAGAAAGTCTTGTCGTGCGGAAACAGCCAACCTGTTTGCAGAGCGTGGCACGATGATCATCGCCGATTATACGATGGCGATAGTGTGAAGGCCATCACCATCGGAAAAACTACGATGTTACGATGGAACATCGCAAAAATCTATCGGCGATAGCGATGGTCCGATGGAAATTGTATCGAACAATCGGCGATGGCAATTATCTCCACTGGCGATGGTGTTATGAGGAGGAATTGTTCCATCGAAATGGCTGAACATCCTATCGGCGATGGCATACGATGGGCATCACCATCAATTGTACTTCCGATGCCGATGAAGTAATGAAATTAGGCTAAAACTACAGAAAAACAGCCTTATGAGTTTGAAACAATTTTTTAGTAACATGAAAACAAAAAGTGGGGTACAAATTATTTTGGTGGATTTTTTCAAGAGTCCAGTAATGACATATAGTATTTTTTTTTACATATTTACGGAAAATAAGGCATTCTAAGGCGTTTTTCATGAATAACGTTTTCTCCGCAAATGCTTAATTTTCGAGATAGTTGACTATAGAGTTCCCATTGTTTCTCAGTCACGCTCGCCATTACAGCCATGCTGACATTTACCTCTGTTGATCTACAAAGGTGCGACAATCGTACGTGGGTTCGAACACGTCCCATTAAGTTTTCATTAACTAATTGTGCAGTCGCGAGTTAATTGTGCAATTACGAGCTTATTCTAATGAAATATGAACGTAGGGTAGAAAAATAAAGTATTCTAAGAAGTTTTTCACGAATAACGTTTTCGTCCGAAACTTTGAAGTTCTGTTTATATACGTTTTTGGAACACGACCAGCTGGCCCACATTATTGGATCGCGTATTATGCAGCATTGTACTGCCGGCAGTGGTGGTGTTTGTTTCTTGCGTTGTATAATAATTTTACCAGTATTGGCGGTTTATATATAATAGTACGTTATTGTTAGCATATTTAAGTAGAATTAAGGCATTCTAAGACTTTTCAAGAACAGCGTTTTCATCACAAATGCTTACTTTTAGAGGTATTTGACTTTAAAGTTGCCATTGTTTGTTGTGTAAGAATTTAAGATGCGCCATTACGGCCGTGGCGAGGCATTAAGAACGAAACCTCGTAATAGCCTTTCGGAAGCAACGTTGCTCTTACTCATAAAGGTTAGGCAAGCAAAGACTGTTTCTGCCAATATCTTACAAGAAATATATATATATATAAAGTGTGAAGAGATGCCGTGCGAGTCGCAATGGCGAATCTTATTTTCTCTCATACGAAAACAATGGGAACTTTAAAGTGAAATATCTAGAATATTAAGCGTTTGCAGCGGAAACGTAATTCATAAAAAACGTCTTAGAATGCTTTATTTTGCCTAAATATGCCAACAGAAATACTAAATGTCATAACTCTGTCTGATGAGGAATTTAAAGTGAAGTACAAAGATTATGCATTAAGTCAGTATTAGTAGTTAACATTAACAGTTGTTATCCGTTCCAGGAGAAATAATTTTGTACCTTGCGACTTGTATTAGATACTGAACTGTTGTGTTGGAAACTGAAATGACTTTTAGGACCTTCTAGCAGTGTGACTCATAAGTGAACACATCACTTTCAAGAGCCACGTTCTCTATTCCTAGGTAGTTTGTATTTGCTTGTGTGTAAATTTGAGTGCTGTTATTCTTATTCTTAATGATCACCACGATCAATTTTAAATGTTTTGGTCTTCAGAGAACAATAAAGGTGTAAAGGTGTAACTGACCTCTTCGGAAAATGACCGTGTATTTCAATACATTCCCCAGATCTAACAATGTCAATTACTATCAAGGTTTTGAAAGGTCATTAGATTTGGAGCATATTAGCTATTAGGCAAATAATAATTAATTTTATAAAGCAGGTTTTAATTAACCCTAATAACCTGGGCTTTACATTTCGCACGTTTTATCATGTAGGAATAGTATTACTGGTGTAAAAATCGCACACAGTGCAAAGTTATGAGAGATGCTGCTTCTATTCGATGTCTGTGATTTGAGATCTTTGTATTTTTAAAATGCGTTAATGCGATGGTCCACCGCCGATTGTGACGCCCTACTATGGCCACTGCCGATGGTTCTTTCATCGTCGCTCATCGCCATTGAAAATTGGCGATTTTTCGTTCCGATGGCGATGGAGCGATGGTATTGCATTCTCCATCGTAAGTACAATGGCAATTGCCGTCGTACCATCGATTTCGACATCGTAACATCTTACCATAATCGGAGATGCCGAGTTCTGTTTGTTTGCCTTGCTATAGATGAAGATGTCTGATGTACCTAGCGCTGTGCAGTAGCATAGGCGTTCAATTTTGGTTTCTTCCCACGTCAAAACGTTACTCGCTCTGAGCACAGGAAATACACAATGAGTAAAAGATAAACTAAGGAAACCTTTCCCTTTACACTAAATGGGATAGATTATAAAAGATTTGGTAATAGAGTCTGAGTAATCCGATAAAGAAAAGGTTAGGCAAGGTTAGGTTCTACTCATAGCGGCACCAGATGTTCTCTAGGGCAGTACCACGAAAAGGACAGAAAAATCGAAAGTTTCATTGAATAAGTTTTCTGCCGCTAAGCGCACGCTAGTGTAGAGAAGGTGTCCAGAATGGAAAGCTCACTCTTCTAAAGAGAAAGTGTCAACGAATAAAACTTAGCCTAATGAACAGAAAGTATTAAGACTATGACGCTCCAAAACACAAGAGGAAAGTTTTTTCCTCCCGCCAGGAGAGTGTCAATGACATGAAAACCCCCTTGACGGGGAAAAATATCAAGGATATGAAACTCACCCTCACCTCCCTGAGGAAGGCGTCATAAGAATATGAAACTTATACTTACCCTCGTGAAGAGAAGTCGGCCACCTTCCATTCGACAGGCTTCGGCTGCGGCTGAGAAATTCCGTTTCGTATCGTGGGCCCGGAAGGCAAAGCTGCACATGTACTTGTAGCCGTCCGGCACTGTTGTGGTAGGAAGTACCATTTACGTACATGTTCCAAACTAGAGTCCTTGGTCTCTACAACAACCATCTAAAGTAAATAAGTTAAAACTACTAAATTTGTTTTATCGTGTGCACAGAGGAGTCGAACCGTTATATTACAGGAGAAACGCTCTACTTATTTCTGAACTTTCACTTCAACGAGTTGATATTGACTACTTAAATACCAACATGCACGGTAAATTCAGGACGACGAGCGCACGGGGAAAGTCCGTGTGCACCACAAAAATCATTACAAAATTTCTTCGATTACGGTATTCTTCACTCTTTAAGTCGAGCCTTCGATTGCGTGGTATATGTATCTGCTGCCGAGGCCACACTAGGTGACTGCACTCTAAACTTGATAAGCGTACATCCCGGTTCGTCTCCATATACAGTGAAAGTGGCAACATGGATCCGGTTGTGCAGCAGCGCCCGCTCCCGTCTAAACGGATGAAAGCCCGTTCCATTATGAATACGACGTTCATTTTATCATGAGGCTAACCCCGGTAACACCCACTAGAGTTAGCGCTGCTCGTACGCTATACTAGCTCTCTGCAGAATTATTACAAAGTACAGTGATAAACTTAACCACGCATAATTGTCCTTGGAGCTCCAGCCGAAGAGAAGAGTTACTCTGAAGCGTCATCGTACCACCTAGATTCTGCGTAAGATCCGAACGTTATATAGTTCCTCCTGCTATCTAATTTAATATGTACTCGAGAGATGAGTTACTGACTCATCTTGCTGGGGCACATAAAGTGGTGGCCAGTATGGGGATCAAACCCACGACATTCCCGTTATCAGCACGACGTGCATGCGAGCTGATTGTCTACTCCGTAAGTTGAGTGTACAGCTGCACCTAGGGGCCTTGCCATACTCAGAAGGTTTGCTGAAATACTAATCATCAAGTAAGTTGGAAGCGAAACTGCTAAGATTGCTCTGGCATTCATATGGTTAATTCCTATTCAAATTTTCAGCTCCTTTGCAAGGGGGGATAAAAAATTTCCAAAAAGCATCAATTACTTTATGTTAGGTTATTAATTATAAAAACTGATGGGGAAACGACAAGAAACGCATCGTTTGTTGACTCTTTGTTTTCCAGTAATTGAGGGGTGACGCCAGTGGCCAAGACCCATATGCAAAAGATTTTACAGTCAGCGGATTTGTACCTCCTTAATTATTAAAATAATGATGAGATTTCTAAAGCTGGGCAGCAATCCGTCAACGCCTTTAACTTTTTTATTTTAGCAATAACAATGTCCAATTGACTGTAGCCCTATACCTACTCCTTTACTGCCAGTGTGCCTGTATCTGTTGCATGAACCACTGTGAGTGGGTTTCCCAGGGGAGGGTGCTGTCAGTTGACTTTACCTTTACGTATTGAAATAAAGCAGGCGCAGATGAAACGAGTGTTGGCTTAGACGACCGAAGGATTTCCGGCTACAAGTATTTCCAAAAAGTGATTGCGGAGCCCAGAACCATAATCATAGAGTAACAGGAAAACCGAGCCGATCGGAATTGTCGATAAACTGACTCGGAGTATTACAGTGTTTGATAATGGAGACTTATGCTAACTTTATTTCATTGACAGTGATTAAGGGCATGTTCGATTGGGCGCCGAAATTAAGCTTTCGAGGCTTGACTTTTTGTGAACTTCAGTCAAGTTCTTTGGTTATGCCACTTTGAATTGTGTTGCAAGCAATGCGATTACATTAACCCTGTTGAAAACTTCATTTTACGAAACAAAATGAAATTTCTGGAAGTCCCAGGGGTAGCCGATTAATGGTCAATGCCTCAAACTCAATTCATGGGGTCGAAAAGACGCACCTGCCTGAAGTTTCGGACACGTCAAGTATCCAAGGCCTAATTTTGGCATCCAATCGAACACTCCCTAAGTTGTACAGGGTCTAAGAGCATTTGAGTTTTTATTGATGAATGATATTCTTATAGTTTATTCCACGATTAAATTTTACGTTTTCTGTTATAAGAATAACGTTATACATTTAGGGAACGTACAAAATATTTTATGCGCTGTATTTAGTACAGTATTGGCAGTTTTCTACAGTTTGACGCCCTACGTTTGGATAATATTTTGCCCAGGGGTTGCTTTAATTACATTTTTAAGTGGCACTTTCTATATTAAAAAATAAAAAAAATTGACAGATCCGCTAAAGAGCTACGACAATATTATCTTTTTACATTGCACTTCATTGATGACCTCTACAGTTACAGTCAAGGTAGTAACATTTACCTTTCCAAATGACACCGTACTGGGGGGCCCTGGAGTTCAGTACGCGCAGGTACATTCGCGCTGATCCTTCCTGCACCACGTCTTCTCTGACACAGTCCAGTAGCGCGCACTGGCCCACAGCTGAGCCTGCTAGCGCCGTCTACAAAAAAGATGAACAACTTACTGGTCCAGAGTTTTCCTGTATTGGTGGTCTAGTTACCTCTCTCGCTCCATGGCTATATACAGTATACATATATATATATATACTTATTTGGGTAGATTACACCAAGCTATCTAGATAAATATAAACCTAGGCATGCACTGAGAACAAAGCAGTGAAATCTTATTGATGTATCGAGATTGAACTACAAGGGTAAAGTAACAGTGTAGGTTTGGATACTTAAGTGGTGAAATGAGTTTTTAAGACGCATATTTCCCTAAAACTTTTTCAATATTGCTTCTAGTTACAAAAAATTTAAATTTTTGGGAGGAAATAACTTTAGGGCACTAAGGTAAAGGTAAAGTCAACTTGATCGTGCCCAAACTGGGAAATCCGCACGCACTGGTTTGTGCTGTAGATGTAGGCCTACAGGCCCCAGTGGAGAATACGGCTACAGTCGACCGAAGATCGTTTAGAGGTTTTACGCCAGTAGCAGAAGGCTCCATGCGACAATCTGCCCCCTCCCGACCCTTCTTATTGCTGGTTAAGGTCAGTAAACCCCCAGCAGGGTACAGATTGGATGTTGATTGATCACATCATGCACCGCGAAGAACTTGCCTAGCTGGGAATGAGGCGCGAACCAGCAGCTTTGACAGTCAATGCTAGAAGCTTCAGGCTGCTGCTACTGCTACTGCTTCTACAAATAAAGTCAATTGACACAATTCCACAGCACAATTGGAACAAACAAGAAGTGTGGTACAAACAATTCACCTAAATCACACTGGAATAGCTTTGAGCCTCTTTGGTAGCTCTTTTAGAATTAATTACAGACTTATCCAGAAAGCCTAGCTTATAATGTACAATACAAGCAGCTCTATATTTGAGCGTGTCCAACCGAGTGGCAAAAACTGTTCTTAGAGAGAGCAAACGAAGTAGTAACATACACTGAAGAAGTAACGTACAAGAAGTACTGAATCGCACGGGGATGCTGCCACACCAGAACAACGCCCAGTCGGAAATAATGGTTGTGATTATAGTAGAACCACTATGATTATGGTCGAGATATTTGGTTGTGTATTATCGAAATATCCTCCACATTCAACCATTTATTGGGTACATTATGGTAGATATGTCACAACGTTCAACCATATAATTTCCAACCATACATACCCAATTACAACCATTAAGGTTTTAACTGCATAACCATGATCTACCATAGTGAACCTTAAGAAACACCATTCACGACCAAAATCAACTGTGTTCAGCGAATGATACAACTATATTCTACCAAGATCAACTTTTTTAAATGTTGATATATTATGCGCTGGATGTCTGTTTGGTTTGCTGATGATTAATTGCTTATTAAAAAAAAAAATACATATATAAGTGCGTGTTAACGCACGTTTATATACAATTTCTTTAACTCTAATTAAGTCGGTAAAGAGCTATGCTACACAGTTCAGAAGGAGTCACAGGTGGATTGATGAATTTTTGCCGTACCCGTTATCAGGGTATGTAAGCCTAAATTAATAATGAAACTTGACATTGTTTTGCATAAGACTAATAAGAATAATTTGTTGGTGAAACTTTACAGATATAAACTGAATGAATACAAATATAGATGGTAATATTTGATTAAAGATTGCAATACTGTTTAAGAAGGGATACAATAAATAAATTGGAATGATGGGTAACTACGCTTAAGTGGTAAAGCTAGTAAAATCGGAAAATAATAGATAAAAATACCGTCAAGGAGGTTAGTGTCTATACATACCTTGTAACGTTTTGCAATTCATTGACAGGAAAGAAAAAACAGAAAATGTGCACATTCTTTGCACTATAATATCAATTTTTAGATGTTTCGCATTACTTTGGTCGATTATGTTGTGAATTTTAGCCATATTATAATCCATGGCAAGCCATACATATTCCTCCACAAATAATGGGAGGAATTTCACTCATGATGGTACGTAGGGAAATCCGTTGATAAGCTACCATCGTTATGCTCTAGCATATGCTCTACCATATATAGTCTTCGAACATCCATGTACTACCATCTGCCATATATAGTCTCATACATCCATGTACTACCATTGACCTTCGTTTCCCGAAAAACCTTAAACAACCAATATTGCCTCCACCAACATCAACTTAAATATACTAAAATCAACGTCATATTTTGGTCGACATATCTAGTTTCATCATTCATAGTCGACTTTAATCTCTCATACATCACTATAATCACAAGTTCACAACCAATATTTCCGACTGGACGGTGATTGTACACCGGCAGTGGCAAATTAGGACTGAGCAAAAAGAACAGAATAAAGTTTACTTGCAAGAATAAGAGCAGAAGAAAAGAAAAAAGAAGCATAGTAGGCACGAAAAACAGACGTCGCGAAAATTTTGCTTATGGTTTCTTTGGCGTGGAACCGCCTACAACAGAATGGGCAAAGCTAATCGACCAAGCAGTACACGGAACCGGGAGGAACATAGAGGTACCTATTCACAATGCAGGATGCTACCTAAAGGTCTGGGTTTTCAGCAAATAGTTCTTAACAGTCTGTTCAAACTCTCGCATAAAGGAAATTTCCCTAGTAGTAGTGGGTAACTCATTCCATATTCCAATGACTTTATACAAAAAACTGCGCTGACTGACGGTCGTGCAACAAAAATAAAAGTTGTCAATTGGCTGTGCGACATCATATGTACACATAAAATAGTTGTGTGCAGTCTGAGGCTCTTCAGCCTTATGCAGGATGTATTGATGGCTGCCTTGTGCAACAGTGAAAATGTTAAGGAGATAGAAATGCTTATAACGTTATCGAAACTCAGTGGGCTGTAGTCATTTTTTTTTTTTTTTTTTTTTGCTGCATTCTACTGAAGTGTTAATTAATGATGACATTTTTAGTGTCCTGAACTTAATTTCCGCATCGAAAGCTTAAACCGTAACTAGTGCCGTGCAAAATAAAGTGGTGGCAATAATGATAGCACATTTTGAAATTTTGTAATAAGTTTAAATATACTATATCAATATAGTCGAAATTTTAACTGAATAATGTTACTTTAAGTAGTTACCGATTCCTTATAATCATTATTGTATTCGTTGTCTTTTCAAATTTTACCACGAAAAGAATAGTTTGTGGGTGCAAATCAGGTGGAAATAAAGATAACACATATGGAAAAAATTGTAGTTGAGAAAACAATGAATGCAAACAACATAATTATTAATATTTACAAGCGTTCCATTTTATTGCAACACCTGTACACATCGGTTATTCATAGAATTAATTAAATTAGCGAGCATTTCTTCAGGGATAGACACACAGCATTCATTTATGGTCTGTCACAAGCTTTCTTTATCTAGAAATTGTCTCCCATTGGCGTAAACATGCCGTGAGAGTATCCCCCAAAGATTCTCAACTGGGTTTACATCGGGTGACTTAGCAGGCCAAGCTAAAGTGGCGATATTATGGGCATTAAGCCAATTTGTGGTCAACCTCGCTGTGTGAATGGCGACATTATCCTGAGGGAACACCGATTCTTGCTGATGTTTACGAGTTTGAAATGGGAGAAGACTAGTTTCTAAGACCTCTGTGTACTTCTGAGCATTCTGTCTACCTTCCATCATCACCAAATTCGCCTTGCCCTTGATGGAGAGAGCTCCCCAGATC
>LQNS02278094.1:14680090-14701874 GCA_001587735.2 Parhyale hawaiensis
CAAAGTGGGGAGCAACTGTCCAGTATGGCGACTCCTGTTTGTTTTGATATTCTTCTTCTCTAATCTGGATGTAGTAACGCGGAAATGTAATTTTTTCCAAGTTGTTCTATCTTTATTTCCACCCAAATTCCAACACAAATTTATACTTTCCATCATAAAAGCTTAATCAAACAGTTTATAATGAAACTATGATAAGAAATACGTAACTATTTGAAATAAGGTTTTTATGTCAAAATTTCACATGATATGGCGTAGTATTTTTTTAAGTTATCGAAAAATTCTCAATTGTGCTATCATTATTGCCACCACTTTATAACCTACCGAAAATTTTAGTTCTTATAAACTTAATATTACAGGACCTGCAATATTGTACCGTACATTTTACGAAAATTGGGTTGATCTTGCAGTAGTAGAGTATTTAAAAACTTGATAAAAATAGGCAGAGCTCTAAACTTACTTCAGACAATAAACCCCATCAGATTCACCACTCTTAAGGCCGTACTATCGGGTAGTTAGGCATGAACCCCTCAGATGCCCCCTGTTTCGGCCGTACTGTCGGGTAGTTAGGCATAAACCCCTTATAATATCGGGCAAGATGGGTAAGGCGTAGGCCTGGTTTGCCTAATATCCACAAAAACAGATGTCATTTTCGTTTTACGCACCCTTCAATTATGCTAGAAATCACTTTCTTATCCTATTACTCGGGTGGGGAATAATACGAGTATTAACCCTTATTTCTAGTACTTTATACTGTACCAAGCGTATTTTGTTCGCAAGTAATATTATATTTCAATACAGTATTCTTACCTCAGCCAGTTGTTCCTTAGGAAGCCACGTGAAGCCGATGCAAGGTGGAAATTTTCGGTCTGCGCATTTCCGACCACATTCGGCTATGGTGGCTGAAGCCAGAGCCACAGCCGTGTCACTTGGGGTCACA
Organism: Parhyale hawaiensis; assembly: GCA_001587735.2. Classification (NCBI taxonomy): domain Eukaryota; kingdom Metazoa; phylum Arthropoda; class Malacostraca; order Amphipoda; family Hyalidae; genus Parhyale; species Parhyale hawaiensis. Next base: position 14,681,028 of record LQNS02278094.1, read on the forward strand.
CTGCCTACAAGACCGTATGACGTGACCCCCGAGGCCACGGGAAATGGTCTTTCCTTCGGCACAAAAGCCACGAGGAGCTGTGGCCACAACACCATCCACAGCAACGCGCTGCATGCTTTTCCGTCAACTGTGGCAGGATAGACGTAGCATGATGACGGTAATAATGTAATAGAGACCACGTCAGCATCAGTTCTAGCTCATTGGACTTCTAAACCTGAGCTGGGTAAGTGACCTATTTCAGTTACGCCAAGAATGTGTACCGGCAGCAAGTCTTTCACTCGTTGCCAGAGGAGGGCACTAGTTCTAGGCCAAGAGGAGCAGAATATATATACATAGTCTACCAAGTCTTTTCTCAATACGACACCATAGCCAGGGCTATTTGCGGTTGACTGCTGTCGTACCTTCCCCTGGGCCCTAATGGGAATTTACCCATTTACCTGCGGCACAACCAGTAGATGTGGGTTTCCTAGTTGGAGTGAGCGGTCAAGGGGATTTATTCTAGACAAAAGCGTTTCTCACCCCCCCTCCCCGACAGAGCGTTGACCGAACAAACGCCCCAAAACGCCCGCCTTCTGTAGAAACATCCCGGTTTGCAATGTCATCTTAAAGATTTGCATCATTGCAAATATAACTGAACTGACTATCTGGAAGTATGGGGTTTAAAGTGTGTACAGACTGTAAATTTGTGCTCATCAATAACGCCTCTCAGCATACAGCCCTATAACTTCCAGGTGGGTCTCACCATCTTCGCGCTCACCGCCTGAACCCTTAGATGCCCACTGTGCCGAGTCGGTCAAAATGAAGATAGCGTAATTCCTGCATGGGTTATCTTCTTAAAAGACTTCTCTATTTGAAAATATGTGCTGATAACACACAAACACCATGCAGACAGCTACTGGACGATTATACTTAGTTGTGTCCTTAAGTATCCTAACATCTTACTCTTTAGCATCTTAATTTACGTCATCTGTTTCTTAGGCGTAGCACGCCATTGGGCACTTGACTAGATGGTCTTAACGAACAAAACATTATTGCTTTTCACAAAGAATAAAAATATATATTTGAACTGAGAGCTGTCTGTTTGTGTAAGTTTCAAACAAACGAGCCCCAAGGTTACTCAGCGGTCTTGGGCCCGCGTTATTATGAACAAGAAATGCAATGCAATTTCTGTTGACAACATCAAGCAGTTGGACTTTAATAAGGTTAGAGAGACTCATCCCAATAACTTAATTTCTTTAATTGATATAATACAGAGTACATATCGCCTTTATACAGTGGCCACGCAACAGTATGAGCTCTCATCTTAACTTCTCTTATACAAATAGTTACGAGTTTTACACTGCACAGTATCACTAAGCTGCTGAAACAATGAGCATGGATCAACGGTGGAATAAATTATGTTTTGAACAGTACAATGACCAAAATATCAGGTAAAATTTGGTGCCTAATTTGTGTGCTCCATTCGCTCAACAAGAGTATAAACATATAATGAATGCACTGAACAGTGTTGTATGGAATAATTATGGTGGCGCTGTGAACTACACCCATTGCCACGCAATTAGCTGAAAAAACTTCTAAACATAAATTATACATTATTGTTTGGAAAGGCCTAATACTTTTAAAATATATATTGGAGTTATTGAATTAAAGCTCATTCTCAGTTATGTCCGCCTTATTCAAAATTATTTTAATTTTATAAACGTTATAGTATTTTGTTCATTATTTAGGTGTACCACGGTATTAGCGTAATTCCACAAAATGATGTTAAAGGAAAATTCAGTCTTGAAAAGTATTAGAAAACTATTACGTGGATAATGAAATTATTGATGGACAAAAACATTCATGATACGAAACTAAATAATGAAAACATATTTTAATGCTACACCCAGAAATGAGTTTTTGTTTTGTCCACAGTGTCTGTTAATTTTTACCTCCGCAAAGAAGGATCTGTTTTCGTCGAGTTTGTCTGTTATTCTGTCTGTCTCCAAGATAACTCAAAAAGTTGTGGACGAATTTCAACGAAAGTTGCATGGCTTGTTAAGTATGTTACGAGGAACAGACGCTTAACTTTTGGTGAACATTCGTTCATCCGTATATTTGCTTGACTGCTTCGGTTTTCTTGATGCTATAACTCAAAAAGTTATAGATGGATTTTTATGAAATTTACTTTTTGAGTTCTTATGTATATCACGACAAGTAAATGCCCTCATTTTTATGATCTTTTTTATTTTTTGTTTGTCACTGTTTTTAAGCTTATGCTTGTTAGCACAATTACTCAAAAAGTTATGACTGGTTCTTTTTGAAATTTACAGGAGTTGTTAGTAATGTTAAAAGACATAAATGATTAAATTTTGGTGATGATCGGTTGGTGTGTTTGAGAGTGACTAATGTTAGTCAGAATGTTTGTTACCAGCATAACTCAAAAAGTAAGAACAGATCTTCAAGAAAATTACTGAAGCTGTTAATAGTGTTATTGTTGAGTTACCTCCAAGAGGGCAGAGTTTGAACACCACCCTCTCTGCCCACATGGAAGAAATAGTGATGGCGTTTCATCCTGCAGGCCCTGGCCCACGTTACCACCAAGTGGGGTCGCGCCCCAATCGGATCATAGTCCTGAAGGGACCAAAAAGGGGAGGGTATGAGTGAAGAGCAGTGGGCCACGCCGTACCCACACGACAGGACGCCCTTCCTCCCACGTTCTCCAGCAACCCCCAACCCACCCGACTCGATGTGGCCGGGGGGAGCCGAACAGTATGGCACGCCCCACCCAAAGGCCGCCGGAGACAGAGAAAGAAAGCAAGCGCGGACGCTCCCCACCGCGTGGACCCGGCACCACACTGCATCCCCCCTTGCTGCATTTCAAGGAATTGCGGCCAATGCAGCAAGTGAGGTACCGCTGCAGGTCAAATTCTCAAGGAAAGTGGTCATTAAGCAACTAGTAACGTTTGCTCTAGGCCACTGGAGGTGAGAGTGTTAAAGGCACAAATGGTTAGACTTGGTGTTGATACAAATGGAGTATGGTTTCAGAACCAGTTTGAATTTTTCGTTACTGTTGCCTCGCTTAGCGAAAGTATGCGCTCTCAGAGTGCTCTAGTTTTACTTGAAATCAAGGGATTTCGATTACAGTCGACTTAATCGCTTTCCATGTCATTTTTGGGCTTGCATTGCTTGCCATCTTTGTAAAGTGCTTGCTTTAGAATTCCAAATGATTCTCGATAGGGTTCAAATCGAGTGAAAATAGAGGCCACACCACAAACTGTTATCAGTGAAACCCATCGATGACAGAAAAGCTTGCATTGTTTTGCAGTGAGAGACAGAACGAAGCTCACAGGTAGTCACTGTTTTTTACAGTCCTCAGTGCGAATGAGTTTTCTAGGCGATTGCTTTGCTAAATATCACTTCACAGTGTCAACATAGCTGCCAATAGAGCGTGCTGTCACTTCGGGAAGAATTCCATAAGCCGTATTTTACCCCATGGCTCAGTACGATTATTGACTCAACCCATTCTAACGAAATCTTCAACAGCTATTTTCGTGACATCTGCAATTCACAATACATACTTGCAATATCTCATCAAGGAAGACACCGACCACAACGGAGACTGGTGAAAAATATTACCATTAGAGCAGGACTTTAATAAAAATTTAACAAAAACTTAAAAATGTTAATACACCTGAACGCTAAATTAATTAGTAAGCCTAATAGCGTTACATGGGGTGCATAGAAGTCAAAATCTCAGGATTGCTAACGGTTCGACTGAAAATTATCTATCGTTATGATAGTTTCTCGCAAGGAATACGTTTGAAAATGCACAAGCTGTTGATGCTGATGCTCGACATAATGTGTACGACTCCATGTAATTTTATTATCATTAATTCTCTTTACTGTGCTTTTTACTTTAAATAACTCAGGCTTGCAAATTAATGACAGTCATTGGCCGATATTTAGCGGGTTTTTCTTAACATGAAACTTACCTAATGACATCAGGGCGACGTTATAATTAGGAACCAATTTTTTGAAGAACCTGTCACTGGTAAAGTTCCCACTAAAGTGGAATGTGCTTACAATAGTGTGGCAAAGTCGCGTGACCCAAGACTATTATGTCATGTTTACCTTTGCGATGACGCACTCGGGTTTAGCCTTAGCGTGCGGCCTCGACTGCAATTCCGAGCGAAACTCTCCAATGAAGAAACGTAGGGCAGTGTCCAGTGTTGACATGCGTGCTGAACATCAAGAAAGTTATCTTGGCTGACCAAACTGAGGAATACATACTCTTCCTAGTAGCAGGGAGCTATGTTTATTCGCGTGTGCTAACGCTGATGTTGCTCTTGTAATTGGTCTGACGATAGTTGATTGCGCAGCGATTACCCTGGAGGTCAGGGTGTCGGATCAACTTTTGTTTTGTTTTTGTTTACCGAAGAAGCTTCTCTATAGTGCCGCTTGCAAATCCACAAAAGAAATATTTTGTGAGCTTTTAGTATGTTTCAAAATTATGCATTCAATTCACAATTTTGGTAATGCGAAATATGGGAGCAGCAGGCGAAGAAATATTGCAGAAAATGCGAAGCTCAAGAAGAATAAACCGCCCAGCGTGGCAACAATAAATCGGGAGATAAGAGAAATGTCAGAAGAGGCTGCTGCTGACTCTAACGAAGAAGAAAGATGATGAAGAAAAAAAAAAACGAATAGAGGCTGAAGGGCAGATAGAATTAAGTAGCAAGATCCTAAGTAAAATGTAACTTAGAACGTATTCAAAACCCTCGTCTAGACCGAAATGGTCCGATGAAGGGGTTCCCAACAAAGGGTGCTGGTGCTCTCTATGTCGGGAGATTTTTTTTTTACCACAGGGTGCGACATCTTACTTTACTTCAAAGTCCTTCAAAAATTAACTACATTCGTTGCAAAACTATAAAAGTCAGTTTTCATCATCATATGGCTTAATTATTTTGTATAGGGTGCAAGAATACATTAGATGTTCTCAAGGGGTAGCAGGCATTGAAAAGGTTGAGAGCTATTGGTCTAATGTAATTACATTCAACTGGTTCGAAACATTTTGAACATTTGATTCACAACTCTGATCAAGCTTAAGGTATCAACAGTTACTAATTTATGTTGAGAGATGTTTGTGTAGCACTTTCTATTGGACAGAGAAATTAAGTCTTTGCTTCTTAACTTGTCCGTAATTTCCGACAGGTGCCCCGGCTTCGACCCGTTGACTAAGGTTTCAGGCGCTGACTCCAAATCGATTACCTATTAGACTCCCAAGAACTCAGTCTCACTCCGTAACGTGGAGCGTTCAGTCGGCTGAACATAATCGGGTTGCGGCTACGGTCGAGTTCACACGTCATTCATATCGACGTGTTAACTCATACACTTATCCGACTGAGGTACTGTGCCCTAGAAATAGCAGAAGAGTGTACTGTTTTCTTACTCAGTTTAATTTCACTTCAGATTTGAACTGAGGTGACGGTAAGGATTTTAATAACTTTTTGTGGCGTACATAAAGTTGTGCTGACAACGACGCTACAATACCGGACGAGTGGATGAGCGAACGCGTTGAGATGAATGACGTGTGAACTCGGCCTAACACCTGCTGCACTATTCAAAGTGACGAAGCCGAAGTTCCGCTTTGTATTGCCAGACAAATCAAGGTAAAAATGGGTCTTTCTTAAAACTCCTTTATTTAGAAACGTATGTGTAGGACATTTAGGTAATGGCGAATGTATTACGTCTGAACGGTTAAATATTTCGCCTTGCACCGCCAGACACTTTATGATATTATATACATATGTCTCATCGAATATAAGCACTCTGAATACACTGATTTATTGTTGTTGTTGTTATCTGTAGCTTTCTCTTTATCTCCGGCAAATTGTAAACTTTTTGCCTCGAAGTGAAAAATATAAATTATATTGAATAAAGAATTGACACGGTTTATTATACCAGTACGACTTCATGTAAATTCAAAGCGTATTCAACCTCATACGTTGGAATGCAGTCCGGCTTGCTACTAAGTTTAGCCAATCGTATATACATTGACAGTTAAACATTATTGCTGTAAAAATCCAAACTTCTCTTGCTATATGTTGAGGCCTCTTTATTCGGTCGGTGCGACTTTTCTGCGCAACTCGCTCTTGGGAGTTTGCTGCGCAACTCGACTTGGGAGTTTGCTGCGCAACTCGCTCATGGGAGTTTGCTGCGCAACTCGCTTATGAGCATAGTTTATCTACAAAAGATAGTTGTGTCAAATTTGGGTGTATGCGCTGCCCTCGATCCTAAATTTCCAGGTTTGTGACGTCAAAATTATGTCACGCCACAGTGGAAATAGCAAAGATTCCTCGCTGAAACAGTGGCGTGACGTAATTGTGACGTCACAAACCTGAAAATTTTGGTGCATAGCGCATACACTCAAATTAGACACAACTATCTTCTGTTAAGGAACTGCGCTTATGAGACTTCGCTATGCAACTCGCTTTTGAGACCGTGCTGCAGGAGCGGCTCTTGCGATAAATGGTCAGATATTTCAGTCTCGTCAAGTTATTAGCGTAATTTCTAACTAGGCTTAGTTTTAGCCAACAATATTTTCTTACTTAGCATAACAAAACTGTAGTCACAAATGCAGAATACGGTATCGGCCTTAAGAATGGTCCACACTACAGCAGAAATGTTTTCTTGATGTTGCGTTTTAACCGACCGTAGCGAATTTCACTTGGCATATCAGAACTTTGTCGTCTGCCCAAGTTTCCAACGTGACGGATATTTTGCGCAGTTTAGGTTGCAAATAAAGCTAGCCGGGCTCAAGCTACAGTATGATGATATGTTCTACGCACACAGTACAAAATATACATAGCGTCTTAATTCATTGCTACTTTCTTGTAAACAGTGGAGAAGTGCACAGCTTTTTGAGTTAGATGTAATTAGCTCCAATTCTGAAGGAGTATCTTAAACTTCACCAGCGACATTTGCTAAGCAAACTGACACCGCGGCTAACATTTTATCACCGTTCCTGGTAGGCACAAAGTTGCATTTGAGCATAATAGAGTATCATGTGTATATATCAGGTCGGTGCGAAAGTACTTGCCGATTGAAAAGTTTATATTAAGAATGAAAAACTGTGAGGTTTTGAAAAATTTTATTCATAACAATAGTTTCCCTTGCACTTTAGAACTTGATTCCATCTGCCTTATAAATGCTTTGCTTGTAAAATACTATAGGTTTTGATGTAAAGTATCCATCTAACTCATTTTCAGTCTCTTCTCGTTGTCAATCTAAGGCCATCTAAAAGGTTTTGAAGTCTTCGTATATAACATGTGATAATGCGAGGGAGCAAGGTCAGGAGAATATGGTGGATGGACAAAACTTCCGAAAAAATTCTCCTGAGAAAGCTTTAGTCAGCAGCGCTGTGGGTGGGCGAACATCCATGACGGGAGATGACTCAATTTCTGTAGAGTAGAGAACGTCCCTTTTGGATCAAAGCAGCTTTCAAACGGCGAAGTTGATAAAGAGATTAGCGCTAATGGTTTGACTGTTGTCAAAAAGTTCGCAGTGGTTAACCTCTATGAAACTGGTAGAGTACGGCGTGTCTAATGTGCACGTTAGAAGGGATGAACATGTGTGGCGAATATTGCACAAAAATATGAACGGTGCTTCAATAATCTGAAAGAAAAAGTTATAACTTACCCGTGGTGTTACATCTAAGTATATTATAAGAATAAGCACAATATAAATAAATTTAAATTATTCCATATCCTCTCTTATAAATCGGCAAATCGCCAAAAACTTTTGTATCAAACTGATACTTTACAGGTGAGCTCACTCGACAGCCCTTTGAACGCGTTCTCTCCGCTAATCGTCTGAATAGTTTCCTTGGCTACACAATCACGGGAGTGGGCTCACCCCCCCCCCCCCAAAAAAAAAAGAGGAAATGCTAGCCGACAAATCAGTCGGCAGAGGCCGCTTTGAGAGAGTAGGTAAAAGTATTGTCCCTGCAATGCAGTGGTCCCGCCAATAGCGGGGTGAGGAGAGGTAGGCTTAAGCCTCTAATAAAGAGTCAAATTTTTCTCAGCTAACCGCCCCCCCCCTTCATTTTGCTGACATATAGGAAACATTTCACAGATATCCATTCTCAATCAGTTAAGTTTTACCCATAATTTGTCGATCCCTAAGCAAAATACGTTAATAGCTGCATCATAGTATATATAGCTTCCTTGGTTAAAGATGCCTCAGCAAAGCACTCCTCACTGCATACTACCGAGCGTTGCGAACCCAGCCCAGCAGATGCTGGGAGGTTCTCGCGTTCTACAAAATCGCACAGACGCATTTAGTACCCCCATACTGTAGTGTGGACAGGGCTTTAGTCGATTGCACGAATTTTTTCTCGTCGGTTGGTATGCGACTGTCGGCTCCCAAATGCCATGCTACATATATGATCTGATTTCTTCGTGACGAGTCTTCTAGCAGTAGGCAGCCGACATCGGTTTTAATACGAAAGTGCCATTTCATGGTAGTTATCCAAAGCAATTCACTAGTTATCCAACATACAATATCGTGATAGTCATCCCGTGTTACTCTTACCCGTCTATGAATACGCCGAGCAATGCAAATTATCAGCGCTATCGAAGGAAAGAGTAACGATTGCACGCTCTTCACAACACACGCTGTGAGTTCACACGCTTTGTGGAACCGTCTAGGGGCCATCATACCACTGCTGTACCGGCGCTGTGCACACGATGTTCGGAGCAACTGCAATAGTCGGTAAGTGTCAAAGAACTTCAAAAGTTGTGACTCGTTGTACAATTGCTGCGTGAAATAGATCCCCCGAAAATGACACACATTTTAAAAAGTGGTGAATATTATAATTTGGAAGGTATAAAGTTACATACTGACTAGTGTCTACTTAACACGTTCGCTTCTTCAGCTACAGGGCCGTGCCAGAAGAGAATGTACGATAATTTTCAATAATTTTAGTTTAACAGCCGCTACAATGTGTTTTACATTAGAAAAATGTAATATTTATTTGTGTATGAAAACTTGTTTTTTGTTTACAAAATCTTTTTTTTTTTTACTTTTTCGAAGCTGCTTCTCAGTTTGAAACTCTTTTTTCTATCTCCCTTCGGCTTTTTGTGTTTCTATTACTGCTATTCCATTTGTTTACCCGACTATTCCCTCCGTATTTATAATTCTTTGCGTTGCGTTGTCTCTTTAACTTTTGTGTTGTTCTTGCTCTCCTCTATTTTTTAGTTTTCTTCTGTTTTGACGTGCACTGATCAAGCTCAGCTAAAACAGTAAACATGGATATTCCGAAGCCATTTCACACACCCCAGTTACTGCAGGTGCCACGAGGCGTTCCCCCACCTAACTCAAACTGTTCAATCCATCACCGTGGACAGTCCACCTTCATTATAGTATGACTAGCACTATTTATTTCTCGATATTTTGCGTCGTTAGACGATAAGCCCTCCTAGGCATGACCAAAGTTACCGTACGTTATCTTGAGGTCTGCCCTGAGTAGGCGTCCATGTACGTATTTGAATTAATTCATAAATTAAATAGTTATCTGATGCTGGGCGTTTTCTCTCCGCTTCAGTTAACCATTTAATTTAGGATTTAATCCAGCAATACAATTGATGGATATCAGTAGATTAGATAGGTGGCAGTAGACGAACCAATAGGCCCGTTTCCAAACAGACACCAGAACTTACGTCCCGGCCCTCTATGAGCTATTGTCAATATGTTAGTAGGATATAGAGGACTGGGGAAACGAGAAGAGAAAAAAAGGAAGAAGTAAAAAAAGAAGGGGGAGAAGAAACTTAGCCAAAGAGATGATCGTGAATGCACTCACGCATGATCGATAGCCGCTGATATGCGGAGCTTAAAGATGTAGATTGAGCGGAAGTGAGAAGAAGACGGATTAAGATGGCTTGGGAAGCTTTGGCGGTTAAGAGCTTGCGACTCGTGGAGGAGGGGTTCTTAGCCGTGGAAGATGTCTCTCCCAATGTATGTCGATACGATTTTTAAATGAGTTGCCTGACTCCGCAACAACAACGTCGGAAGGGAGTCGATTCTAAATGGTGACTATGAAATAGGGAAAGAACTGCTGGTTGTTCTTCGAGCTTTATGCTGAGTTTTTGACCGTTGTTTCGCAAGCGATCATTAAGGTCTCTTTCAAAGATTCCAGTTGTGGGTACGTCGTTGAAGCCATTCACGTTCTTGAATGTTTCTATTAGTTGCCTGCAGTCCTGGATTCCTGGCTGATATTCGAGCCCCTTCCCCGTCCCGGGTCACGCTGATGCGCCGCCCGAACTTCAGTTCAGCGCAGCGCTGCTAGATCGCCTGGATCGGCAGGTGCGCAGTCGATATTCTCCACATGCGCAGAGCAGTTACCCAAGTTTCTGTGACGAGACGCATATGCAGTTCCAGAGAGACCACAGCTAGTACGCGATAAGAGATCCCGGGATAGACATTAAAAAAATAGAATCAGAAAAATATTTGTAGGTCAACATGTCCGACTAATAAATTCACTTTCCGGCAGTTCCCAGGAAGAAACAGTAGATCTTATTACGAGCAAAATTCTGTCGCGTTTGACCAGCACTACCTGCATTGGGAATACCTACATAGTTCTTATAAAACTGTAAAATACTCCATGACAGAGATAACACATTGCACCTCTGTTGTGGAAGTAGCAATCGATTACATGCGCATATAAAATGAGAAATCTCTATGAGAGAGAATATTGAGCTTACTGATGCCGTTAATGGGCGAGTAACCAGCTAAAGAAACTCACTTGACTGAGCAGAACATCTTAACATAAAGCACTGCAGTGTATTATTCTTTGTAGAACCCAAAGTTAGTTAGGTGCTTAGGATTAGGTGATGGTAAAGACTGACTTCTGTAACCCTTGGCCAACCAGAAGGACAGATCCGTTGACCTCTTTTGTGTTCCCTCTCTACTACGGTGGTGCCAACACTTGCTATACTCACGTCGTGCCTTCGAGACAATTAAATTAATTTGGCTCACTTCTTCACGAAAACAACATAAAATAACTAAATGAATTTACACACACATATGTTACAACAAACACATGATATTTTTTTTGATTGATGCCATAAAATTCGAATTTTCCGTACTATAGTAAGATTCTCACGGCGTACCGTTTGAGTACCAATTCCTTTTAAGCCCTCTCTCTAGTACACGAAAAATGCAGTCACTGGTATCCAGACACCTAATTTCGCACTTGCCATTTATCTAAAACGATATTCCTAATTTTTTGACAGGTCTTGTGATCGCAACTGCCGCTGCTGCGGTGGATGTGGCTTACAACGAAGACGGTAAGTTTTTCTTTTTAACAATGTTACACTTAAAACTGCCGTACTGTGACTTTTCAGTCTGCTAAAAGATACAGCACAAGGCGATGCAGGATGATAACGCAGATTCCTTTCCCCCTCCTCCCCTGAGCAAGCATTGAGGAAGAACTTAGTCTGTAGTAATACGTGGAGCGGCTTTGCAATGCAAACATATCAGGTGGAATGAAAGTACTGGCATCTTTTAGAATTGGGATTTTCGTGAGTTATTAAGGAATTATTCATCGTGAGCTTCTCGAAGACAATCAAACAATAATTTCTATGCTGTACAGCCAGCAGCTAACCCGGTTAAAGAAATTTTGCAAGAAAAACCACTGTTGGTAGACAGAAAAGGTGCGATTTTCCGCCATGACTATGCCAGACTCCACACTTCAGAGCCGCTAAAAATCTCATAGTTGAATTTGGTTGGGAAATATTGATTCACCCTCCATATTCTCTCGATCTTGCCCCAACACATTGTCATCTCTTTAAAAACTTGCAGAACCACTTATCAGGGCAACGGTTTACTTCACGAAAAGAGGTTGATTTGAAGCTGGCTTTCTTTTTTGCGTCAAACAAAAAAAAAATCCATGAAGATGATATTAAAATGCTTATGAGGAGATGGGAAGAGGCCATTGATATAAATGGTGATTATGCTGATGATTAAAAAAAGTTGTATTTTGCTCAAGTTTTATTTTCATTTTGAAGCAATAAAAGGGACAGAACTTTCGTCCTAACCTGATACAAGTATGTTGGTTACATAGTAGCAATATTGGGAGGGACTCAAGCCCCCCCATACCCTTTTGATGCCGCCACCGCTACCCCCACCCCCCAAAAAAAGAAAAATTCAGACACATTCGAGACGCTACTGACATGAAGGTTATTTAGTTTGGAAATGTTCCACCAGCCCTCTTAATTTAAACCGACAATAGAACTGCATGGAAGTAAATGCGCCATGGAGATAACTCACAGTTAGATCAACGCATGGATGATAATCGCAACGCGTAGTTTGTGTGGCATTGCAATACGCTGCATGTACCACATCGAAAAACCTTCCTTGTACATGACCAATATAAAGTAGTAGCAGATAAAGTAAATAGAGCAGTTGTTTGACCGGGGCAGTGCGATATCCTATCTACACGTTAGTCTTTCAGCACATTCACTTATTCACTCGTCCGATTGTTTTGTAGCGTCGTTGTCCGCACAATTTTGTGTACCCCATCAGAGTTATTAAAATATTGAGCCTCAGATCAGTTTCCCCTGTATGTAGCACTATAGGAAAGTTACGGATGTCTCTTCAAATTTGGAGTGAAATAAAACTCAGACAACAGTGCAATTTTCTGCTGCTTCTATCTATGGCACAGTAACCCATTCGAACCAGTGAATGAGGAAACACGTTGAAAACACTAAGGTGTAGTAGATCTGTCACTGGCTGCCTTGGTTAAGTGGAAACAGAATGTGAAAAGTTAAACATTTATTCCTGTCTACACTAACAATATAACCCTTCCTTCCTTAACTGGCTAATTACGGGAATAACTTTGGAAGTTAAGCCTTTCCTGCCTACGTTAACTTACCTCTACTTTACGTTTAGAATGTACAGCGCAATTTGTAACGTCCATGTGTACGACTACACGCAGGTACTGTAAGTAAGAAAGGATCAACCAGAAGCTTGTCTCCCGGTCCCTCAGTACAGTTCTGCAACGAAACGAAAGCGAGCACGTATAGGCAGCAGTATCCGGTGCATCCACAATGTCTGTTGGGTTATCACGGTCGGTCCGATCACACTCTTGCCGCTTGAAGTTGTGTTATAGCTATTGGCCGGCAGTGGGTTTTCACGAAGAATCTAGTTTTGCATACGCATCCATTTCTGGGAACCTAGCTTCCTGTAAGATCCACAGTTCTGTGCCTGGTAGCTTAACGCATTAAGAAATTAATATATCAATTTCAAGTTGAGAAAGTTAGGCAGCATGCGGTAATAGATTTCAGATTTCAAATGCCGTGTTTGGTTTCATCTGCTGTGCCACGGGACTTGGTATCGACTGAAGTTTAGATGTAAAATCCTGATTTCGACCGCAGCACACCGCAGTGAAGCAGCATAGGCTACATAATATGTGTGTCCGTGCTATCCAGTAACGTCTGTTCGAGGTTCAGTGCTTGTTGTCGCCGGTTGTGGTTTTCACCAAGGCCTACAATTTTTTTCCTGCATAGGAAAATAAGCATATTCCTCACCGTAAAAGTGGGAAAAATGCACTTCAAAATCTTATGGCGCTGAAGTCCGAAAAAATATATACTAATTTCTGGCATCAACTAACAAACACGAGGGTGCGATGAAGAAATACAGGCCATGAGTAACAATTACTTGCTGAGAGTAAATGAATGGATAAATTAGATTTTAAATTTAGCTACAAGAATTATTTCTTCCATTTAATAGTCTATGTATGTTCTTGCTCTGGCCAGTTTTACCTGCCTTTCTTTAAAATATTTTCTTCCTCAAAATAAGCGAGAGGCTGGCCCTCCCCATGGGTCAAGACAATCAATGCAGTACGCCTTTTTAATGCTCTATAGTTCCCGTAACTAGTTATTGGTATTTAAGAACAGAACAACAACTTGATCTAATTGTTAGCCACTATTAATTTATGACAATTTTAAATGAAGCATTACACGCTTTGGCACTATTAATATAATTAAACATAAATACCTGCAGCTTCTTCTGCCAGATGTACGATAATACTATAGCTGCCTTTCAGGATATCCGGAATTATTATTCTTATTATTATAATTTTTCAGCTAACCGATAATGAGGTACATGTGTGACTAAAGATGCTATGGATTTGCACAAAGATGGCAAGTCATGCTAAGCTTGCCTGGAACGTCAGAGAGGAGCGTTCGTTTCGCTGCTTTGGGTAGTATTGCAAGTGATGTTCACCGCCCGATATCGCTTGACATAGTAGAGATCTCCATTTTGTGAAGCAGGAATGAGTTTCCATCCATTTCAAGGATTTAACCCTCGAAATGCAATCCAGAGCCAGCAAATCATAGAGGGCCGGGACATAGCTCATAGAGTAAGTGAGTCCTGGTGTTTCTTTGGGAATAGACTTGTTGGTTGGTCTATTGCCGCCTATCTAATCTAATCTAATCTAGTGGCAGGAGTTGCGCACCAGCCAAAGTTCATTAGCTTAACATGTGATTGAAATTTTTGAAAACGACATATTTCATCACCTTTTCCCATGCATTTGTTACGTGCAGGTTTGAAAATATCATGCGAGGCACCATTCACTCTGGTGTACAAAGATGGACCAGCAGGAGAAGGGGTACAGCCGACGTGCATATACCCCGACAGAGCAGACGGGCCTGTCACCGTCGAGGCGGCAAAGCTAATATGCTCTAATCACAACGGTTGGCTCGCTGAGCCAGAGGGATACTTGCACCATGCGGTCTACGAACTTATCTACGCGATGGGTGAGTTATTTCTTCTTCCGGCTAAGTCATGGGTGGGCAAATTTTTGACTCAAGGGCCACATGGACTTATAAAAATTGACAGACGGGTTGGGCCAGCACCCGATGCATACATATGAAGCATAAATAGAAAAGAAAAAGAAATACAGTGCTCATACATCCACTCTTAGGGGGAACAGTGTTGTTGGTCTCTTTTTCTCTTTAGTGCATCAAAGTCTGGTATCAGCTTTGTTGTGGCAAGTCTGAGAGCCCAAAATCTTGGCGGGCTGGATTATGTTAAATAAAGTGCGTTAAGAGTAGAATTGCTGTGATTATTGGTAAAAGAAAGCAAGTTAGGTACGATCTTCTTTCCTCTTATCCTCCCTCCGCTATGCATAAGACTTGATTGCTCAGCATTTTGGCGCAGTGATGACGTTTTAGCTGCAGCTGAAGGGTTTCTTGAGTCCCAAAATAAAAAAGTTCCTCTTCACCGGGATGAATGCGCTTTAGTACCTTTTCAGAAATTGCTTAGCCCTTGCGGGGGGCTATGTTGAAAATTAAATTATGAGAAATCTTTATCTCTTTTATTTTTTCGGATATTGAGAATTTCTCATACTCCCCTCGTATACCTATATTCTGCCCGAAAGGTCAGCAAACTTTATATTCTTCTGTTGTTGCTTTGTTCAGCTATATGCTTCAGCCTTCCAGCCTCCAAAGCCATGTTATACCAAAGCCATTCCTCTGACTCACAACTTGGTACGCGACGATTCTCTCCTGCACAGGCTCACACCAAAACTCTCGTACATGCATTTTTTTCAATATCGTGCTAAAAAAAGCTTTCAAAAACTCCAATGCAATATTGCAATATGTACATATGTGCAGCCAGTCAGCCAGGCTTCAGCCTCGCCGAAAATTTGAGCGCAGAGGCTTTTCGCTCTCTCCTCCTATGAAATCTCCTTGTGCTCAGCCAAGAAAGTTTAATATACGGAAGTTTCAACTGCTATGGAGATTTCAAGCTAAAAATCCATGAAGGCTGACGCTTTTATTGGGTGTACAGATGACTGGGAGCCTGTGATTGGTGGGAAGGGAGCAGCTATGTAAGAACAGAAAATTCACTGCAGCCAGTATGGCAAAATAAGACTGTGTTCCCTCCTTGTATTAAACCTCCTTGGGCTCAGTGCTCCGTCGCCTGTTATTGTGGGATGTTATGCTGTGCTGCAGGTACAGTTCGCTTGTGCGTAGGAGCCAGCTGAGAAGCAATCATGCGAATGGCGCTAAACCGATTGCTTTCCAATTTTGTACAAATCTCATACCTCACATCCACCCACTGAACTTTTGAAGAGCTGAATAATGTTTGTAAGTAATTAACCTGCTATCTGTGTGCCGCTGATGTACTGTCAGTCGTCATTTAAATACATCGAAAGCAATTGTATGGCTGTGTATAAATAAACAGTAATTATCAGAAAAATTCACGAAACGTGTCGGTCCTTTTTTCTGATAATAAAAATTTCGGTTAACAATATTTGTTGTCATTGGTTATTTCATATTGATTTAAAAAAAAAAAATAAATGTTCCTTACCATATTTATTTTATTTAACGTTGTTTATCGAAATTTACTCTGCTTAGCAGTGAACAAAAAGTAAAAAATGCTTATTCCCATTATTTCTCATTACGTCTTTAAATGAAATCTCCGGTGAGATGAGACAAATATTATGAAAAAAACTTCATTACAAAAATAATACAAACCTTTCATTTTTACCTGCAGTATGTTTTCTAAAAAAATCAGAGTCTGATAAGCTGTATTTATTTATGCTTGCGGAATGTTTACCCCATTAATAGCATTAAATTAGATTATTCTTAAACTACAGCTTGTGATTGCGACGACCCTTTACATATGAAAGTAGAAATCAACAATGAGTGGCAAACATTTTCAATCGCTAACAATGTCACCTTACAATTTATAGGCTATGAGGAAGAAGAATTCTGGATTGGCGGCAGCGACGAAGCAGTCGAAGGATAGTAAGTATACAGTTAACTTGTTGTTAATGCTTAGGAAACGCTTTATTTATTTCATTTTGTAGGACGCTATAGCAACTGCTCACGTGCAAGAGATTCTAAATTGCCAGCAGTGGCCGAGCAGCATCAACTCTAAAATTTTGCTCATTCCATTCATCCCCACATTTATGCTTATGTTGCACGTCATTCCCTTCCTACGTCTACACTTTACGCATTTAGTATAGGTGAGAAACACTGAATAATTGATGTACTGAATATGGTTCCTACAGAGGTCATAGATTTCCTGTGTGACGTAAGATATGGCTTCGTTTGTTGTAGGCAAAAAGAAGATTTGGGTATAGATGAAAATGAAAGCTTAAACCTTCCGGAATTTCCCCAATATCTCCGCTAGTTATAACAAAGTTAGAAAAACTTGAAGGTGAATATATAAAAACGAAATCAGATTAAATTGGATAGTGTTGTAAAATGCAAAATTACATTTAAAACATCAGATTAAGTTAAAGACTGCATAATGCGGCTAGGGATTTCTAGATACAGATAGATAAGGTTAGGAGAGATAATAACGTTCAATGGGATAAGATGTATCTACATATAGTTGACTTTAGGTCAATAAAATTTTATTGAATGGAGTACGATTTAGTTTATTAGAATAGTTAGGTAAAGCTAGAGCTCGAAAAAAATGCTGACTTAGGTTACATATAACTAGATTCAATTAGATACAACTATAAACAGGTAGACATGATGTTAAAGTAGTCGAATTTTCCTAAAATAAACGAGAAGGTTGACAAAAAGTAACTAAAACTAGAGCACTCTGAGAGCGCATACCTTCGCCAAATAAAGCCTATATTAACGGAAATTTAAAATTGGTTCTGAAACTATTACTTCCTTTTCATTATCACCGAAATCCGGTCATTTTTGCCTTTTGACAGCAATAACACGTTTTATATATATTTTTAAAGATCCGTCCATCCGTCCATAACTTCTTAAGTTATGTTCTGACAAACATTTTGACAAACAGTAATGAAGCACACAAACGAACAAACCGATCGTCACCAAAATTTGGTCATTTGAGGTTTAAAAATTTGTAACAATTGCTGCAAATTAGATAGGCTATAGATTCGTTAATGACTTTTTGAGTTGTGTAGCTGACAAACAGTCTGAAAACATTAGTGAAACACACAGATAGATCAGCCGATAATCACGAAGATTTCATCATTTATGTCTTTTAACATTTCTAGCAATTCCTGTAAATTTCATAGAGATCCGTTCGCAACTTTTTGACTTATTTTGTTAACAGAAAAAGAGAACTCAAACAGTGACAAACAAACGAACGAACAAATGATTTTAAAATTTGAGCAATTACTCTTCGTGATATACCCAACAACTCATGTCAATTCAATAAAAATCAGTCCATAACTTTTTGAATCATCATGTTAAACTAAGAAAAGAGAAAAACAAACGATTGAGCGGAATTTTCACCAAATTTTAATCATCTGTCTTTCTTAATATGCCTAATAATCCCTGTAAATTTCGTGAAGATCAGTCCGTAGCTTTTTGAGCTATCATGGTGGCAAACAAACAAATAGACCAACAATCAGAGAAATGAAAAATAGACAGACAAGCTCGTACAGAAACATTTACTCCTTGGCGGAGGTAATCATGACGTTTCGGATATTCCTCCTATCAGAGAACTGAAGTTTCACTGTTAACCTATCTTAGTAAAAAAATTCTTTATTTCTTTGATAGCTAGTGTAGAGCAGAGATGTTGTCAGCGGAAATCTACATTGTAAGTGAATGAAGTGCTTGCTGCCTGGAGGATCCGGATGTTAGTTCCTGGACAGTAAGAGGAGTTACGGTTAGCTGTCGATTGTAAGAAGTGGATCAGCCGAGGTCGGAGTGTTAAGGCTAGGGTTTATTCTTTGGATGTAGAGGGACTCTACGGTTGTGAATTCGATTGGGTTAGAAAGGTACATGATCTAGAAGTCTTTCTTGCTTGAGAGAACCATAATTGGTTTACAATTAGCGCTCGCAACTAGACTCAAAGTTTGGAAAAATTTAAATCAGCTCATGCTATTGATGTATCTAGGGCGATGTGAGCCAATTGAACATCTCCGAAGTTTCGTATGGAGCAATTGGATTGGTGATGTATTGTAAATAAGAAAAATTTCCTTTCATGGAAATGTTTTAAGTTTACTCATGCTGTCGTATTTTATTACCTAGCTGGATTTGGGAGCGAACAGGAGCACAAATGCCAATGAACACTCCCCACTGGCAGTCGTGCGACCCCAGCCAGCCTTTGCCCAATGACCGAAACTCCAACTACGCGTGCATATGGGAGCCTAACTTCTACTTCTTCAGCTGCACCAACGGCATCAGCATCCTGGCCTTGTGTCAGAAAGATGTGACGGTTCTGTGAGCAGCAGCGGGTGGGATGGAAGCATCCTAAGTGATGGGGAGCATCGTGGAGTCAAGGGCAGAGGAGCATCCTGGAGTGAGGAAGAGCATGGGAACCAGTGGTCGTGGATGGGTACTAATGTGAAAGTGCTGCAGAGTTTCGTCCAGGGATTCTATAGTTCTTCCATAACCTAGAGGCCGGATTCTAACATCAGTTTGCCGCTGTGTCAAAAGATGTCCTACAATTCGCGAAAGAATTACAAAGAGCCCAGTACAGAACTGTGATGCACCACTACTTTAATAGCCACGAGCTTCCCATAATCGAGAGGAGAAGAAAGATTAGGTGTGATGGGGAATGTCGGGAGTAGACGCAAGTGATGAGTCGAGAGCGAAATTATATAGAAGTAATAATAAATAGACGTTATCATGTGATAAGAAGTACTAATGAAGATAAGAAAAAAGAGGAAGATGAGTGAGTGATGCGGAAGTTCAAAAGTGATGAGATGCTTAAAAGAGGAGTCAAAGGTTTAAAAGTACCAGATGTACTAAGAATGGTGGGGTGGATCAGAGGTGATGAGAGGGATCATCAGTATGAAGCGCTCTACAAAACTACTGTTATGTACTGTCATGAGACTAACAATGGGTTCAGGGAGACACACAGGGAGTGCAGCCCAATGTTTGTCTGGGTTCAACTGAGGAGTTGCATCGAGCTCTGTCTCTGTGGGTGTTGGATGGCTTGTAGCTACTTGGTTACCATTTTTTAAGTTTAACAAATATTTTCTTGGTATAACCATAAGATAACTTGAATAATAAACTGACTTAAACTTTTATCAGTAATTAATGCGAATTTACTTTACTGCATGAGAACTATTTTTTTTTTGTACAATTTGATACAGCTGCTCCAGTAGGGCTCTTCCTGTGATACTCAGGTAAATATATTCTGGACCTCACTTTTGTTACCCTGCCATTCTTTCTCTTACGAAGTCATGAAACCAAATTGCTGCATAAGTTCCAGAGTGAATAAAATTTGTGATACGTATGCATCTTCAGGAATACAATAAGAATATTAAATTTTTATCTGTTTGTTAATTTATCCTTCATCAGCAACTCCCCGAACTCCACCATACACCACGTCCTCTAGCTTGACTACCCGCTGACTTTTTGTTGCCTTTCATGAACCCATTAGCTATTACTTGAATATAATTTAAATAAATAATGCTTCTAAAGCATACGCATTCGCAATAACTGAAGAGAGAAATGATTCTAAGCGCATTTTTAAGCAAAGAACTCGGGAAAAACTTGAACTTGTTATTATCATAGAAAGCAAGAAATTTCTCTAATTGTGGCAACAACATAACTGCAACAAGGTTCATGAATCAAAGGCTCAGTGCATCGTCAGCTCTGCCTCCTTTGTCTTCACACACATGCGCACTTGAAGGTTTACCTAGCTACTGTCGCCTGTTGGTTTCGCCACATATCGGTATGGAATGATGTTCGAACCCGCGGGGATCGCTCTCATGTTTACCCAGATGGCAAATTTTTCAGAAAATTAGATCGCCAGCAAATCCTGGTGTTGAGGGCTGATAAACTGTCGAACAGCGTAAATCTCGACTGCCCCAGGCACCAATATTGCAATCAGTTTCTGGGGCTGCCAAAATTTCTG
>LQNS02278094.1:14720646-14732381 GCA_001587735.2 Parhyale hawaiensis
GTTTACAAAGTGAGGTTTTATGCGGTTTCAATGCATCATTTAGCAGTGCTCGTTATTTTAAACTCAAGTTCGCTGCAAAAGTTGGAAAAAACATTGCTCAATGAAGGGTCTGGCCTACATGTTGGTTGGGAGGGAGAGACTGCAGTCTTTCAACATTTGTTAACAGTGCTGAATCTGTTTAACGTGTTCTAATGGATCAAAAGATATAAATTTGAAATTAGATTCGATGTTTCAAAATACGGATCGAGTTAAGTAGATGAAGCTATATATCTAAACTTAATTTTCGACGAAATGGTCAGCTGCAAAGCCTACATCGTTGAAGTGAAGCACATGTAAGCTTATTGTGAACTTTCTGTGTTGTCACTGGGGACTTTTTTTGACTAGCATAGAAATAATTCCGAAATGATATTTTGTGATGCCCAGGGCTGAACTACGTTATTCAACCATGGTTATGTCCATGTAAAAAAATGAAAAGCCTAAGACTGGCTGACTTCCTCGATTGCTAACGATATCACTCTACTACCACCAGGTCACGAGCACGAAGAATTCTGGATCGGCGGCAGCGACCAAGAAGTTGAAGGATTGTAAGTATACCAGAAATCTGTTTTCTAAGTTAATGAAACGCTTTCTACATTTTGTCTTTCAAATGGCACTTGTACACAAAACATAAGCTGAACAACATCTGGAGAGCATGTACAAGAATTGTCAAGATGTATGGGATATGCAAAAATATATAGCTTTAGGAAATGGAGAGAATTCAAAAGAACTATACTCACAGACCAACACGTTTATCACGTAAAGAAATGAATTTTTTCTTGAAGAGAAAATGAGATTACTAAGATTGGAAAATTACAAAGCTATCTGAAAGAAAATCTGCTGATAGTCAGCGTTCTCATTCATATTTTGCATTGTGCGAATGAGGAAATGGAGGAATGTTCGAGAATTGCTTGCCACTTTGTAGAGTGGCATTGATGCCTTTGAGAATATCACTTGTGGTGGGCAGGCCTCTTTTTTTTCTATCGCTCTGCGCCCCATCCTCCACAAATAGATTACCTATGCCAATGTGCCCCCATTTTTTTTGTGAGCTCTTTTGCACCATAAATGTTAGTGTGCTCCTAATCTTGACAATACTTCTACCAAACCAATAGTTTCAAATAGTAAGAAAAAAATAGATTTGTAAAGTAAAAATACATTTACTGACATTCGCTGATATACGCGACGCTCAACTAATTCGTCATCGTTACACGGAGCAGATTGCAAACGGAATGTAGCTCCTCATTGTGCCTAAAACAACAGCCTATTCGGTTTTACAAGATACAACACATATAGTAGATGGAAAATATCGATTGAGCAATTGTTTTACTTCCTGGACCATTTCTCCGATGCGCAAATATTGGCTTTATTTACTACTCTCCGAAGTGCATTCAACTTGAATCGAGACGAACAGAAACTACTAAAGTTTGTATATCTAGACCAAAGTTTGCTATCGGAACTAAGAAACTTGGAATGTGTTAACCAGTCGATAAACTTTGCATTCAAGTAATGATAAGCCGTTATTAGCTTCTATTCCAATAGTAAATCGAAAGTTGAGATACGGCGAGTTTATGTAGCATGGAAATAAATTATTATGAGAAGGATAGTTAAAACTAAGAAAATGTCATGTGAATGTCGACCAAAAAAAAAAACATGTTTAAAAAGAGACGGACAGTTTTGGAGGCATTGTGTTTTTTTGAAACCTATAAAATATTGGGAAAATTGGACCCAATTAGAAGACCCATGCCTAAGCAGCTTATATCTTTGTGCAGGTTATCCATAAAAGAGAAACAGTGAATTCAAAATAGAACACTCAAGTAGGGGCTTGAAATGCTCACGCTCTAATCCAGTACACCTATCGAGTGCGTTTAGAAGTAGGTTTAGATAAAATATTGATTGATTGAGATAATCGGATGTTGGTTAATGGCTTTTCGATGTTGAAGGGCGCCATTATTAATTAGGTAAAGATTTCAAGTATTCTGAGAACATATAGCAATTTCTATGCTTTCATTACCAGTAGTAAGAGCGTTGAAAATGAGATGGTGTGTATTAAGCAGCGTACGTACATTGGCAAGAATTAAAATTCAGCAGAAAAACCAGGTTTATAAGTCTTTGGGAGACTGTACAGGATACCTAGTGGGAGCCGGTAGCGTCTCAGAAACAGAATTGCTACTTTCGCATGCATTTAAGAAAGTTACTTACCTCATCTTCAGCACTGATTGAGACTTTCTCTGCAGATTCGAAAACCAGTCCATATTAGATTAATCTGAGACTAGGTTCTAGGAAACTAACCCTTTTACTTACGTCAGGTATAAAGATTATCAGATGCTCGTGGCTATCTGAACAATGCTTTTAGTTCTCCAACGTCCTTTTTATTGAATATACCACGAAAACTTTAATCGACTTGAACCATAGGAAAGAAAGTTTTGACGCTTTAGACTTGGTAATTTTGTTACGACGTAAGCTCGTTGTTGATATGATAAGAGTATCTGTAAAATTATTGTATAAAAATAGGTAGAAAATATTCTAGGCTTAATACTAGAAAGTATTTGGAAGGTTAGGTGATGTAATTGCATTGAAGTTAAACACAACGGCTGGAGATAATTCTTTATTACTTCCGCCAAGGAGGTTTTGCTTCAGTCTGAGTTTATCTTTTTGTTTGGCTGCTTTTTTTTGGTGTCTGTTACTAAGGTAACTCAAAAAGTCATGGATAGACCTAATGAAATTCCAAGAAATGTTAAGTATGTTAGGAGGAGCAGATTATTAGATTTTTCTGAAAATCTTTTCAACCGTTTGTTTGCTGATTGCCTATTTATTCTTGGTAGCATAACTCAATGAGTTATAAACGGGATGGATTTTCATGAAATTTACGAGAATTCTTGAGAATGTTGCGAACAGCAACTGACCAAATTTTTGTGATGATCTGTCAGCGTGTTTGTTAGTTTACCTCTATGTTTGTTTTTATGTTTGGCAGTAACATAATCCAAAAAGACTTAGTTATGGACGAATGTTCATGAAAACTGCAGGAATTGTTCGAAATATTGATGGGCACAAATGGCCAAAATTAGGTACTAATCTGTTGGTTTGTTTGTCAAAAAGGTAAAGACGGATTAAAAAAAAAAAAAAAATTATAAGCACTGTTGTTCATATCAAGAGGCACGGCTCTAGGGCTTTTCGCCGTTGGTAAATTCGCCGTCCGTCTTTTCGCCGTTAGGTCATTTCGCCGTGAAGGCATTTCACCGTGATGTAATTAAAATAAATGACGTGTAAATATATAAATTACACCCAGCCACGCCGAACATAATATGCTATTGTTATTATTATTATGAAAAGTTTCAGCTTCAGCAGCAGATCTTCCCAAAAAATGGAGGGATATAAAAAGTAAAGGTGAAATAAAATGAAAAATACAATAACCTAAAATGTAATGATGAACAAAATCACCGAGCTTAGTCATTTACTACACATGAAATAATAGAAAAGAATCGTATGAAAAATAATCATGAACAAAATTCCAGTCCAGTCATTTGCGGAAAAATGAAATAAAGTTAATTATCACATACTAGACCTTAAAATACCATAATTCACGTGAAAATTACACATCTTGGTCATTTACTAAGATATAACCAAGTGACTAAAAATATCTAAAATGTGCTAAACAAAAATGAAAAGGAATACATTTGATTAAAATTTATAATTGACCAAGCTGTCGTCAACATTCGGTCGGTCGGCAGAGGCTTTGCAATGCCCGGCCAGTCACTTGAGACCGATCCAGCCGCACGACTTAAGCTCAATTTACTTTGTGCACAGAATTTTCAAGGTGTATTAAGCATGAGCGTTAACATCAATATTTAAGTCGTCCATCAATATTTAAGTCGTCGATAAAAATTAAACAATTAGTAGATATATAGGAGAACCACACTACATATAAAAAACATGTTTACTATGTAGCCTATATCGCAAACGATTCGGAACATAATATATCCATCATCAGTGCTGTAAAAATAAAATGAGAAAAAAACATATATGAAATTGTTGGAATAAAATTAGGGACGAAAGCGTTCACTATAACCCACTAAGAGACATAAATAAGAAGAACAAAGCAAAGCAACAACAACCGAAGTAAGAATCTATCTAAAAGAAATGCAAAGGAAGGAACTGAAATGGTAACACCACCTAACCACCGAAATTCAAGTCGGCTGAGGATTGACAAAGTCTTAGTCATTCTAGTTACTCGGTCATCAGTATCAGTACTATATAATAATTCAAGTCGTGTTTTTATTTATTTATTCATTGATAACTATATTTATATCTTTCCTGTTACGCTCTATGGGAATAAGATAGGAGAAAATTCAGGTGCCGAAGACGGTATCTTGGATACGGGGGTCGCACTTCGGCGCTCCAGCTGTGGGACCTGAGCTCGCCTGCATCATCGTGTCTGGACATGTTCAGGAGCCGAAGACGGTATCTTGGATACGGGGGTCGCACAATATATGTATCCAATTTTTTTGGCAGAATGCTGATTTTTCATTCAAGAAGCCTCTGAACAGTAATGAGCACAGGAGACAGAGGGGGTTTTCCCGAGGTGCTAATTTTCTACCGTCATTTATAATGACGGCCCGGGCCACTAGTGTCTTAGTAAAAGACCAAGATGTGCAATTTTTATGAGAATTATAATATTTTAAGTTCCAGTAAGTAATATTTAATTTTTTACTAAATAACTAGGTGGAATTTGTTATTCATTATACATTAGTTGGATGTTTTCTATAATTATTACATATTTAGTAAATGATTAAGGTCGATGATGTTGTGCATCATTACGTTTTAAGTTACTGCATTTTTAATTTTATTCCACCTTTTCTTTTAATTACCCTTTCGTTTCCAGGGCAGTTTTGCTGCACGACTTGGTATATGGGCCAGAAGCTGAAGCTGAAACTTTTCCTAGTAATAATAAAATAATAGTATATTAGGTTGGACGTGGTTGGGTATAATTTATGTAGTATCGAGACATTTCTGATCATCACGACGATATGCCTTCACTGCGAATTGACCTATCGGCGAAAAGACCGATGGCGAATTGACGGACTGTGAAATGACCGACGGTGAAAAGACCTCTCATGAAGAGGCACAAATGACCAAATTTTGGTGATGACAAGGAAATTCTGGTTTAAGGGCCACTTTAAAGTTTTCGATGACATTACCTTGCTGGGCTGAACTATGCGCTCTCAGAATGATTCTATATTTCGTTAATGTTACTTTCGTCGATAGGCATTTACTCTGATCTTGTTATTTTTAATAGAAACAGAAAAAAAGAAGTTTGGAAGTGGCCCAATGAGTGGCAACCTTGAGCGAATCTTGTCTGTTCGTCTTTGAAACGAGAGACGCAATAAAAAGGAAATGTGACACTCCTAGGTTTGCCTTTCTTAAAATTTCAGCCCTAGTGGCTGTCTGCCCCCAAAAAGGCAGTGCGCTCGGGGCGCATTAGCCCAGTGGGCGCAATGACCACATTATTTTTAATGACGTTTTACATAGATTGTATAAGACTTTCACGAACGGGTTTAAGTTCCAATTGTCAAAACATTCTGCTAAGTCTGTGAACGTCCGCTAAGATAAGCTATATCATATCGGATTAGGTAATCTCAATGGAACTGGCCATTTGAACACACTGCATGCAATTCGTAGAGATGCCGTTAGTTAGATTTGAGTTGTTTTGTAAATAAGAAGGATTTTCTACAGCGCGGCTTCTTTTTTTATGTAGCTCATAACGGTTGTTTATGTTTCCTCAGCTGGATTTGGGAGCGAACAGGGAAACAAATGCCAATGCACACTCCCCACTGGCAGTCGTGCAAACCGAGCCAGCCCTTGCCGGATGACCGCAACTCCAACTACGCGTGCATATGGGAGCCTAACTTCTACTTCTTCAGCTGCACCAACGGCATCAGCATCTTGGCCTTGTGTCAGGTAGACGCGATTCAGGATTAGGTGCAGTGATGAGGAGAATCGGAAATGATGGAAGCATCGCGAGTGAAGAAGTAACGGGGACCGTGTTGGAAAGATGGGAAACATCGAAAGTAATGAAAAGCATTGCAAAGTGATAACGAGCATCGTGGATTGAGGGGAAGCGTTTTGGAGTGATTAAGAGTATCGTGAAGTGATGAAAAGCACTGTGGAGTGATAGAGATCATCGTGGAGTGATGAGTAGCGTAGAATGATAAGAAGCATCGTGAAATGATGAGAAGCCTTGCTGACTGAGTGGCAGGAGTATCGAAAATGTTAAAAGCATCAGGAACAATGCCGGTAAGTGCTGCATGATAGCGTCCTGCGTGATATTTGCAGTTCTTTCATGAACTAGTGGCCAGCTGCTGATATCACTTTACGATAATGTCAAAAGACAGCTCACTAAATAACTGTAAATAGGCTGGCATGGATCTGTGTAACTCAGTGACGTAGCTATGGGGGTGCGTGGGGGCGGCGCACGCACCTTCACAAAAGTCTCAGCCTTACCCCCCCCCCCCAGGCGCCCCCCCGACTGGAAATCAAGCCTTGCAAAAAATACATATCCTAAAGCTTATGGGATAGCTTTTCATTTCTGCTATGTATGGCTTTTGAAGTTTGGTCCTCCTATAATAGTATCTCATATTTACTGATATGAAGAGAGAACAAAAGACCTCTGCTGCCAACCTCCTACTCCCCAACGGAATCAAATTTGTCGTTTACTATCTCCACCGCGGCCGAGCATAGCAGTTGCATGTGTCTACTAGTGACAATGTATTTACTTCTCTCAGTTTCAGTGCAGCAGTAGCAGAGACCTGACTACGACTAGTGAGCTCTGGGTGGAAAACAACCTGGCTTTAGTTGTCGTAGAGGATATAATGGCGCGATAATTGGAAGTCACCCTATGTACCGGGGCTGGTTTGGGTGTTCTCTGATTCTGTAAGAAACCTGCAATTACGCTCCATGCACGCGCACTGGTTGCCGCTGCCTCTTTGTCGGCAGGCGACACCAGCACGTCTCTACTGTATCGCACAAGAGTTCCCAGCTGGACAGGGCTTACTGGCTCCATCAATAATAGTCTGCAGTAGGTTATCTTTATATTCAGTGATCTCACTGTCACTGGTATCGGGGTATACTTCACATTATGCAGATTACTGGGGGATCGCCACTTGATGTCAGTAACACACAGATTTACTCGATATCCATATATTTGTCTCTTCAATACACTCATCACTCTTACAGCATGTTCTTGCAGTCTATAGCGACTGGGTACGCTATATCAACATTGTGCTACTCTGACAGGCGGTGTATTTAGAGTCTTAGTACAATACATCGTACAATACACTGTTATTAGCGCACTATGCAATTATCTCTACGCGCAAGCACTCTATAGAATCGACCTTTATGGTGGACAGGTCTTCTTATGGTAGTTTTTTTTTATCCACAAAACAAGCTCCGACCAAATGGCAGACCGGCGGCGGTAGTAGTCTGTCTGTCCCAGTGCTTTTATTACCTCCTACGTACGGGTGTGTCACATCTTTGGTACATTGGCAAATCCTTCCCAACCCAAACTGTTATCACTTCTTGAAGTTATAACAAAAATAAATTGAATATTTTAATTCGTTTATCCGCTTTGCTAATTTTCAAAGCGTCAACTTGAGGAGTTGAGCTTTATCAATCGTCAAATTACTTGATGTAGGGAAATGGGTTAACATGTCAATGTGCCAAGATGTGCACGTCACACTCTCACACTCTAATCATTGCAATTCCTTTGTCAATCGGCAACATTTAAAGGTTGGATGTTAATCGGAGGCAATGGTGCGCGCCACGATATCATTCCAATTATGGATGTCAAAATTGCGCTTACCATTCATGACTTCAGAATTCGCGTAAATATGTTTTTTTTTTCAACCGATTATACAATCAGCAAACTATTCTACCACTTCTCAGTGGGCAATTGTTTGTGTCATCATGTATGTGTTTAAAACAATTGATGTGTTTAATGTGTTTAATGATAATATTTTGTATCAATGGGTGTCGTGACTTACATTTCACAGGCAAGTTATGATAATACTTGACAACTGTACTTATTGTAATAGTACCAGCGAAAATGTGTTTATTAAACAAATTGTATCGTTGTCAAGTCTTTTAATACTTTACTGTAATATCAAGGAACGTCATAGAAAGCGTTACAACCGTTACTTGTGCGTAACTATGAATGGAATGCAACACGTACTCTTATTAATATAAACAAATATGGATTCATTTTCCTAAACATCAGTACTATATAATAATTCACGTCGTGTTTTTATTTATTTATTTATTTATATATTTATATCTTTCCCGTCACGCTCTATGGGAATAAGATAGGAGAAAATTCAGGTGCCGAAGACGGTATCTTGGATACGGGGGTCGGACTTGAACGCTCCTGCTGAGGGACCTGAGCTCGCCTACATGATCGTGTCTGGACATGTTCAGGTGCCGAAGAGGGTATCTTGGATACGGGGGTCGCACTTGGGCGCTCCAGGCAGAATGCTGAATTCTCATTAAAGAAGCCTCTGAACAGTAATAAGCACAGGAGACAGAGGGGGTTTTCATGAGGTGCTTATTTTCTACCGTCATTTATAATGACGGCCGGGCCACTAGTATGTACATATTGTGACAACTCTTCTAACTCATCTACGTAAACTTAAAATGGCGGAAAGGTCTATTTCATGTAGCTATTACACATAAGAAACAGTAGAAATATTTAACGGTTTCCCTTATAAAAGGTTAGATTAGACTAGATAGGCGGCAGTAGACGAACCAAAAGGCCCATTCCCAAAAAGACACCGGGACTTACACCCCGGTCCTCTATCAGCTATTGCCATTATGTTAGTGGAATGTAGAGGAATGGAGACACGAGAAGAGAAAAAATGGAAGACGAAAGAGAAAAAAGAAAGGAGAAAAAATAGATAAGAAGGGAGGAGAGTCTACGCCAAAGCGATGGTCATTAATGCCCGCAAGCATGATCGATGGCCGCTGATATGCTGAGCTTAAACATAGAGATGGAGCGGAAGTGAGAAGGGGAGAAAATATTTAGCGTGTCAAAGAAACTTACGTTACAAGTACAGCCATTTCAACTGCGACAAAGTTCGATGCAACTAATATGTTGAACACCGATAAACACTAGGTTTGCACTGCCTTTGTGTATCCTGCAAGGTAGTTGTATGCTATGACCCCTACACCACAGTAGTTTTGTACAGCGTTTCCAGCTCATAAGCCTTGTCATCACACCTGACACGCCCTAGCTATATTTTCAATTGCCTCCACATGATATAAGCTCCGACAGTCCGATCTCTCGAAAAAAAATTTGCCGATTACATATATATATATATACTCCCAAAAAGAGCGCTATCTGTATCCGGAGCCTTCTTGTGGAATGATCTACGTAAAGAGCTAAAAACCTCTCCTAGTCGCGCTGAAAAGTCGCCTCTTCAGAGCAGGCTGCTTACACTTTCAGATCCTGCAACGATAGTCACAACCGTCTACTCGAGAGCGTATTAATGACGCCTTGCTATATAAGCGTCAGTAAGTTCTCAGTATAGTTCAGATTTCCGTGTATCTTCGGCCATCAGGATGCTATGGTGCACTAAAGAGCGTAAATTAACCATCTTCCATCTGCTAGTTTGTCGTTGCCGACATGACATTGATTGTGATTTCCTCTATCAGCTGAAATCGGTTGGCTCTATATGATGTTCCACCGCTTCCATGTACATTTCCTCACATGAGGATTGCCGCAACTCCAACCATCAAGTGACACATACACCCGGTAAGAACCGGGCGGTGGCTAGCGAGATGGATCCAAGTTTAGTTACTTTGAGTCGACCCAGCGTTATTCGCCTTTGACGATACGAGCTGGAGACGGGATTGAAATTCTAGCGCCCTCACTCTAGGGCTCTCAAGCATAGGTTTCGGTTTCTGTCAATATTTTCATGATGGAATCACCAGATAAATTAATAAGCAAACTTCTCTAGCTGTTTCTAGCTGTAATTAAAGGGAATTTGTTTTTTATTTTTTATAGAATTACAATTAATTTTAATTTTGGTTACATATTGTCGTGGCTGCTCTGGCATTACTCCAGTCTTGAGGCAAATATACCGCGTGTGCTTCACTTTTGCAGACCTGTGATTCATTGTCGTCAAGAGCACTTTAGACCCCCTGAAATTTGTTGTGTAATTTACCATGAGCATTAATTCAATAAAAGTTCAGTTTTATAAATAAAATACGAGCATCGCGTCTGTTTGACGATTTATCCTTCATCACGTGTTCCTCCAATTACTGGCTTCAAAAGCAGCGTTTTCCGGCTTGATCCAGCGTTG
This sequence comes from Parhyale hawaiensis, assembly GCA_001587735.2. NCBI lineage: Eukaryota > Metazoa > Arthropoda > Malacostraca > Amphipoda > Hyalidae > Parhyale > Parhyale hawaiensis. Next base: position 14,731,032 of record LQNS02278094.1, read on the forward strand.
ACCCTGTGTAGCCTTTCATGAACCTATAAGCTACACCATGAATCTATTGTAAGTTAATGTTTCTAAACGATCTGCGCTCGCAATCATTCAACACAGAAAATTCATAAGGGATTTTACAACCTAGAACTAGTAAGAAATTTCAACGGCTTTTATTATCAAATGAGATGAGCTGCCTTCAATTATGGTAAGTACAGAAACGTTCTCGAATCAAATATTCAGTGTGCGTTGCGTCAACATTGCCTCCTTTGTTTTTCGCACATGTGCAATAATATTGTGCACACTGGATGGTTTAGTTTCGCCGTATACGGAGAGAATGCAAAAGTTCTTACAAAATTTCTCTCCGGGCTTCTTTACAGAACCAGTATTCGGTTCAAATGCTGGCTGATGTGACAGCCAGCTTCCTACTACGAAGCATGACTCACTTCTTGTCATAACAAATTGTGGCAACGATGAGGTGATGGCCCTCATGTTTTGTTAACATCAAAATACTATACTAAAAATCCTAGTCTTAACATCATTGTCAAAAACCAAAGGTCTAGAATTTGTTTCCACTTCGTTCGTACGCAATTAGCACGCACCACACAACAGCAGAGAACAGAAAATTACGTAATCACGAACTTCCAGCCATACTGGTACCAAACGCTTTATGGTGATGCTCAAATGAGTAATCATATACTCGCATATTATATTACTTAAGTAACCTATCCAAGTGCATGAAACTTCAGTCGAAATTCGTAGATGAATCCGCGGAGAAAAGCACAACTCTTGACAGAGCAATACGTTTGCATTAACGCAAGAAAGCTTGAATTTAGATTAAAAATTTTCAGTAATTCCGCGAACTTTTGAAACTCACTCGTACCCGTGTGGAATGAAGCTCGAGCCCGCATGCAATGCTCTAAGTTTCTTTTTCCAGCTGGTGAAGTTTTTACAGAATTACATAAAGTAGAAAAGGCGAAGCTCAAGTAGAATAGACCACCTTGCAAGGGAACAGCAAGTCTGGAGGTAGGAGGAACATCAGAACAGGCTGCTGGTGAGCGCAAAGAAAAAAGTGGAGCCTGAAAGGCAAATCAAAGTACCAAAATCCTAAGTATAAGGTAACTTTGGGCGTGTTCGGATGGATCACTTACCGTAGACCGAAATGGTTTAATAATGTAATTAGTATCAACTGGTTCAAAACTTATTGAACGCTTGATTCTCAACTCTGGTCGAACTTGAGGTATTAACTAGTATATGCTCAAAAATTCTCGAGTAACTCAACCGAATAACTTTAAAGACACGTTCGATTGAACGGTGAAATATAGACTTCGTGGCTTAACCTTGTCGAAACTTTTGACAAGCGCCCTCTCTTCG
>LQNS02278094.1:14733295-14746747 GCA_001587735.2 Parhyale hawaiensis
TCGAACTTGAGGTATTAACTAGTATATGCTCAAAAATTCTCGAGTAACTCAACCGAATAACTTTAAAGACACGTTCGATTGAACGGTGAAATATAGACTTCGTGGCTTAACCTTGTCGAAACTTTTGACAAGCGCCCTCTCTTCGATCGGGAGATTACGGTTTCAAGCGCTGACCGTATATCGCTTGCCTATGAGACTCCCAAGAGCTCAAGCTCCGTAACGTGGAGTTTTCAGTCAGCTGAACGCAATCGGGTTGCTTCTCACACCGGCGACATTATTCGAAGTGACGCAGCCAAAGTTCCTGTCTTTATTTCGGGACATGTTGAGTCAAATGGGCCTGGCTTAAAGCGACGTTTACGACCCATTTAAGCATCGCTTTTGTTTGGCAACCATTTGTGGGATATAATTACGTTAGTGGCAAACGGATAAACTGTGAACTGTGAACAAATTCAGAAATGTGCTCAGCTTTCTGAGTTAATTGTAATTTACTCGAATCTGAAGGCGTCTCTGAAACGTCACTATAGCGACACCTGCCAAGCAAACTGTCTAGACGGCTGAAAGTTTACCACTGTTCTTGGTAGGCACGCAGTTATGTTTGCAAGCATGAACTGAACGAACACTCTCCCCTACCTGCTGAGCATAAAAGACTGTCATGTGAATATAATATAAGGTCGGGGCAAAAGTTTTTATTGAGAACAAAGCGCATCAGAACATTTATGAATGAAGTGTTGAGATGTATTCTCAAAGTCAAACGAAACGATAATAATATTCCTACAATGTCCACTAACGAAATGTATTGTAAATTAGGTTGACTCCAATTGAAAGATGTTTATCACTACTTTTTGCTCAAGTTCCTAAGGAAGGCCATCGCAGGAGAAACGCAATACTTCAATAGCCATTTTTTTCACTTAATTCCGGATCATCATTATGCAACCAGAAATCTGCGTTTCAACCTACCAGCTGTTAGACTCGATATTGAAAAACGATTCGCTATATTTGAATGTGTAAATGTGTACAGTAATCCACAGGAAGAATTAATTGAACCTATGTCTCATAATTATTTTAAGAACGGCTTTAGAAGGTATTGTGTTGATAAATATAGAGATATTAATTAGATATGTACCCAAAAAGTGCGCTGCACTTTCCTGGGCTTGTTTTTAGTTAAGTTCGGAATTTTATAATTAGGCTTGTACATATCCAAATGTAACTGCAACAGTAGAAAACAATAAAGGTGTAAAGGTGTATGGTTTGGAAACATCTTATTCATAACAGTAACATCCTTTGCTCTCCACAGCTTGATTCCATTTGTCACCGAGCTTATAGTCCTAAATGCCTCGCTTGTAAAATTCTTTAGGTTTTGATGAGGAATGTGAATAAAACTTATTTTCTATCTCTTCAAGTGATGTCTACCTAAAGCCTTCTAAATGGTTTTGTGATCTTCGTAGTAAGTGATGATATGAGGAGTGAGGTCAGGAGAACGTGCCGTATCGTGGTAATTATCCAAAGCACTTCACTGCTTATTCAAACTTACTTCACCGCGGTAGTCCCCTATTTTACCATCACCACTCTATCACCGACAGCATACCACGCAATGCAAAGTTATCAACGCTATCGAAGGGAAAAGAAACACCTGCATGGTCTTCAAAACACACGTAGCTAAGTTCACGTGCTTATTATAGAACCGTCTTGGGGGGCCATCATTCCACTTCTGTACCTGCGCTGTGCACACGATGTTCCGAGTAACTGCAATAGTCGGTAAGTATCAAATGATGTAATAATATGTAAAGAAGTTCAAAAGTTGCAACTCGTGGATTATTGCTGCTTGAAATAGGCTACGCTTATTGAAAAACTAGCGAAATTTTTCCAGTTATGGAAGTTATAAAGTTACGTACTGACTACTCACTACGATCGATTCTTCCGTTGAAATGCTGTGCCAGTAGAGTATGCATGGTAAGTTTCCATGATTTTTGTCTAACAGCTGGCGGTAACATGTTCTTTTGTTTCTCAAAATAAAAAATTTATGAAATGCAATTGTTCAACCAAATTCCTCTGTAGTTTGCAAAATCCTCCTTTCATTTTCTCGAAGCTGCGTTTCAGTTTGAACTTCATTTGTTATTTGCGTCTCCCTTCAGCTTTTTGTGTTCCTCGTCTGGGTATTTCCCTGCTACGCCCTCTGTATTTAAAATTCTTGGTGTTGTTCATAGTGCCCTTCATATTTACGCGTTTTTCATCTTTGGACGAGTGCTAATTAAGTAAGCTCAGCTAAGTGAGTAAACTTCATTAACTTAAGGGGATCAGCTAAGACTTCAGGAAACTTTTTTTTATTTATGAATTGGTTGTTCTAAAATTTACACACACTGTATGTAGTTCAGGAGAAGCAACACGTTTTGCTCGAGTAACTTTTTCGATTTTGGCCTTAGTTTTTTAAAAAAATATTTTTTTACTAAATTTTAAATGAATAGAAGTCTATGAGTTTATATGCTAGAAAAAAACTAAGAGTGTTAGAAGCCATGTAACATTCCAAACGAATTAATAGAGCCGGAATTTCCATTTACGTTTCTTTTGATATTCAATTTTTGATTACTAATTAAATTTAAAAAAAATGAAAATTTTTACTTGTGAACTATGATAAAAAGAAAATGCGGATAGAAACTGAAAATAGCTCTCTATTAGTTTCCCACGAATGTTTCAAGAATTCCAAAACTGTCTTTGTTTATTTGAGCATGAAAACTAATTGACTTCTTTTCATTTTTAGGTGAAAAAATCATGTTGTGCAGGAAAAGCAAAAAATGTAAAACGTTTTGGTGAAATGTCATATAACGCACTTTCTTACACTGTGGATGAAGTTTGAATGGTATATTCATGTTGTGTTGTCATCTACAAATGATACGAATGCATAGTTTTTAAGTATAATATGATGTTATAATTTTGACCCCGTCCTACTTTGGGCCGTTTTTTGAGGAAGGAATTGATTGTTGTGCCCATAGCTTACTAAAAACTTGGGACACACTATCGTACCTGAGGATCCTTTTTCAGCAAAAAATAATTATAATTTGACCAAATCCGTGAGTTGATCCCCATAATACACTTCAAGAAGCGTATAGTGGCTACAGGTACCGACGGGAGCACCCCTACTAATCTGAAATCGCTACCTCTATCATTGTGGATATTAAAGATCCATTTTAGTGCGACTAGCACGATTTATTACGTTATATGTTGCATCGCTAAGCCGAGGTCACAAATGTATTCGCACGAACAACTGGAAGCGAGGATGGGCAGCTTACTCGTTGCTGAAATATATTTAAACTCGGTAACGTAGATGCGGTGGTGTGAAGTGCACATTCTCGAGTTGCATTGTTCCTGTACGGCCAGAATGTAACAGCACCGACATAAATCAGTTTCTTGTTTAGAAAGTAATGAATCGTAATGAAATTGACACCGAATAAACAATAGCTCATGGTGCCAGAACTAATCATTTCAAACTTATCAAATTTTGCATGACAGTTTACCTAAAAATTAAGGGGAAAAGATACGAAGTTACTCAGACTTTGTAAAAAAAAATTAAGGAACGATGCTGGAAATTAGCGATTGTGGACAAAATAAGAACAAAATCTAATATTTTGTAAACATACCCTTATACATTCAATGACTTTCCTGCATCGTCGACCACATGACATAACTGTAGAGCACTCTGAGAGCGCATACCTTCTTCAAGAAAGGCACCATTAAAAAAAATTCAAATTTGGCTCTGAAACTACGATTTCTTTTTATATAGCAGCACTTAAACCAAAATCTGGTCATTTGTACCGTCAAACAGTAATTACAGCTTCTGTAATTTTTTTGAAAATCCGGTCACAAATTTTTGAGTTATGTTGCTGACAAACTTGTCCATAGACATTATTCACACACACAAACAGACCAACTGATTAACACTACAGAATGAACATATATGTCTAATACCATTTCTAATAATTCCTGTAAATTTTCGTAAAAATCTGTTTATAACGTTTTGCCTTGCTTTGCTAACAAAATTATAATCAAACATAGAGACAAACAAACGAAGAAAACAGGTAGTCACAAATTATTCACACACACAAGGAAAAAAAAACGGACCAACCGATCGTCACTACAATTTGATCATGTATGTTTTTACTATTTCTAATAATTCTTGTAAATTTTTTCGTAAAGATCCGTTCATAATTTTTTCCGTTGCTTTGCTAACAAACATAAAATCCAACATAGAGACAAACAAGCGAACAAACAGATCATCACAAATTTCAAATTTTGCCATTTATTATTTGTGATATACCTACCTAATAACTCATGTAGACTTCATTGAAATCCGCCATAACTTTTTGAGTTTCGGTATTAAGAAATAAAGAGGCAGAGAAACAAACCAACAGTTCAGTAGATCTTCACAAAAGTTAAATATCTGTTACTCTTAATATGTTGGACAATCCCTGTAAATTTCGTAAAAATCTGTAAACAACTTTTTGAGTTATCTTAGAGACAGACAAAGAGACAAACAGACAGATTGAGAGACAAACTCGACAAATATAAGGCCTCCTTGGCGGAGGTAACTATTATCCTGGAAAAGTTTACAGTTATCCTCTCTCGTTGTTCTTTCATTAAGTCCCAAAAAAGATCCTGATTTTGTGGGTTTCTTTTCCGAGCGCTCTCTTTGATAATCTTCTATATATTTTCAAATGAATTCAAGTTAAGCCATAACCTTGCTATCCTTGTGAGAAGGTGGATTGTACTGAATGAAAATGGAGGAGTCGTATAAGCTAAGGCATAAACTCGGTACGACACCCGGCTGAAGAAGCCGTTTGTAAATCTCAGCATTTGTTTTACCATGAATACGGATGATGGAGCCAACTTCTTCAGAATAAATCAGTCCTCAGGCCATCACAGTGCCTCCACCGAACTTAGACTTTTTTCAAGGCACGTTGAGGAGGCAGTCTTTCACCTGTTTTGCGGCATGCGTAAATGTTGCTGTCAGAAGCGACCAGCTGGTTAGATTTTTAGATCCGTCACTGAAATGAATTGCATCCCACTGCGCATCAGTCCACAATTTTCTCTTGCACACGCCAGACGTGCTCTTTAGTTTCGCTTTGAAACTAGAAGTTCCGAAGCTGGAACCCGGACATGTAATACTGCAAACTAAAACCTGCAAGAAACTGTTTCTCTCTAGACGCTAGTGTCAGTCTTTTCTCCAAATTAACGGGAAATTGATAAAGAAGTTTCAAAATGGTCCTTTATAGACAATGCAACGATTTTGCGATCTTCTCTTTCAGATATTTTTGAAATTCTAGCTGTTTGCGGTTAGGTATCAAATGTTTTATCTGTGTTATATAATTGCTTACTACATGATGAACGACGCTTTCAGACCGATGGACATTATAAGCAATTGCTATATTGAGTTTTTTCTGGAAGACAGGATTACGTTGTTGACCTTGCCAGTTTGCTCGAAACTAGTTCTAATGATGTACCTACCAGTGCCGTCTTTAATTTTGTGGTGCTGTGGTGAGTGTTGTACAAAGAATTAAGAAACATATTAGTATTGTTCCTTAGCTTTTGGCCAGCTCAGAATTTTTCTTATCGTGTCATCTTAAAAGTTAAAGAAGACTATTATGTAAAACTTGTAATTTTATACTGCATTTGTGAGTAGTACATAACCTAATGTTTATTTTATGCAGTTTAATTTCGATTCATTCATTACTTTGTAAGCAATAAACTTATTTTTGTGATACGTATCGGTACTGTTTCCGTTCCTTATATTATAACCGCTACTGTACGACAAGTACGTAGTGTTGCCTCAGCTTGAAGGAGTAGGCCTCTCTCTCTGACAATGGCAGAGTCAGGCGGCCTGGAAGCTCCACTGTTCTACAATTCAGGCCTACCGTGTATAGGCGTCCATGTACGTACACCCGGAATCAGTTAATCATTCAATTTATGATTTAATCCTGTCACTCAATTAAGGATAATATTGCAGTCGATGCTCCCCATTGGAGCAATGCAGTTATCCTATTTTCTATTATGAGACTAATGTTTAGTTCTATGGTGGACCACAGTACGCGCGATAAGAGATCCAAGACATAAGAAGTAAAAAAGGAGTGAGAAACTACTAGTTGCTGGTCATTAGGTACGACAAATAAATTCACTTCCCGACAGGTTTGCCCAGGGACTCCCAATGCTTTATCTCTAGATAGAAGAAACTTCCCAGAAGAAAACATGGTAAATTTTATAGTAAGTGTAATACTGTCGCGTTTGACCAGCGCTACCTGTTTTTGGAGTATTTCTTATGATACAGTAACATACCCCACGCTAGTGAGAGATAACTGTCATAAGCTGTTTTCTAATAATGATGTTGACAGGCATAGGATGAGTGTATTCGTGCATTTTCTCTGTGCCTAGCCTCTTCTTTATGTGCCTCGGCCCGTAACTCCTGTAATGATGTTGTTGGTGTTTACTGTGCACTTGTAGGTGAATTTCTGAACCTAGTGCGGGTAGCAAACGATGATTTGTGTATGAAATGCGAATCTTTTTGGGAGATGATATTGGACTCATAAGGTGACTGACCAGCTCAAAAATTGACTCAATTCCAACAAAACATTTAACAGATAACACAATGTATCCCATGTAAACATAAAGTCAACCGTACCCCCAATTGGAAAACCCGCATGAACTGGTTTGTGCTTCAGATACAGGCCATCAGGCCCCCTGAGGAATATACGGCTGCAGTCGACCGTAGATTTTCTTGAGCTATGGAGCCAGTGGCGGAAGACTCTTTGCGATAATCTGCGACCCCCAACCGTCTCCATTGCTTGGGAAAGTCAGTAAACCCGCAGCAGTACGCAAACCCAAAGTTAAATCAGGTGCTTACGGAATAAGTGATAGTGGAGACAGACTTCTCTCTAGTCTTGCGATGCCCAACAATTTTTTTATACCCCCGTTGCACGTACATTGAAATTAAAATATCTCGGCTCACTTCTTACTCGAATAGAAAATTTAACCTAATGATTTTAGGCACATGTTGCAATAGTCTCATAATACCTTAGAGTACTGTAATAAAATTCAATATTTTTCATTAGGATATATGTTTTATCATTCTAGTGGCCCACCTAGCCACCTCTCAGGACAACCGTTTAGGCACTACTTCCGTCTAGTCCGTCCCTCTAGTACATGAACAAATGCAGTCGCTAGTGTTCAGAGACCTAATTTTGCACTTGCCACTTAGTTAAAGTGATATTCCTAATTTTTTCTACAGGTCTTTTGATGGCAACTGCCGCTGTTGCGGTAGACGTGGCTTACAACGAAGACGGTAAGTTTCTTTTTTATACCAACGTCAAAACTATACAATAGTGCTTGAAAACTATGCATTACGGATTGACTCCTTGATGTACTAGATGCTACTGCAGTAGGCAATGCAAGAAGATAACGAATTTTCCCTGCTTTTTTAAAGAAAAAAGTCTAAGATGCATTCGAGTTGCAACTGACATGAAAGTTCCTAAGCTGCGAAATCTTACAGCAGCTCTGCTTTGTACAAAACGTTGACAGATAATGCAACTGTAAGTAATTAATTACGCTGTAAGGATAACCCCGTGTTGGCTCATACGTAAAGGAATGATACCTTTGCAGTTTAATAATATATTAAACCTCCTTGAATAAAGCTAACTGGCAAATCAAAAAGGGGGGCATTAAAGCAAATGGCCCCTTATCTTCACGGGGTTTAGGTTGGGGGCACTATACACAAGTTTTCTTAAACCACGAAGGGCGAATTTGGATAGAATGCCCCCTAAATACTTGGAAGGGGAACATTTGCAACTCTGGAGATCGGCCGGGGAAAGTAAGCATGTACCACAACGAAGACAATCCTCTTAGAAGACCAAGAAAAGGAGTCAAGAAGTTTTGTTCGACCAAGGCCATATAAACCTTTCTTTCTTAAGTGGCTAGTTATTAAAGGAAATCGTCTTAAAATCTAACCATTTCCTGCCTACTACTCTAACAATGTACCTCTTCTTTTTCATCAATGGTTAGTTAGGGAGAATGTCCGCAAAGGTAAGCTTTTCTTGCCAACACTAAGCCTTAGCACAAACTGCGCAATCTGTGCGACCATTTATGCGATTCCACTGTAGGTAGGTAAGAAAAAGTCAAGGGCTCGTTCGACTATAGGCACCTGAAATAAACTTTCAACGCTTGACTTGCTGAAAACGTCAGACTGAAGCTTTGGCTTTGCCCCTTTGAATTTTGTCGTTAGAGTAAGAAGCCGCGCGATTGCGTTGAACCAGCTCAAAAGTCCATTTAACTACGGAGCAAACTTGAGCTTCTCGAAGTCTCAAGGATATCCGAGTAGGAGTTCCTGCCTGAAGCTCAGCTGATCGAGTCACAGCCTCGTCACCTGCCTAAAGCTTCGGAGCAGCCGCGCTTCCAAGGCTTCATTTCGGCACCCAGTGAAACGCGCCAAGGCCGCAGCTCCTCTCTGGGAGGTAGAGGCATCTCGCTGCCTGTCACACTCTTGTCACGTGATGTTGTGCTATGTCACCGGCTGTGAGTTTTCACGAAGAATCATTTTTAGAAGCGTAGCATCTTTTTAGGTGCACAATGAGCGTTCTGTGCACATCGTAGCTTAGCGTAGTAACCAAATTAAATTACTACCTGTATCAGTTTAAAGTTGAGAAAAAGAGACAGCGTGCGGCAATGGATCACATGTTTCAAGTACCGTGCTTGTTTTCATCACATATACCACACGACATAATATCGGTTACAGTGTACAAGTAAACGTTTTATTTTTGATACAGCATACTGTAAAAAAACAAAAGCGATGCTATATAGATACAGTGGTATAGTCGGGAAACATATACTTGGGGGTCCGCGATTTTCTTTATTGTCTGTTCGAGATTCAGTGTCTGTTGTAGCGGAATTTAGGCTATGCTTTGGGCTGTAAATGTCTACGATGCTTCTGAGTTTTATCAGGCATAAAAAAGCATATTTTTATCGGCAAGATTGGGATAAAAATGCACTGCTGCGTTGAACTAACAAAATATATTTTAATTTATTTTGTTATTAGCAAGTCAAACGTGCGCTAAGAAATAAAGGCTTTAGGGGACCAGCCCAAGCTTTTTGCTAATTTCTTGATTTAAGGCCCGATTGCAACGAAATTTGCATACAATATGTAAAATAAAAAAAAGAACGCTTTTACACCCGCATATTTTCCCGTTTGTTTTTAATCGTTGAATTTCATGGTAAACTCATATTTTTAATTGTTTTTACTAAAAAACGCTTCATCTCATTCAATATTCATGCTACAAGAAAAGCAAAGACAGTATTGGAAATAGGAATTTAATTGCTATAAAAGCCCCTATTTAGTTTTTAATTTCCTCTTCTGATTTTTTTCTAAAAATCCCATTTATACATTAATTTTTGCCTCAAATTTTTACATTCATCTCTCCACTACTGCAATATCAGCTCGAAAAGTGAAAAACTAAACAATTACTTCTATAGCTATTGAACTATTGAACTCCTTTTACAAAACTGTCTTGGTTTTTTTCGTAGCATGAATATTGAATGAGACGAAGCGTTCTGATTGTTGAAAAATCAAATTTTACAGGAGAGGTAAAAAACTAAAAAAAGTTTGTGCATCTATCTGTGGTTGTTTATATTCATCGTATCATGCTGAAAATGTCTCTTATTATTATATAAGGTGTTTTCTAATACAAAACAATAGGAAATTATGATTATCTAAAAAATTATGACGTCATACATCCTGTATGTATATGTGACGTCACACATGAACATGACGTAATACATTTTATTGCCCGGTTGCGATGAAACTTGCACATTGTGTGTAAAATCATAAACAAAGACGTTTCTTCTATGAAAATTTCCCCTTTTATATTTTTAAATATATGTAATCTATTCCTAAGCTATAAATCACTATCTTTTAGCGAAATCGGATAAGCTAAAAGCTTCATGAAAATACCTGAGCCACCCCTAAAAAATAAAGATAAACAGAAACCGAAGAAGAAACGGCGAAATTTCATGAAAGAAAATCGATTTTATTTTCGATTTTACATATAGTTACAAAGTTTCAGCCAAATCGGTCGACTCTCGAAATTTACATCACCCACCCCGGAGGGGACTCTGCCTCCTCCCCCTATTTAGAGGTGCTCCAAATGCGCCCAGGGCTAATTTTTATTGGCCACAGGTCCGTGCTCATCCAAGAATGAAATTTCACTAAAAACGAAACATTTCAAACTTTTTAAATTTTCGCTCGGGTGGTTCCTTAAGTAGCAATTAATTACTATTATTGAATGTTTAATGACGGCGATAGCCTCGATACAGAGCACGGATCCCAAGGCAGCGTTTGTTTTTGTGGGTGATGTTAATGCACACGACAGGGACTGGTTGGGATCTGCATCACCGACTGATTGTCATGGTATAGCTGCGTTGAACTTTTGCACCTTGTTTAGTTGTATGCAGCTTGTTCGCGGGTCCACTTATATTGCTGGTAACTGTCTCGACCGAGTTATGACTGATGTCTCGGACTTGATGACGGTGGCAGTTGGCTCCCCTATTGGGTCTTCAGACTACTCACATCTTGTTGTGTCCTTGGACCTCAATCAGGTTGTTCCTGTGGTAGACACCAGGAGAGTGGTATTTGTAAAGAGCAGGGCTAACTGGGTGGCTATTACTCGGGCAGTAAAAACGTTACCTTGGCGTCATATTATTCACAGTGAAGATCCTGTCTGAGCTTAACGACTTGACTGTGTCCATTTTGGAGAGGTTTATAACTAAGAGGACTATTCTCGTGAGGTCTCGAGATAAGCCGTGGTTTGACGACCAGTGTCGATTAGCTTTTGAAGCTAAACAAGCGGCTTATCGGGCATGGCGGCGTTCGCGTGACCGCACGTTGTGGCAGATCTATGTTGATCGTAGGGCCGAGGCTAGGCGTGTGTACGAGGAGGCACAGCGTCGTCTGAGGCAGCGTTCCAGGGAGTCTCTACTGAGTATTGTTGTTGTTGTTACGTAGGGGGGCGGCTCCGGAGGGGGTCGGGCGTGTGGCGGAAGGTATGAGAAGGAAGGCAGGGAACACAGGAAGTCAGTGACAGATAAAGGGCTGTCCCATAGAGAGGTAGGAAGGAGGGTGGTACAGTGGGCGGGACACTCAAACAGGTGGTTGACGGTATGGGGGCGCGGTGGCACTCGGGGCTAACTCGGAATCCACCAGTCTGATTCTATGGCCGCATGACATCAGGGCAGAGCAGAAACCCGAGCGCAACTGTAATAGAGTGGAACGGGCCGAACGAGAGAGGACCGCCTCGTCGGGCGAAATCTCCGGCGAGGCATAGCCAAAAACCCTATTAACGGGTAGGCGGACTAGTGAGGCTTGCACGGCAGATCGTTGGAGGGAGGAAATCGCTAAGCGGTACTCTGGGGAAGGCATGATATTGTCAGTAAGTAGGTGGTTGATGTCAGGTTGGAATTTGGTTGCTAAGTTGTGGCGAATGAGACGGGGGCCAGCCTGTGCGGTGACAACAGAGTAGGCTGGGTGTTCGGGACGAAGGGCGGAAACGAGGCATTAACGGCACTGGAGGTCGAGGGATTGATCGATCCTCAGCATCTTGGACTCAGCGTGAAGAAGGTCTACGGAATCCATGCGGAAGCAACCGGTCGCGGTGCAGAGAGCGGCGTATTGAACCGTCTGCAGCTTGCGAACCGCGGACTGGCGGGCTCCAGCATACCAAACTGGAACCGCGTAGGTGATGAGAGGTCGGACGATTGCCCTGCATGTAAGTAGCAAGGTCTCCTTGCACTGGCCCCAGCGAGTGCCCGCCAGGGCCTTGAGCAGTCTGAGGCGGCTGGAGGCTCGAGCGGCTGTGGAGGTGATGTGCGGTGTAAAGGTGAAGTGGGTATCAAAGGTGACGCCGAGGATTTTGGGGCGGCGCGCTAGAGGNCTTCGCTGTACGGGGAGCAAGATTGTTTAACAAAATGCCTCGGCATATTCGAAACGCCACTGATATCAAAACTGTAGAGTTCAAAAATTTGCTGGATTCACATTTAAGAAGAAAACCAGATAGACCAGCGGTCAGCGGTTACGTGCAGTGTGGAGATAATTCGCTGCTGGCTCTCTCTTTGGTCGCAAACTGCGGCACCACAGAAGACACCCAGCAGAGGGACTCCACACACGTGGGGTGACGTGAACAACGTCCCCTGGACTTCTTCCGAAGACTCTCAAGGTAACTCAAGGTAAGGTAACAGTTCTGGTAGTTTTCTAATAGAACAGAACATGACTTTTTCAGCTATGTTCCTACAAATATTAAGACAAACATGTAGTTAAATACACAAATTAACCTACAGATCATCACCAAAATTCCGTCATTTGTGCTGTATGATAGTTTTAGCAATTCCTACCACTTTCATGAAGATTCTTTTTTGACTTTTTGTGTTATGTTACGGACATCAGACAAGCAAACATGAACCAACAGATCGTCGTGAAATTTGATCATTTGTTCCTCGTTCAACATACCAAATATCTCGTGTAAGTTTCATAAAAATCCTCCCATAACTTTCGGAGTTATGTTGCCAATATAAAAAAGTAGACGAACAAATAAGTGGATGAATGGATCTCCACCAAGAGGAAATCATCTGTTCCTCCTAGCATATGTAGCAATCCCTGTAAATTCCATTAAGATCCGTTCATAACTTTTTGAGTTATCATGCTGACAGACAGACAAATTGTCAGACGCAGACAAAAACATGACTTTCTTGGTGGAGATAAATGTATCAAAACATCATAAATTATTCAATTCAAAAATTGCTTGCTAGTTGAGATTTCAATACTTTACCTCCTCAATATAAGTACCTATGCAGTTGTCTTTTCACTTGTGTAAAGATAACCAATGCAGCTCATCGTTTTACGATGGCTATATATGGTTTACTTAGAGAAATTTTGGTTGGAGCATAGAACAACAAATTGGTCAAATTTCCTACTGTTTTCTTTTCACAACACCAAAAATTGAAGTACCAAGCGCTGTAACACTATGAATATAATTAAACATTCTACCAGTCTCCACTACCAGATGTACGATTGCACGAGTTGTGAATACAGAGATCCGGATTTATTTATTTTTTGTATAACGCAGAATGAGATACCTGTGTGAATTTTCCCTCGATTGTTATGGCAAATGTGAGTCAAGCCAAGCTTGTCTGGGACTTTAGAGTGGTACGTCTGACCCTCTACATTGGATCAATTTGCAGGTAAATAGTCGCTGCCCGATTGTGTTCAAAATACAGGAGATTTCTAATTTTCGAAGCAGGAATGAGTTTTTGTAATAACTTTACGGGGTAGCCGGTGTAATGTAAAGTATGCAGAGAATGTATTACGCAGTGCAGAGAATGCTAGAGCAGGCAGCAGATACTTAAAGGACGGAGTAAAACGCCATGAAGTTT
>LQNS02278094.1:14750323-14760779 GCA_001587735.2 Parhyale hawaiensis
TCAAGGTTTTTTGGAGAGCGACTCGTGCTGCGTGCGGAGCGCACTATTTCACTTTGCAGGCTGTCAGATGTCGAACTAATCAGTTCTGTCGGGGGTTCGTGCCCTGGTCGGCTAAGGTTTGGAATTTGTTGCCGGTATCGGCTTTCGGTCGTATTGGCCTGCAGGCGTTTCAGTCAGCTGTTAATGGTTTTTGTGGATTTCCTTTAGCAGCGTTTTGGGCTTCCCGGTGTTGCAAGATGCTTCATTTGGGCTGTATTACCTGTCCGTGGGGGCTCAAGTGTGAAGTTTTAATAATAATGATAATAATGAATAAACTACAGAAGCACTTTGAAAGCGCATACCTTCCCCAAGCAACACAGTGTTAACGAAAAATTACATTGACTCTGAAACCAGGATTTTCTTTTTATCAACATTAATATTTGACTATTTGTGCCTCTTACCCTTCCTAATAGTTCTGGTAGTTTTCTAGCAGAACAGAACATGACTTTTTCAGCTATGTTCCTACGAATATTAAGACAAACATGTAGTTAAATACGCAAATTAACCTACAGTTCATCACCAAAATTCGGTCATTTGTGCTGTATGATAGTTTTAGCAATTCCTACCACTTTCACGAAGATTCTTTCTTGACTTCTTGTGTTATGTTACGGACACTAGACAAGCAAACATAAAGCAACAGACCGTCACGAAATTTGGTCATTTGTTCCTCGTTCAACATACCAAATATCTCGTGTAAGTTTCATAAAAATCCTCCCATAACTTTCGGAGTTATGTTGCCAAGATTAAAAGAAGTAAACGAACAAATAAGTGGATGAATGGATCTCCACAATGAGGAAATCATCTGTTCCTCCTAGCATATGTAGTAATCCCTGCAAATTCCATTAAGATCCGCTCATAACTTTTTGAGTTATCATGCTGACAGACCGACAAATAGTCAGACGCAGACAAAAACATGACTTTCTTGGCGAAGATAAATGTATCGAAACATCAAAATTTATTTAATTCAAAAATTGCTTGCTAGTTGAGATTTCAATTCTTTACCTCCTCAATATAAGTACCTATGCAGTTGTCTTTTCACTTCTCTAAAGATAACCAATGCAGCTCTTCGTTTTACGATGGCTATATATGGTTTACTTAGAGAAATTTTGGTTGGAGCATAGAACAACAAATTGGTCAAATTTCCTACCGTTATTTTTTGACAACATCAAAAATTGAAGTACCAAGCGCTGTAACACTATGAATATAATTAAACATTCTACCAGTCTGCTCTACCAGATGTACGATTGCACGAGTTGTGATTCCAGAGATCCGGATTTATTTATTTATTTATTTATATGTTGTATAACGCAGGATGAGATACCTGAGTGAATTTGCCCTCGATTGTTATGGCAAATGCGAGTCAAGCAAAGCTTGTCTGGAACTTTAGAGTGGTACGTCTGACCCTCTACATTGGATCAATTTGCAGGTAAATAGTCACTGCCCGATTGTGTTCAAAATACAGGAGATTACTAACTTTCGCAGCCGGAAAGAGTTTTCTTCCATATAAAGGGTCATCGATTAGGGCTAAACGTTTGAAACACGATCCAGACTGAGAAAATTAAAGCTCCCTAGTGACTGAAGCCCCTGACCAGTCCGAGACCTCAGTGGAGAGTTTACATTATCCTCTCGTTACGCCAATCGAAGACATCTCCAGTACTTTTTTGAAGTTTTCGAAACTGAGAAGTGTCCTCACCTGCTTGCATGCATTTATATCGGCAGGTTTGAAAATAGAGTGTGAGGCACCATACACCATGTTGTACAAAGATCTACCACCAGAAGATGGAGGAGTACAACCGACGTGCATATACCCTGCTAAAATCGACGGACTTATGACAGTCCAGGCTGCGAAGGCTTTCTGCGAAAACGGCGGTGGTTGGCTCGCTGAGCCAGTAGGTTACCTGCACCATGCGGTCTATGAACTTCTTTACTCTTTGGGTAAGTCATTACTTCTTCTACGTCATCAGAAGCAAAAAATGGAGTGTATGAAGTATCTATTAGAATACCAGTAGTCACTATAACGGCTGATATGGCTGTCTTTTGTGTGTGTACGGCTCAGGGTCCAAAGATTGCATGGTGTCTTTACAATCTATCAAAAAATTGACTTACCTGTTCGTTGGCACCTCATGCAAGGTAGCAAGAATTGTGAAGAACTTCCGAATGCTTAAAATTTGGAGTGAATTAAAACTCAGACAGCTCTGTATTTTATTTTAGTTATTTATTTTCGCTGAAGAATTTGTTAGAGGAAGATGGACGGACGTTTAACACAACGGACCGTGTAAAGGAGTCTGTGAAACCATTTTTCACTTTACTAACTTTTTCACAGTTCGTAATTCGTTCCACACCCGTATGTGCTAGGAGTGAATGCAAACTAGCTGCACTTCCAGATGACGGCATACAATTAATGCACATGTTCTAATCCTTTATTTTTGCAGAGTACAAATAGGAGTTTAGTATTTACCTTACGGATGTATCTTGCACCTTTAGTGTCCTCCTAAACTGTGGAGAGAGGAATTATTTTAAAACAATATAGTTGGGCGTATTCCCACACTCTTTACAATTTTTTTTTAATTTTTCTACGTGATCATCTCTCAAAAGTACATCGTTCACTTATTCATTAATAATATATTGTAATTAGATAATGAGCCTTTCTATTCTATCTCCCATACATGGGGTGAGTCTACGTATAGAGAACATCTAGACACAGCCGCGTCTCTTTTCTTAGAAGATTACCAGCGTCCCGATATGTAGAAGTTGATACTCACTGCCCACTGTAGCCTTGGTGGAAGTGCTGTGTGTGTGGCTGTGATTGTGTCCGTGGGCAATCTACTCTCGCAAACCCAATGCTTCTTGAAAAATGTTTACAACTGCTTTACTAGCTCTGCTCGTAGGCAATTTATTGCCAGTCGCTGTTTTCACGCGTAAAAAGCTAGAGCTCTCGTAGAACTCATCCTTCCACTAAACAATGCAATGTTAATAAAAAAATGCTATTTGTTCTGAAACCAGAATTTTATCATCCCCCAAATTTGGTTGTTTGTGCCTCTTGAGACATTTTTTGCAATAGTCTTGATGATCCCTCTTTAATTTTTCAGTTATGTTCTGCCTGAAAATATGTTATGAGTTACGACAAACATCAATCATATACAGTACACAAATAGACAAACCAGTCATCACCAAAACTTGGTTATATGTATGAGCCTTTTAACATTTCTCATCATTCCTATACAATTTTTTCGAACATCCGTCCGTAACTTTTTGAGTTATCCTTATATAATAAAACGATTGGTGTATATATCTATTTATTTCGTGTCCGCTCGAAAGGGAATAAGCGGAAAATAGGCCTGGTTGCAGAAGATGGCGAAAGGTTCTTTATGTCTTTATCTGAAGGCACTTCTTGCTTTAAACACTTCTTGAAATCCAAGTAAAGATATTTGCAGCTTCTAGAGTCCGTTTTTATAATTTTCTTCCTCTCCGGTCACGAAGTATAAATTTGGCATATGGTCAACGAAGGGCTCTTAAGGTGACGAATTTTCACGGGTAGCAGACAATTATTTCTTCTAGCTTACTGTCTTAAATGACGGAGCAGTTTTCTCTTCTTCTTTCTGTGGTTGCGTTCGTATTTTCATAGGGGTCGCTGTTTCTCGCAATTCTCCTCCACAGCGCCTGTTCTACCACCCAATCGTCCTCTAGCTGCTTTTCCCTGACTTTTGTACACACTCTGTCGCTCCATCGCAGCTTAAGTCGTCGGCGAGTCCGTCGGTCGCTTGCTCTTCACAGGCCAAAATTTCAACGCTTCAAATGAAGCAGATACTTGAGTTGGTAAGACGGTATCATCGCTACGAAGCGCTGGCGTTGTATATAAGCGGACCTGACTGGAGTTGCAGTCAAATTTATTAGAGTGTTTTATTCAAGCTTTTACTTCTGTCTATCAATATAAAAGACCTAAAGGATGAGAGTACGAAAATGGATTAGTGAAGAAAATGAAGAAGCAAGTCGCCAGAGAAGATTCCGCACCCGGCCTATAGGTATTAGGCAAACAAAGCGATTATTGCGTGAATTTTTTTCACGCGCAGGTCCACTAGTAATTTTATAAACATCATAACAAACATTTGTCGAACACACGAACGAACTAACTAATCATCACCAAAATTTGGTAATTTAGGTATTTAACATTTCCGTTTTCCAACAATTCCTGCAAATTTCAAAAAGATCCGTTCATATCTTTTTGAATTATGTGGCTAACAAAGATAAAACCGAACATAGAGACAAAGAAACAAACGGATAAACAGTTCATCACAAGAAAAATTTCATCATTTGCTCTTCAAAATATGAATTCCTAACAATCGTGCAAAATTTCATGAAAATCCGTTCCTAGCATTTTGATTTATGTTTGCAAGAATGAAGAGGCAGACAAACAAACAACTATAGACAAGCGGTTGACCGGATCGTTACCAAAAGTTTATCATCTGCTCCTGACATTCCTAACAATTTCTGAATATTGCGGCTGTAACCAACGTAGCATAAAACCTCGTCTTCAGATAGGACCAACGTTGCATTTCGACACTGGCCCGCTGTTCATTTTTAGGAAGTCGAGCCAATATTGATTTTTTTTTTAATCTAGGATCAATATTATCGGCAAAGGAATCAGTCGACTAAGCAGCTGGTACTTATCCTACCTACATGACAACGGAATAGTAGTGCATTAATGCTAATGTATTGATTTAGCATCGAGGATTATTCGTAATATCTCTAACACAATCGACTTTGAACTCAAACGTTAATGCACGACGTGAAATATAGTGAACAAGCATACTTGTAAAATTATTTGGTTTCAGTCAAGGGGGAAAATTATATGAATAGGCCTATATGAAAAGGTTTTATTCATTCATAAGTGTTTATTCATCATTAATTCAATGCGTCATCATCTCTAGATAAGAAATCGCTAAGTGTCGGATGACTGATGGATATCATTATCGTATTCTTAACTTCACAATTTGTTCTTGAAACAGAAATATGACTAATTTCGTGATATCTATATATATATGTAGTATATAATCTATATTATAATTCTACTTGAGGCCCCGTCCGTGTGTACGACCCTGTGTCTGCACGTTAGGCTTTTCACTGTTAGATAGCGGCAGCTTCAACTAGCAAGAAGCTCTAATTTTCACTGGAAGGAAGTTCACCAATAGCTGTCCTCTTGCGCTCGCTCTTGAAGAAATTTTCAGTCAGTTTCGAAGAAAAGGCATGAAGTTTATATTACACGTATTATCCATACGGCCGCAGCTTAGATTCCTTTATTCAGTCTACGAACTTGATAATTTTGAAACATCTCAGAAAACGTCTCTAGGATTCTTATCGTTGGGCCCAAAGAGCTCCTTGGTTGGGCCAAGCTTTTGGCACTGGTTACATCAGGGCCTTCTTCAGGGCGAAAATCTTCAGATGGTGCACAGCTATCCCACTGCGACCGTTACACAAGATACGCATTTCAAATTTTATTTGTATGGAAAGGTATATAAGTTAAATAAATTTTGACTCATAGGAAACATTGGACAAGTGTTTTATATAGAAAACTAGTGGACCTGTGCATGAAAAATTCATGCCATGATCGATATTTTTGCTTAATATAGGCCGGTGCAAATTTTTCTCTTCTCTGACTTGTTCTTCATTTCTCCATCGTCGTGCTCTCATCCTTAGGTCCTCTCTTCTCTGATTTTCCGTTTCCACATTTTTCCGCTCGCGCTTATCAACAGCTCTTAATTATTCGTTCTTGAAAATGCGGTAGTCTTGTTCTTCTTTTTCGTTCCCTATCCCCTTTTTCAATTTTTTAAACTAAATGCGCGTCTTCCACAGTGGGAGGCAGAAGTAAAATCTTGAGGCAGAAGTCAGCTTTGGCTATATGCAAAGTGAGCGAACCGTAGCCATGAGGCTGTCGTTCTAACTCATATATCTGCTTCATTAAAGTGCTGAAATTTTGGCCTTTGAAGTAATCTGCTCCATCAGAGAAATACAGTAAGCTAAAAGAAATAATTGCCTACTGCCCGTGAAAAATCATAACGTTGCGAGTGCTCCGTTGATTGTCTGCCGAATTTATGCGTCGTGACCTGATAGAAAAAGTCATAGAATCAGACTGAACAAGCTGCACACATATTATTGCGATTTTCAGAAGTGTTTCAAGCAAGAAGTGCATTCAGATGAAGAGATAAGGATCCACTTTCGCCATCTTCTCCAACCTGGTCATCGATCTCTATGAAAACGTAACTTAATTACAAAATCTACAACCTGGACTTTTTTTCGCCCATCAATTTCCTTAGGAGCGGACACGATAAATAAATACACGAAGCGTTTTATTATATAAGGCAGGTAATTCAAAAGTAATATATTTGAAATCAAAGTCCAAACTTCTGATAATTGTTGACACGTGTGCGTCGCTTCGAATGTATGGTACGGGTTTGAGATATAAACGAAAAAATGTTATTGCTCTCTGGTAATTTGACTGGTTCCTACTACATCTACGCTTTCTCTTCCAGCATCTCAGTCGTCGCACGAGATTATAGTATGGACAATACAAGAAGCGAAAGAAGTCGGCAAAATGTCTTTAAATTTGAAAAAAACTTTGGATCCTAAAATTTGAATTAAATATAACTCTGCTTTTGACGTGTGGATAGAACTTCATTATATGCGCAATAATCTTTCTCGCGTAGTACAGCGTAGTTTCATTCGACTGGAGCTATATCTAACAGTCAAACAATAATATTATTGAGCTGCATTCACAGAGCGCAAACTCCCTCCAAGCAACGCACCGTTCGCAGAATGGAAGAATATGATAGACCAACAAATAAAGAGGGAAACGGATCATCGCTAAAATTAGTGCAACTGTTATTCTTGGCATTCCTAACAGTACCTGTTAATATCGTGAAGAGTCGCCTAAAACTTTTGAGTCATGTAGTCAAAAGACGAGCAGACAAGCGGCAGCATGTAAACGGGCTGACGGAGGATCACCAAAAGTTAATTGTGTTTCTTAGGACATTTGGCTCAGCTCCTGTACATTTCATGGGAACCCTCCGAGATCGTTATGAGTTATGTTTGTTGAGAGACACATGGAGAAACATTCCCTATTGGTGGATCCAATGAAAAGAAAACTGGAAAAGATGGGCAAAAAGAAATAAGGTTTGCTTTACAATAGACGTTGATAAATAAAATTGGTCTAGTGCACTTTACTTTTGGCCGTGTACATATATTGCACAGCTATTTATAATAAAAAATGAATAGTATTGACATCCGTGGAATATCAATGTGTTTCACCATTGAATGCACAAGAAAAAGAGGTGAAGAAAATTTGTACGATATTGAAAGCAAGTAACAGACATATGAGAGACAGACATATGACAAGAACTATGTGACCAGCAGATACCTTCGAGCATTGAGATAATCACTGAACAGGAGGAATGAGAGCCCAATAAACGAAATAGATGCTCGTAGTTCCTGAGCAAATGTTAGTGACATGGATGCCTGAGATGAATGTTAATTTCCACATGGAGTAGTCAGTGAAAAGCTACCTATATTTTTTACACATCTGCACAACTATTTCGAGATGAAAATGTGATTGCTTGGCAGCAGTTAGGTTCACGTTG
The DNA here is from genome assembly GCA_001587735.2 of Parhyale hawaiensis. Lineage (NCBI taxonomy): Eukaryota > Metazoa > Arthropoda > Malacostraca > Amphipoda > Hyalidae > Parhyale > Parhyale hawaiensis. The sequence goes on from LQNS02278094.1 coordinate 14,757,994, forward strand.
TTCCATAGATAAAAAAGGGTGAACATAAGTTAAGAATCTCGAAAGATCACTAAACGTATTGCACATTTCCAAAGTGCAATGGCTTAATGAGAATTAGTAACAGGAAAGTACAATAAATCTGAAGTTTAGTTATCAGTAATCAAAATAGAAAACAATTCCACTGATTAGGCCTAGCCTTAATCTCTTTAAGAAACACTTGCTACCAGAGTAAGGGCCGGTTCACACGTCCCTCAAATCAACGCCTTCACCCCCGAAAATGAACACGAGCCGTGCGTCAACTTTTGCAGTCGCTGTCCACGCGTAGAAAATGTCCTTCAGTCAAATGAATGACGCCACGCGTTCACTTATGATCTCGTTTTTTTTATTATATCGCGTCGGTTTGAAGTCACATTCGTATCCCATAATCTTATAGCCTGAATTTGATAGGAACAGCCTATTTTTGAAATATTTATAGCCTTATACACCGGTAAAAGCGAAAACAACAGGGAGCAATTTGCTTCATTGTGAAATCAAAGATGGCGTCGAGCCGCGTCTGTGTTCGTAGTAAAACATTTTCGGCTTAACTAGTTTTCTTGTGTTAAATTGGAATACAGTGACTCTGATCATTAAAGTGAGAGTAAAATATTATTTTTGTCGACTTTTCGATCGTTTAAAAATGATACAAAGGATTAATTCTGCATTTATAGGATTTGTTTACTGAACTTGAATTACGCCATGCGTTCAAAAATGCGACGTGCTTCATCCTTCCGTCTCCCGCATTTGCTATTACTGCTTCCATCAAACACATCTCGTGTATGGTGTACTTTGACACACTTTTCCTGTAGTAAACACACATAACTTACCAAAACTCACGTACCTCGTATATGATACACATGGGGCGCTGCCCCAAGGGAAACTGATAGATTACCTTAAAACTTTAGAAGTTATTAAACCCCCCTGAACGCTTTTGCCTTCGTCCCGTTTTACTTCCTTGCACTTTCATACCTATTTCTAATTATGGTGATTCATTCTCTTCAATTTTTCGATGGCGAATTTCTGTTTATTCTCTGTGGGAACACGCTCCTTCATGAATTCCGCATATCTATGGACATACTTCACGCGCTACTTGTTTCTTAGGGCCATTTCACACATCCCTCAAATCAACGCGTTCAGTCGAACTGATGGACCAGGAGCGTTAATTTGTGTTATAGCTGACAAAGAGCAGTACGAGAAGAGCATGTTATGTCTAGATGAGACGCATCAAGTCATATGCTCACGTACGACCTTCTCCAACTTTATCCGTCGATTTCGATTGTGTTACCGTGACTGTGACAATCAGGAAGCAAAGAATGCAACGTTACGCTCTTTGCTTCTTGGTGACAATAGTTTGATCATAGACTACACTTCACAAAACTACATGGGCTCTGTGGCTTGACATATTTGACCAAACCGCACAAAAAAGAAAAAACGAAAACATAAAATACTTCTGATATTGGAACTCACTCAGTACTTGGCAAAATAATCTTTACACTGCTTGACACTGACCGTTACAATGTATAAGGTAAAAGTGTTACAATATGAAACTATTACCGTTTTGGGGGGCAGCTTAATAGTGGATAAGATGAAGCCGTGGCTGCGGCATAGCAATCGAAATAATCGAGTTAGCTCCATGTTGATGACACCAACAAAAGTTATAATTGACCACACGACATTGATATAGATGAGGCCACTCACGAGTCGTAGGTCTAACTACGTGCTTTAGGTTTAAAGTAAGATTGAGAATAATAGCTTTTAATTGTTCGTTGCACTATGAACAAAGAGAAAACAGCAGAGAACCGTGGAATTTTCTCAGGTTCCGCTAGTAATGCATGAATCAAACTGACAGAATGATTTCTTTCCCGTTTTTGTAGAGCGATTCCCATGAGTGGCCATTGCTGGCTCAACTTTGCTTGACAATGTCAGAAGCCTTTTTCAAGACTCGACAAGACTCGAAAATTTACCCAACATTCCCACGTTGTGCCGGCCTCTATTTAAGATTATTTTGCTCCGGGGAGCTATATGAGTTATCTAGGTGATAGCTAGACAAGCAAACTCGATATAAACATAGCCTCCTTGCGGATGTAATAATAAATTATTTTTTAATATCTAATAATCTTAAACGGTCTGTAAATAAGCATTTGCTAACGGTCATGTACAAAGAAAAAGTGTCCGTCCTCTTTTTGATGACAGTAAAATATCAGTTGTTAACAAATCTCCGCAAGTGACATTACTACCCTCGGTGGGAATTGTATATTGTATGAGGATAACGCAGTTTTCTACACCAATAGTAGTAATTTTCAAGCTGCTATAACTGATATACAAACTTTTTTAAATGCGTTGTCTGGACGGTTAACTCAAAATAGATTAACTGCCCATGAGAACAAAACCAAATTAATGTTTTTCTCCCCCTGTACTCACCAACAGTTGCCACCTATCTTCTTTAACACTAACCTACTGGGTGCCCAAATAAGATATCTTGGACTGATCCAGGATGAAAAGCTGTGTTTTAAGTCCTACATTGAAGACATTGGGCGCAAGCTTAGCAGGGCTCTTAGCATAATCTACGCAATATCCAATTATGTTATGTTGAATAATTAAAAATAGTTTACTACTCGTTGGCTCATTCAGTGCTGGTCCAGATTATCATCGTTTTAGGCGGAGCCCCACGTTGTCACATTCACAAACTTGAAGTAATATTGACTAATATACTTAGGCGAATACTACGTGTAATACGTAACGAAAATAATGTGCCTCTAATGAGATGCAGT